>CM075668.1:17085866-17453366 GCA_037954105.1 Canavalia gladiata
TATTCTATGTATATAAATCCACCATTATTTTGTTGTGTTCAGATGAGGAAAACAGTGAGAAAACTTGCAAGGTGTTTTCCTACTGCTATAGTGACGGGCAGATGCAAAGACAAGGTACAATATTATTAATTTGGAAGTTGGTTATTCAATTCTTTGGACTTAATTTCCTTTCTCTTATATATTCTGTACTTACTTTCCTTTCTTTTCTTTTCTTTAATTTTTTTTTTATTTTTTGTACTAATTTGACGGTTGCTTTTATAGGTATACAATTTTGTTCGTTTGGCAGAGCTATATTACGCTGGAAGCCACGGCATGGATATTAAGGGCCCAACAAGAAGCTCCAAATACAACAAAGTGAGTGAGTTGAAAGTAGTGTACGTACAGCACTACACTACACTACGGGTTATTTTTTTAATTTTTTAAAATTTAATGAAAACTCATATTCTGCATTGGTTAATATGGTCCGTAGGATAGCAAAGCTGAGACTATTCTTTTTCAACCTGCCAGTGATTTTCTTCCCATGATGGAAGAGGTTCGTGTATTTATTTTCCCTCCTCTTAGTTCTCTGGGGAAATAGGTTAAAAAATAATATTTGTATTTTTTTTGGGTACAAAATTTTAGGTGTACCAACAATTGGTTGATAAGACAAAATCAACTCCTGGAGCTATGGTTGAGAACAACAAGTTCTGCCTCTCTGTTCATTTCCGTCGCGTTGATGAAAAGGTACAAATTACAAAGGCATCTATGTGTTTGGGACATTCGCCCAGTAACTAACTACTTGTAGTGCTTGAAATTCTTATCATGAAAAAGTCTAACCCCAAATGCACTATACATAGAAATGGACTGAACTGGCACGCCAAGTGAAATCAGTTTTAAAGGATTACCCGAAGCTTCGTCTTACCCAAGGGAGAAAGGTGGGCCATGCTTCTGTTTCTTGTTTTTTATTGGACCTTTTATTTAGTTAATTAAAGGAGTCATGTCTCATTTTCAATGTCATTTCTTTTACACACGCAGGTGCTTGAGATTCGTCCCACTATTAAATGGGACAAAGGGAAAGCCCTGGAATTTTTATTAGAATCGCTTGGTGAGTTTTACTCTCATTAACACACACTCTTCGTTTTAGTTTCTCCTTTTATTTCTCACTATGGAACATGTGCTAAACATATGTATTTTATGAAACATGTATTATTATTAATGGCACAAAGTTGCGTATAAGTTTTTCCTCTTCGGTTGTTGGATAGCTCTCTACAGTTTTGACTATTACAAATAATTAAAGGAAAACTCCCTCTTTTTTTAAGCACACGAGATTCTTAATTTTATTAAATTTATATTAAATTGTCCACCAACATCTAAATTACAAATAATTTTCATCAGGATTGGCCAATTGTAGCGATGTATTTCCTGTTTATATTGGCGATGATCGATCCGATGAAGATGCTTTCAAGGTATCCAAAGATCTCAATTATTTTGTTTCTCTATATTGAAAGTTCTTTATAAAAATTTAGAGGCACCAGTCGTTTGTGTTAATCAATTATTATCTTATTTGGGATGATTAAAAAACTTAAGGGTTTCAAATTTTTTTAATAAGCAGAAATTAAGAGACAGAGGACAAGGTTTTGGCATTCTTGTCTCCAAATTTCCGAAAGACACAAGTGCATCTTACTCCTTACAAGAACCCAATGAGGCAAGTAGAATTTATTTTTCACTTCATCTATTTTTGCACCATTAATATATCCCATGCCAAAATCTAACTGATTAGTATTGTTTATTTATTTCATGCAGGTGATGAACTTTCTCCAACGCTTGGTGGAGTGGAAGCATGTGTCCCTGCGCGCACGTTCCCGAGTGTAAATGAGCAGATGAAATGACATGTACATCCCTACCATGCCACAAAAATGAAGTTCATCTTTGGTAGAATATAATAGGACGTTTTGTATTTTTTGTTCAAGTCGGAAGAAAGAACAAAAATGTATGGAAAAAGAAAGACAAAAGTGTCTTTCTTACTCCGAAAGACGTCTACGTTCATGTAATTAGCCAGGTAGTTCGTAGTACATGGGAAAAGTTTATGTATCCCTCAGATGCAAGTTTGAATGGATTAAATTTTCTCTTCCTTGTTACATACGATATGATTAAGTAAGCTTTCTAATTCCTATCAATATTCTTTAGATTAATTTTACTACGATTAATTCTATCTAATCTTAAAACAAACAAGCACACATGAGTTGTTGGAAAATGTTCAATGAACATCCAACGGGATAGAATACAACCTACAAAAAGAGAAAAATAATAAAAAAATGGAAGATGTAATAAATAAATGTATAATAATAGTTGTCCCACATTTATTTGTCTAAACCAGTTATTACTTCCTTGTCTGCGACCTCCCTTAAAATAATTATGAATTTTTTTTTTAAAAAAAACGATTTTTTAAATAGTTAAATATTTTAAAAATATGTAGATAAATTAATTTAAGTTATCTATTTTTTAAAAATGTGTATTTTATATTAAAAAGTATAAGAAATGGATTTTCAACGTTAAGCAATCCGAAATGTCCTCTACGAAACAGTTTGAGTCCATGGAAAAAGAAACAGGCAAGCTATTAGATTATGACACCTTGAATAAGCTTATGAAGTGATAGTGTGTTCACCTTTGGAGCAAGAAATGAAAGGGCATGGTCATTTCCCATCAATCATTTCTTCTGCTTTTATAAAACAAAATAAAAATAAAAGGGAGTGAGCGCATCGCGCATGGTATATAGAATTGAAGCAGCTCTTTCTCCATCAATCTCAATTATTGCTATCCTTTCCTTCTCTGCAAGGATATTGTTTTGTCTTGGTTACAGTTAGACCAACAGTAATGAACTTATATAATATCTTTTATCAAGGCAAGAGAATTCAGGAAAAAGAAAACTTAAGTAATATTCTAATCTAATATAATTAATTTCTGATTAAAAGTGTGGAGTGTTAATAGGCTTGATTATGGTGTCAGAAAGAAAAGGAAACCAATGTGTACAATCATCCATAACATGTTGTCTGAAGGCACACGTGCTTAATTAACCATAACTTACATTACATATGCAACAAATAGAAGGATAAACAGATTTCCCATATCAAAAAGATAGCCTTAACTTAGAGATAAGATCTTCATAACCATTAATGATTATTGATTGAATGGTTGGAGACTGAAGAATGAAATGGCCCCCTTGTGAACAACCTTGTTACAAGATTTTTTGTATATCCTGTATCTGAAGCTGACTCAAAAGTTGCAGTTGTGGGTTAGGCCGTGTTGGTGGTGCTCAAAGAACGGTACAGAATGTCATAATTGAACGTTTGAATCAATGTTTCTTTGTGGCTAAACAATCTCATGTCTTTCATTCTGTCATGAAGTACTGACATTTCTTCTATGCTCCTTTGAGTTCTGGAAATAGCATCATAGATTCATGTACTGCAGTAGTAGACCAACCAAACAAAGACAGAGAAGAAAAAGAAAAGGGAGTGAGTGATACTCGTAGGTCAGAAAGTTGAATACCAATACGTAAGTTTTACTATGTATGAGCTGTTTGATTCTAGATCAATATTTGGTAAAGCAAGAGAATATTTAAATAGTGGTTCAGAAAGTTTGGTTGGATTTGGTAGTTACACCAATAAATTTAAGTCTTTGTTTGATTCTAAATCAATAATTTTTCACTGTTATCCAATGTGAGCAAATAGGCATTTCTGAATAATATTTAAAGATGCCAATTGCATAGATAATTAAGTTTTAAAATCAGATGGAGCTTGGTGTCCCATGTATGAAAAAGGTGCATTTTAGAAATTGGTAACAGATACCGATGCTAAGTCTTTTCTGAAGGAAAGGGGAGAAAGGTTTGGTATAATCCCATTATATACTTTGGTGTCCCACTTTGTTATGAACCAAATGCCGGCTTTGTTTAAGTAGAAATGTGGGTTGGCACCATATATATATATATAATAAGACATTGCCGCGACTATTATAAAAGATTCAAGAAATCACAAGTCATGTGAATTGACCACAGATATTATACACATGCAAAAAAGCTGTGCCCGTGTTAAACTAGGAACATAGCCAAAACCTACCTCATAATGTAATGAGACTGAGATTATAGCTTAGATTCTGTATGTTATATGCAGATAGAAAAGTTGGCAAAAGAAGAAAGAAGGGTAGAAACAAGGACTGGTCATTGGGTACTTAAGTTTGAAGTAACCCACTTAAGGGGTGAAAGGGAATCAACTAAAATGAGATGGGGCAGGGGACCTTGAAATAAAAATTTTAAGGAAAACGAGGAAAGGTTAATCATTTGGTTAGGTTGGTGAAAGTGAAACTCAACATCGAGTTAGGGAATCCATATTGTTGAAAGAAGAGTTGGAATCCACTCAAAAGTAGATGTTTGATGGCAAGAATAACATAGATATTTGAAGTAGAGACACCAACGTTGCTCTATCTATTCACAACCCTTACCTTGTGTCTGACGTGGAAAGATGGACTCCACTAGATTTCTCTCTATCATTGATGTCTTAGCTCAATTAAACTAGGTTTTTCTAACTTTCAATTATTGGCCAGTAGCAAAAGTGGAACATCATTTTTCCACCAATTGTCTTTTTTTCCTTTTTCTTCTTCAATAAATTTTCTCTCATATACCCAAAAATTTATTTTATATTAAAAAAAGTTATTTTTCAAAAAATTTATTTCTTTTTGAAGTCAATACTTATTTACAGTAATAAGTATGGGAAGTTTTTTAGTGAAAAACCATCAACAAAATTCAAATATAAAATCTCATAATATTATATTTATTCTGATTGCAAGTTGAGCTACCAAATTCACGGGATCATGCCTTATAATTTTTTTTTATATGAATCGTTTTTAGTACTCACCACAAACCCAACCTTACCATAAAAAAACATGGGAATTAATGCATTGATTTTTATTAGATAAAAATTTATCCATAAACTTTAACATAAAATTTATTAAAATACTTTTTAAAAAGGTTATAAATTATTTATATAAATTTAAATAAGAAGTTTTCACTGCTCCTTTTTTAATTTAAAACCATTTCTAAACTTGAAATTCTTAATTAAATTTAAATAGTTCTTTGTTAGCTTATTTTCATGTGCTTAAAATAATGGCTTTCTAGCATCCTTTAAGAAAGCATAACATGCAATATATAATAAAATTTGAAGGATGCTAATAAATGACTTTAAAATATTGGTTAAAGAATTAAAAATAAATTTTTTTATGCTAAAGTGTTATTCATGTATATTTTTTTGTAAATTTTAATTATCTTAAAACATCTGTGTTGGCAAGACCCATTAATTTTTTTATTGTAGATTTAAGTTTTAATTTGGACAATATAAATAATTATAGAAATGATATATGATTAGCACATTTTAAATACTAGTATATTAAAAGTTAGTGGAAATTATTGAGAATATAATAAAAGTATAAAACTTTCATAGAGAATTGGAACCGCTTACTTTTCTCTAGCAACTGGCATTGACATTTGAGTTGTCAGAAGCTGAGCTGGTTAGCAATGGTCCTTGAATACACGTGTTTGGTTATTGGTATAGGAAAATGAAATTGTTCAGTATCACCTGCGTTTGTTAATTTGGGGAATCGGTCCCCGCTTTGAGGGTCGAGCCCACAAATGGCTGCGAATGCCATGGTTTTTGTCATTTGCCCCAAAATAACTTATTGCAATATAATATTTTTTGTTTAAAAAATCTTTTTACACTTAAAAATTAAAGGAGATGAAGAAATAGGCTTAGTTGAGAGCTTCACTGGTTGTGTTTGCCAAAGTCTAAAAACTAAATTCCCGATTCACATGGGCCTCCATGTGATCGCTTGATACCCTTATGATGGGGAACAAAACAATGACGCTATTTTGTTATAATGGGTTATTGGTTTATAACACATACTGTTTGCAGTACCTGAAAGCCTCTTGATACAGAGTGCAACCACACGAGCAGTGTTTTAAAATGTGTTCGTTGCTGATTGGTTGTGTTCTATTGCACAGTATCACGTGAATTGAAGCAATTATTTTCCCACTCTAGTTACTTATCATACGTGTTGATAAACTACTGATTGATTGTTACGGGAATAACACATAAAAGCTATTCAACCTTTATCACAAAAGAATTAGGAGGAGAAGGGATAGAAGAAAATTAAAGGCTCAATGAATTTCATATGGAAAAATGAAAAGGCATTTATGCAAAGATAATAATATATGACGATCCAATGCGAATGCTGAATGCCAACAAGAAGTAGTTGTTGAATGCAACTTGTATGGGGAGCACGACCAGATTCGGAACTGATTACAATGTAAGTAGCATAAAGCTAATAAATCATAGTGAAATGAAGAATAAAGCATCAAGCATGACTTGTGTCTTTAATTATGTGAATGATAAAATTCACAAGTAGGTGGTGAGGGAATTTGGCTAAAACCCCAGAAATTTTAATTATGATAAATATTTGAACAAAGCGCACACACACACACATACACACACTATTATCAATGTACACATCCAACAACCGAAACGGACACAAATGAACCCAAAAAGAGGATCATACAGAAATCCCAGAGAAAAGGAATAAAACATTGTTTCCTATTCGTTTCCTGTTACAATGACTGCTTCCACTAACCATTAAGAGAAAAAGAAAAAGGTTTTCCAACTAACCATGTGCAATTGTGCATGCTCTAATGCAATCACAAAAGGTGGGAGGTCCCTTTCCTCAAAACAAAGTATGCATGCATGTCTATTTTAAAGTTTCAATTCTCCAACTTTCTCAATAATAAAAAAATTACTTTAAAGATGTTACTCCTTTAATCCAACTCTCTTTTTGGGTTTATTGCCCTTCCGGTTAAGCAATTTTCTTTATTATATAAAAAAGTAATTTTACTTTTATTTATAAATTAATTGTAACTTTTTGTCCCTTTTTTTGTTGGGGTCAAAACTGTTTTTAGAGATTTCAAAACTTAAGCTAAACGCATGTTGGAGATTGAGTTTAATATAATTCATGAATTCTTATTTTACTCTTTTAAACTTATGAGTTGTAAAATTATTTATCAAAGCTTTATATTTAAATAATTTTAACATTTTTCAATAGATAAAGTAACTAATTCATTTAATACATTTTTAATACATAATTAATGTAGATATAAGTTAAGTCATTTTGATTTCGAAAAACTTATTTCATTGCTAATAATAGTTTCCTTTCAACTGTGAATAATATTATATGAAATAGTGTTTTCTTTTCCTCTTCAATGGTAACAAAAGGTAATCTAACATCAAATTGTTGACATATAACCCTTTTTTTATTGTGGTAAAATTAAATATGTTTAGTATAATTTTAATTTTTTAAAATTTATAAAATGTACTTATTATGGTTCATATAATGTAAAATGTAATTAAATAGATCTATCAAAGAAAAAAAAAGAACGGGCGAATTTCCTCCCTCCTCTATGGTTTCCCTTATTTTATTTTATTTTACATGTAATTTTAAGGGGAAATATTATTAGTTAACCTTTTATAAGTAACGATGTTTTATTCTTTAATGACCCCTAAGGTTTTAAATTGTTATTGTAGTTGTAATTGTGAAGACTTTCAAAACTTTAAAATTATGAAATTTGAAGATAAATATGACTAACGTGATTATAATTATTATGCGATTATTGCTCTAAAATTATTGTTGCGGACAATAATTAAAAATCTTGGCAACTTTGATTAAAATAGCCTACATCCCCCCTTGAGAAGAAGATTGAAATACATAATATTGAAAACAAGAATAATAAATAATAACAACGGAGGCCTCTATATTGCTAACCAGACCTTAGTCCTTATCCATGAATTTGTCATGATGTGTGACTTAGTCATCGGAACATCGATATTGGGTTGGACCTTTATTCAACGGACTGCTTATAATTAACTTCCTTGGATTTGACCAAAATATTTAACTATGAGTAGGAGAATCTGATTAGCTGGTTATAGTATTCTTATAACTTTTTCATTTGGTTATTACCCATTCGGTAATTATTTGTTATTTTTTGTTCTCAACATGCACATAACAAATATTTTAATGCAACTGAATTTAATAATTTTAATTACTTCTCACTTTTTGTGTGTGTAAATTCTCACTTATTTTATAATTGGATGAAAAAAAAAATCAAATCTTTGCTCAGCACTTCAAAGAACTGCGTAATATACCCACAGCCATTAGTATATATTGTTTCTAGTGCAATAAGGTTTTATTTTCTAAATCACCGTGATCTGTTTTTTTTTTTTCATAAGCTCACCTGTAGTTTTTTAGGCAGTGATATATGTGTATTTACGCTATGTTTTTATACATTTTAAAAAAAAAAAATAGGATTAATATCTAATGTTTTTTAAGCAATCCCTGATTTCCGTGTGTATTTTTTTATTGTTATTGGTGGTATAGTAAAAATTGATGTGGTTGATAAAACAAGTTCCGATTGATTTTGAACTTTGTATGATCGAAATCACGATTGATTATTTTTTTCAACTAAAAAATTGGGGTCCTCTGGCCTGTTATCCGACCAAGTTCCATGAACAATTCCAGTTACAATAAGATTGTCCTGTTTGATAAGTGCATTTTTATTTAGAATAAACCGTGAAAGCATCAGAAAATGTAATATATTTAATACCTGTCAAGATTGGTATTGGTCGTGGTAAACAAAATGGGAACAAAAAAACAAATTGAGCCAGTGATTTGTAGAAAGTAAAATCACAAAAGTCTTTATTTAAAGAAGTAGAATTAACTTTTATGGTTATATTCGTCTCCAATATATAGCGCCAAAGTTTGCCAGGTCAGATGGTCCTCATAGGCCATGGTCTTGATAGTCAGTGACTGAATATTGTATTTCTAAATTACTTCTAAAAGATTATTTTATGTCACCTTCGGTCAATTATCTAGACAACCCTCTATCATGATCTTGATTTGGACAAACCAAAATAGAGTTCGACATGCATGTGTTAAATTTTACGATGACTTGTTAATACAAATAGTCAATTTCAATAGTAAGTCAATTACATATTATCCAAGTTTGTAGAATGTTCGTCAAACAACACATGAAATTATACCTAAACAATTTCTTGGGCTTGCGGCTTAGTTAGAGTTAATGAGCTTAAAATATTAAGACCATCTTGTTATGAACTTATGATACTTTAAAAATTAAATTAAATGGAAACAGTTAAGTAAAGGGATTTCCACAAAGGCTGCTATACAATCCAGCAAATTGACCTTTAATTAATGGTTAGTAAAGTTGAAGGGGCAGTGATAAACCATATCTCGAAAACAATAAAATTATATTTAGAGGATCCTTAACTTGTCTTATATAACAAGCTAATAAAGTTTAATGGATTGGCCGAAGCGCCATATGTCCTAGTTTCAGCAATTTTATGGAAAAGTTTACTGTTACCTCGTAGCGTTTTGAATCGGGTAACAATCATCAAGGAATATGCTATAAGCTTATACCCACTCCTCAATTTTTACAAGTTAGGATACGATAGGGAACTATTACATGGCACGTTATATAGTCATGAATTATTTAACTTAGATGTCGTGTCATGGTATCACCATTATGTTGAATGTCCTTGATTTTCTGGAACTGAATGTTTGGGCTTGGTTCTCTAATACTACTATTTTTCTTTATAATAACTGTTCATTAACACGCATTAATTATCTAAATAACAAATACTATACTAAATTTGAATGCGATTGTTTGTAATTACTACTTGATTATATCTTTGAAATCATTCGTTAAATGTATATATAAACTGTTTGAATGATGTCTATATTAACTATAATTTAATTTTAATGTATTTTGAGAAATAAATAAATACATAAATCCTTTTCATGCCATAGCGGCCTTGTCATTGCATTACTCAATCCGTTCATTGTTATCGTCGCTCTCTACTATAACAATTATTACTTTTATAGTGCAATTTTGAGTTTTTGACATGGCGATAACCTTCATGTGAGATTGCAGTCCACTTTTATTAGAAGTAAATAATGAATTGTAGTACATATATCAAGCAACACATACAGTATTTTTTTCTTCTCTCTAACAAAAAAAATTGTTCCGCCGGATATTTAGCCATTTGGGTGTATAATAAAATATTATTATTGTGATAATAATAAAAAATACAATGAATAGACTTAGGGTGTATTTGGTAAAGTGGATAAGCTAGCAGAAAAAGCTCAAAATGTAGTTAAAAGCTAAAGTTAATAAACTACTGATTAAATAAAAAATATTCGATCAAATTAACTTTTAATCTAGCTGATAAATATAAAAATAATAAATAAATATATGATTAAATAATAAATTTAAATATGGTAAGTATGTTATATTTTTTTTAAAAAATATATTAAAATTTAATTAAATAAAATTTTAATTTTCAAAATAAAAATATTTATTTTTAATTTTTACATAAATAAATTTCAAATATTTTTTTAAAATAACATTTTTATAATTTAATTTTTTGTCAAATAGTTTAATATTTTTAATAAAATAAAATAAATAATATAATAACTAAAATAAATAATATATGTTAAAAATAATTTAAAATATAATATTTTATGATAATATAAAAATATATCTATTAAATTTAGTAATATTATTATGAAAGAATCAAATAATATTAAACTTATAAAAATAAATAGATAAACAAAATATTAGATTATAAAAATATATTAAGAATAAAAATGAATAAAATATTTTAGTTAAATAAAAGCTATTCAAGGTAGCTTTTTCAAAAAAGTTAATAACCATCTAAAAAAAGCTGGTAACAGTTGAAATAAGCTACTTTATCGAATTAAGTTAAAATATTTAACAAATTTTTTAGCCGATAATTTAAACTTTTAATTAGCTGAATACCTTACCAAATACACTCTCACCTATAGATGGACTGAAAAAAATAATTTCAAGACCCAATAATTTTTCAAATAATCCTCTCAATATTTCAAAATAATTATCAAAATATCCAACCATGCTTTTAAAATTGTAAAATCAAAGCTTTAAATATAATTTCTTTTAAACTATTGTTCCAACGGATCCTAGGTTGTAGAAAATCAATCTGCTGACCCCAATACATCAATCTTCCAGTGAAGTGTTAATTCAAGGGGCCTTTTTATTTCGAAAAATGATTTAAGATCTTTTATAGACCATTGTCTTAACAAAATAAAACCTGAACCTCATCAACACCTTAAATTAATGGTGGGTTAGCTAAACATACGAAGCCCAGTTTATCCAACTAAGGCCCAAATCTAGCTTCGTTAGAAAAAAAAAATCATGACGTTGTTCACCCGTGCCTCTCTGTAGGCAGTGTAGTGCAAAAGAAAACATCACAGATCATGTCATCATCATCATTATCCATAAAATCACTGAGTTTATGGTTTCCCTGATATGGCTGCTGATAATGAGAACCAATAATTCCAAAAATTTAAATTGTCAAGCAAGACATTCAAATAATTTTAGATTTACATGTGAACTAGTACACATTTTCTTTGAGCTTTAATCCTAAATAAACCATGACAGCGCTGGAATCTTCTGGATACTGGTCCGAATGTTGGGAATTGGCCCTTGGGACTTGTACGATGTAGGTGTCGTCGTGGTCACTGCCAAGTGGGAGCGTTAACATTTCCACGCGCAGTGCCTGCGGACTCAATGCGGTTGGACTTGCTCTTTCATAGGGAATAAAAGCAGAACACGTTAATTGCAAGCACAGACAGGGCCAAATGTTGACAAAACAAAAAAAAGTCTGGACCGAATGAATCAACAATTTCAATAATTGTGTAGATGAATAGGGTTTTACATGCTGAAAGATAGAAGGGGGAGTTGTTAATTATACAGGTTGGAAAACAAAGGCAGAAACATGACAACGGCATGATTTTGAGATCCAATTTAAGATTTTATTTTCTTCTGGTACTACTGAGTTTTCTTTACAAGTAACTTGATCAAGCTAAATAATCACATCATATTCATTGTCAATTAAACCTAAAAGGTTAAAATTTGAACATGAATATCGCTTACTTTTATAAGCAAAATGGTAATTTTATTACACGGGAAGTACTAGAAACATTCTAACCCAATTACAGCAAGTTGTTACACAAGATACCCTTAGAGATATTGTCACCAGCAGGGGAAGTTATACTCTAACTGTCTACTTGAGGGAAGCTTTATCCACTTCCACACTGATAACTTTGCTTTCTCTGCAACAAATTCTGCATCCCACCTTATCTCTCTAAGTACTATATCATTTCTAGCAAGCCAAATGTTCCATATTACAACCTGCCACGGTAAAAGCCTCGTATTAGGTCACTTCTTCAACTATATTACATAATAGACATATCACCCCACTATCCACTCATTCTTGGAAATTTCTTATGCATAAGTTATCAGTAGAAGGCCTTTACTTTCTTAGGAGCCTTAGTCTGCCAAACATATCCCCCACTATCCAAGGATCCTTCATTCCTGTCCATCATGATCGAATTATATCCTTATTTAAGTGAGTACCCAAGTTGCTCGTCATCCTCCCATATCCATTTATTTGGCAGATGATTACGTGCCCAATTGTGCTCTCCCACGATCCTCAACATTTGTTGGCCTATATCTTCTTTCCATTATACAGATTTAGTCTCCATTGAATACTCCACTAAGTTACTCCCTTATTTTTATGTAAAGAAATGAAATATAAGTAAGAAAATGATATGTGCTTTTCATACACGGTAAGGGAATGATCAACATCAATTTATACACATATTAGGTCCTATACTAATGACTATAGGGGCGAGCGTAGAAGAGTGAGGACTGTCAATTGGGTGTAACCACCCCCGTGATTCTCCGGATTGCAAGTTGGTTATGAGATTTTATGCATGCATGAGCGAGTATCTATGGTTATGTCTCTGCTAGGTGATTATGCGACAATTTATATCAATCTTAAAATAGTCCCCTGCAAGCGGTGGGTTGGAGTATATTGACCATCGATAGCTTGGATAGGAGAGAGTGAAAGAATGGGAGGAAAGTCCCTTTGTAAAAAATAAAAATAAAAATCAACAATTTGGTGTGAGGAAGATATGTACACTAACTTCATCAATTCCTTCTGAAACATTTCTCAAATGATATAACAATCGATCTCTAAGTGCTTTGTTCGTTCATAAAACATTAGATTTGCTACAATGTGTAATTGCACTATGGTTATTGTAGTATAACATCGTAATAGGAGGCGTGATAGGTAAATCACATAACAGATATGTTAACTATTATAATTCACAAGTTGCTTGTGCAAGGACTTATACACATCTTCTAATGATGAACGCGCTACAATGGTTTGCTTCTTGGTACACCAAGATATCAGAGAATCCTCAAGAAAAAAGTAGTAGTTTGGTATTAAATGACGAGTGTCAGGACATATTTCCTAGTCCGCATCATTGAAGCCTTTCAATTGTTGCGAAGAAGAAGAGGAGAACAAAAGCTCTTTGCTGGACTCTCTTTTAAATATCTCAGCACTCGAATTGATGCTTCTCTTTGGGTTTACCCAAAAATTGACTTAATTGCTGCATGACAAAGGTGATATCAGGTCTTGTGTTGTTCAGATATAAGAGCTTTCCTACAAGTCTATGATAACTAACCGGTTCTGCATATGGAGGATTATCATTGTCATTGAGGTGAAGATGCAATTCTAAGGGTGGTGTAGTGATTGATTTGTATCCTAAATAACCAGTTTCCTACAAGCGATCACGATAATATCTTCTTTGATTTAGGTATATACCCTTCCAGGATTTAGCCAACTCAAAACCTAAGAAATACTTCAAATCTCCTAGGCCTTGATACTAAAAGTAATATTTAACATGTCTTTGATTATAGAAAATTTAGTCAAAAACATTCCTACTAGAATAATATCATCTACGTAGATCAATGAAATGGTTGTTCTTTTAATAAATAGAGTGTGATCAAAGTAAGCATGAGTGAATTCACGCTTAAGGAGGAAATTGGTTAAATTATCATACTAGCATTGATTAGCTTGCTAGAGTCCATAGAGGGATCTTAACAATTTGCATACATGATTAGGCTTGTTTGTACTGACACCTTGGGACAGTTAAGTTTCCTAGTAGGATTTTATCCTAGAGTTAGCGACAACACTTTCAACCTAGCTGCTTCAGTTTATTAGAAAATATTACATGCATACAAGTTCATTTTTAATCTTTAGAAAACTTTAGCTGAAATAGATTTCTTTTTACATAAATAAGAACTAGTTTCTATTTTAAGCATACCGATTATATAGTCTAGATTATATAAGTCTCATATACCTTTGAGATCACATTATTCCAAATATCATTTGACTATCATTTCATTCATGCCTTAACATCATGCTTCTCATTTCTCTATCACTCTCTTAGTGATAATCTAGGTCATAGGCATATCATATTACTTAATCAACAATATCTTTTCACTGACTCTACTACTCTACCTTTTATTCTTAGGACATGAATTTATTCCTTAATGGTTATCACCATCTTAAACATTGAAGACCTAACACTTCATAATAGAAGAATTTTCGAAGAATCTTTTTTGTCTCCGCTTTAGAAGGATCTTTTGCCTTCTAAATATGCACAAGACATATTAAGAGTAGTATTAATTTAATATAAATTCTTTATTTTATAATCCCTTAGTTAATTAGGTTCCTTTTTAAAGCTTTTAGATAACATGCATGCTCAAACAATTCAACCAATATGTTATGCACATATAGTTTCTAGTCTAAACTACCTTCACATTTATCATTCACACATAAGCATGATGTAATACATCACTTTCAAACAATCAAGAGTATTATCCATACACTTCACATTTATATTTGTGTACTCATAAAGCAACATAACAAGTTGACATAATTATTCTAAATAGAAACCAACTTTCTTATCAAGATTCCTTAACTATGTTTAATGTGGATTTCTTGTATAGCAAGCAACCTTTCTTTAAGAGCTTGTCCATCTTGCTTTATTTCATAATATTTATGATAAATCACTCATAGGAACGTAGTTCGCTCATCTTTCTAAGTTACCTCTTAACCTTTCCTTCTCTCAAAGATTAAGTTTTTCTTAATATTTCTAATGTAAGATTATATAAAATGTTGAATTTCTATTCTAGTTGGCCGAATGACCTCTTTGAATATTTACTCTTCGTGTTCATTAATTTGAATATTTTATGTACAACTTACTTAATTCAAGTTCAAATGTTATAAGTTTTATACTTTTTGACTAATAACTCTGTTAATCAAAGTTGAACCATGAAAGAACCTACTTGCCCATTAATTCAAAAATTCTCACTCATGTCTTGTTTAAATATCTTTAAGCATCTAAATTATCCTACTTTTCCTAATTATTTCATAGATGACTGAATTCACTTCCTAAGATCCTAAAATGCTATGGTTAATTTTTTTTTCTTTCCTTAGAAGTTGATTTTTACTAGTTAGAACTTAGGGTATTAATTTATACCAATCTTATAAATTGTTAGGACTTTTCCTCCTTGTTTAGTAAGTATGCTCAAATGTCCATCTTTCTCCCTCTACTCCATAATTAATTTCTACTCACCACTTTGTGCATATTTTGATTCATTCTTAAGTTTTAATATGGTTTTAACTTGTTTTCACCAATTTAACCAAACATGGCCGAATGGTTACCCTAAAAATTTTCCAAGCCTCTTTCAAATTTATAATTCATTTCTTATACTTGGTTAGGCTTCTCTTTACACCTTAATCAAAATTTAGAAAAACAAACCTTAAACACAGTTAAAATATTGGAAAAGTGGATGGTAAAAACCCTACCTTTTGAGGATTTTTATGGAGGTTTGATGGGTATTTGAAGTTAGTCTCCTTCCTCCTTGATGGTCCACACAAGATCTCCTAGTGGTAGTGGTGAGACTTGATTGGTTTGTTTTGTTGTAACTTAACCTTTAAAGATGAAAGTTTAAGTTTATTATAGATTTTAGTATTTTGAGAAAAGTTAGAGTTTTGAGTGAGTTTAAAGAATTTGCCTAAGTGTTTAGAAGGTGTGTTATGAAGCAAATGAGCTTCCCATGGCTTGTGATGCCATACGTCCACTTAGGAGCAATTTGAAAATTAACTTCACACTTAAAGAATATTTTGGTCCATTTACATGTAATTTTCATTTTCTAAATTAAATGTAAATGTAAGAAATTATCCTTTAGGATTAGTTTAACACTAATAAATCTAAATTCATTACTAATCAAGATTAACTTATTTTAAGCATAATTAATTTTAATTTACTTTAACTATGGTTAATTTTATCTTTTCTCATTAATATTTTTGTCCTATATGTCATTAATAAAGTGATGACTCATGGAGTGAGTGACCACCTTATTTTTCACATGTCAAATTCATGCTCTAATGACAAGGCCCACTTGTCGGCTTCATATATCAATCTCTTTCTCGAGTCACCCTCTCAGTGGCGATTTCATTTAAGGCATAGTTTAACAATTTATTCAAATAGTATCTTCGACTTGTCTACTTCTCCATATTTTGATCTAGGATATAAACTCATTTTGGATGATCGTCACCATCATAATTTTGGAAGACCTATAGCTTCCCCATAAAAAGATTTATTTGATGCCCCCAAGGCTTCATCATAGAAGGTTATGTACCTTTTGATTACCATAAAAGGACATACGACCTTTTGAATGTGCATAAGTCTCAAAGTTAGCATACTAGGAGTAGTGCTAAATTTTCACATAAGGTTCTTCTTTAGTGATCTCTTGATTTATTAGGTTCCATTTTAAGTCTTAATAATAACATGCATGCTCAATGTCCAACAATATGATATGCATCTTTAGCATCCAAATCATCTAGTTCTCATGTCATTCACCAACATACAGAACCATAATTCACATCAATTGTTTACATCATTCAAGAGAGAGCACATAACACATATATACATGAATAAACATACTCAAGAGTCATCATGAGATATAGATAAATATTTTCTCAAGAATTTACTTATAAAATTCTTTACTTATGCATGATCCTAAATTTTTGGATAGCATGCATTCTTATCTTAAAATTTTCCAAGTTTCCTACATTCTTGATATTTTATAACAAGTTTCTTGTAGGAAGCCTAGGTTACTCAATCCTTTTAGACTGCTCTTAATCTTTCCTTTTCCCCAAAGTTGTTTTCCTGGAGGCTTTGCTTTGAATTTTCTAGACTAAGTAACCATTAGAATTCACTTGGCCAAATGACCTCTTTCACTCCAAGAAAGTTTAGCGTTCATTATTTTAAATCTTTATGGCCTACAATTATGTTTCACAACTTTGTGAAATCAATTCATTAGTTCTTGCCTATTAACTGAAGTTACTATTTATGATTACTAATTTGGGTTTAATGGCTTATGATTTTTGCTTATTAAATCACTTTCACTTACTTGAAATCATCTTTGTACATTGAGAACATCTAATATATTTAGCCTAGAATTTATTAGCCACTTTTTTCAACTTTCTACTAGATTTGGCTGAATGACCATGTTTTCATTCTTAAAGCTTGTGTGCACTTTTTCTTATATTTAAAAGGTGATTCTTGTGAGATTATAACTTAAGCTTTTAGATTAGTTTAACATGGTACTTTTTAAGGTTTTTGTTCTATGACTTGGTCAAATAGCCACTTAAGTTTTTAAAATCTCTTAATTAAACTTTTAATCACCTCCCTGTGCTTGGTTAAATTCCTTTTTATAACTCAACAAAATTTTAGAATCTTTTTTTCTTGATTTAGTATGGTTGGCGGAATGGTCCCCTTAGCCACATAAAGATCATTTTGACCATGATCTTTAATTTTGATTTTAAAATACATCATTTGATTTTGATCCACAAAAGTTTGTCCTTGATCCATGATCTTGACCATGATCATGAAGAGTTTGAGATGCCTTCTTCACCTTCTTAGTCCATAGATCCAATCTTTATTTTATAACCATAAAGATCCAATTCTTAAGATCAAGTTTTAACTTTTAGGACTTAACTTTTAGGCCTTTTTTTATTTGTGATCATATTGGTTTAGATCTATATTTTTATAAAGATCCAAATTCAAGAGTAGGAATTTTCATAAAGATAAAAACAAACTTGCATCGTTAAGAAGAAGACAAGATAGCATCATCTTCAAACTGTATACACTCAATTATATCCGAGGCCTCATTTAAAAAAAAATTATTTAATTAGTGAATAAATCATAATTTAAATAATAAATAAGCAAAATCTCTGGAAATAAAAATAACAGAAAATAAAAATTAGAAAAAAAAGAATAAAATAACGAGATAAATGAATAAAAAAAATAATAAACAAAAAACAAAAAAACAAAAATTGAAAAAGGAAAAAGCGGGAAAAGTGTTTGAAAAACTCTATAAATAGGAGAAAGGAAATTGGGAACGGGGTTCTTTTCTCATTTTTTGGAAATTCTTGAGAGGAGGACTTGGAGTCTTAGAAGAGGGATTTTCAGAATTTTTGAAGGGAGGACCTAGGAGACTCTCTAGCCTTCAATTCAGCCCTTGGCCTCCATGGAATCAGCCCTTCATTACCTTCCAATCGAGGTTAGGTCCGACTTTTATCCCTCTTAAGTTTATTGCTTCTTCTCGGATTTTCGAGTTCATGTTCGTATCTGTTTTTCATTTTCATTTTTGATCGGCCAAATGATCTCTGATTTTGGTGATTTTTGTTGTGTTTTCTTTTTCTTTCTCTCTTGATTCTGGAATGATATTATTTGTCCAATTGTGATCTAAAATGAACATCGCCTGATTATCGAAGCATGTTCATCCTAGTGCGCAAATTAACCTAGCTTGTGTGATCTGTGCATAACTTGCTCATTTATGATTGGATTTATGTCAAACTTGTTTTGTTTGATTCCTATAATCCATATCTTTCAATTGATTGGTTTTGATTTTTCATATCTACCAAAAAATATTTTTGAAAAATTCTGAGATTTGAATTCAAATTTTGGCGCCAAAATCTTGTGTGTTCTTGAGGTTAATCTTCATCTCCGTTTTTCGTTTTTGTTTTTAATCAGTCAAATGATCTCCGATTTTAGTGATTTTTGTTGCGTATTCTTTTTATTTCTCTCTAGTTTCTGGAATGATATTGTTTTTCTAATTTATATCTGAAATGAAATTTGTATCACCTGATTACCGAAGCATGTTCATCGTGGTGCGCCAATTAACTTACCTTGTTTGATTTGTGCATATCTTGCTCATTTCTGATTGGATTTATGTCAAACTTGTTTTTCTTGATTCTTATAATCCATATATTTCAATTGATTGGTTTTAATTTTTCATATCTACCAAAAAATATTTTCTAAAAATTCTGAGATTTGAATTGAAATTTTGGCGCTAAAAACTCTTGTGTTCTTGTAGTTCATCTTCGTTTCTATTTTTTATTTTCGTTTTAGTTGATCAAATGATTTATGATTTTTGTGATTGTTGTTGTGTTCTCTTTGTCTTTCTCTCTAGTTTCTGGAATGATATTATTTGTCTAATTTGGATCTGAAATGAAATTTCTATCACTTGATTACTGAAGCATGTTTGTAATTCTTTTCCTTAATTTCAAATCAAGTCAAGTTTAATTCAAATCAAGCCCAATTCAAGACCAAAATTAAAATCAAGTTTATTTTATTTTAAATCAAGTCCAATTTTATTTCATCAAATTCAAATCAAATTCATTTTGTTTTAAATCAAGTCCGATTGTGCATTCCTTAATCTCATGCAACGAGTTCTAAAAACGAACTGGTAGCTTTTTCTGCTGTTCGTTGTTTAGAGAATCGTATGGGTCCAAGTACAGCCGTAGTTGTCTTGGGCCCTGTTCATATGTGGATTGGGGATTGCCCCTCCTTTTCCAAACAAATAAAAACTCATTTTTTCATTCCTTAATCTCACGCAACGAGCTCTAAAAACGAACTGGTAGCTTTTTCTGCTGTTCACTGTTTAGAGAATCGTATGGGTCCAAGTGCAGCCGTAGTTATCTTGGGCCCTGTGCGTATGTGGATTGGGGATTGTCCTTCCATTTTGAAACAAATAAAAATTTCGTTTTGCATTCCTTAATCTCACGCAACGAGCTCTAAAAACGAACTGGTAGCTTTTTCTGCTATTCGCTATTTAGAGAATCGTATGGGTCCAAATGCAGCCGTAGTTGTCTTGGGCCCTGTGCATATGTGGATTGGGGATTGCCCCTCCTTTTCCAAACAAATAAAAACTCATTTTTTCATTCCTTAATCTCACGCAACGAGCTCTAAAAACGAACTGATAGCTTTTTCTACTATTCGCTGTTTAGAGAATCGTATGGGTCCAAGTGCAGCCGCAGTTGTCTTGGGCCCTGTGCACATATGGATTGGGGATTGCCCTTCCCTTTTGAAACAAATAAAAATATCATTTTGCATTCCTTAATCTCACGCGATGAGCTCTAAAATCGAACTGGTAGCTTTTTCTGCTGTTCACTGTTTAGAGATTCGTATGGGTCCAAGTGCAGCCGTAGTTGTATTGGGCCATGTGCATAGGTGGATTGGGATCGCACCCTTAAAATATTTTCCAAAAAGACAATAATGCATTCGCTTTTCAATTCAAACACCTTCGAAGGTTAAGCCTTCAACTCAAACCAGAACTACGTAAGCCTTGAGTTTCCCATTGCACCGGGGAATACGTAGGAGCATGATCAAGTCCTGTCAGGCTAACCACACACTCAGTTTAAGGGTACCGTTCTTCGGAACGGGTGAGTGGGGTGCCTAACACCTTCCCCACTCGTAACCGACTCCCGAACCTAAATCTCTTCCCCAAGTTAGGGTTTTTCCAAGTATTTTCCCTTAAATAAAAATTTGGTGGTGACTCCAAATTAATCAAATTAAAATTCTATTTTTTTTTTTAAATTTTAGCGAGTCCGTCGTCTCGTCGGAATTACGGTTGCAACACAAACCAAACAAGTTAAGATCCACAAGATTTATTCCAGGCTATAAGTATCCTATAATTGAACATGTTCCAATCCTTGAACAAAATCCTCCAAAATCTTCCCAAGATATTTAAAAATCACTCATAAGAAATTTTAACCGATTAAATTGCTCCAAAAGCTCCAATAAACACTTTAATCCATTTAAACTTCTTTTTGGTCTCCACAATCACTAGCAACAAGCCTAATAGCAACACTAGAAGCCATGAAAAATAGAGGTATAGTTTGAGATTAGGAAAGTTCGATTAAAACCAATGCAATAGACGTAAAAAAGTTAATTGATTGTAATTTCAGAATTCAGATTACCTAAAGAGGTAAATTCAAAATGTAGGAGGAAAAAACCAGTTTGCGGGATAATATTTAACTTAATCCTTCTATAAAAATAAAAAATAAAAATTTTAAGGGTTTTTTCTTGGAGGGATTTAATCTAAATTTCTCAAAAAGAAAGAAGTCAATTCTCATTCGTAAGAACTCTGTGATGAATGCAACTAATTTCTATATTTCCAATTCTTCAAGATTCTACTCATGACTTATGTGTTATTTTGTCTATGACTCATACAATTAAGTGTTCCTTTACTATAGTACAATTATTCTCCTAGTAGTGAAAAGTTCTTACCTTATTCATTGTTTAGCACAAAATTACTTAACCAAAGTCAGCAAATATACACGCACTTGCACATGTCCTTTTTTTTTCCAATTTGATAGAATTCATGTGAGTATTCTTGATAGAATTAGGGAGTTTAACACTACGGATTTAAAACAACTACAAAATAAAATTTAAAAAAAATTAGAGCAAAAAAGAATATGAAAGCTTGGGTTTAATAGGCTTTTGTTTCTTCCTCTTCACCCTACTAGTCATTATCAACCGTAACTACCATCTTCAATCCCACTTTTCACTAGACTCACCATCCAAACACATAGAAATTAAAATTTTTCTCCTAGAAAATGGAAGACTAGAATTAGGTCAAGGCATTTTAAATTTGAAAGAAAAATAAATTCTTCCTCTTGTTTGAAGCTTGTCATTTCTGCCAAAAATCGTTTTGCACTATTATTGACATTGTTTTCTTCGCTTCTAGTACCAACCATATTGGTCCATTCTGAGTTTCCCTTCATTGTTGTTGCCTTTATCGTAGGCGGCGATGACTCTTTCTGTCTTGATCCCTCCGTTATTGTCTTTGGCCACCATTGGTTTTGCTTGTGACCTTTTTGCCAAGGAGAAAACACTCCTTATTCTTTATCACCTCCACTAACGTGGATGGTGGTGGTTTTCCCTGAAATTGTTTTTCTACCTCTCACATCTTTTCCCTTTATTGCGGTGACATTAACACTCACCCACTGTCCCACACATTCCACTTCTTTCATAGTTCTAAACACTATAACAACTGCACTTTCTAGTGTTGGTAGTCCTCCCTTTTCTTCCTCCTATCCTTTCCTTCTCAAACCTTAATTCTAGATGTCCTTTAAATTTAACTAAAAGATAACCTTAGGTTATTTTAATGAAACTAAGTTGAGAAGGAGGAACTTGGCTTGGAGGATCAGTGGGGAATAAGGTTCATATTGGCTCAGGAGAAAATAGAGCCCGAAATAAACTTGGAGTTTTTTGGAATGGGCCTCTCATTCAAGATAAATTAAATAAAATTTGTGTACCTTAAATCATAACCATGAGCTTAGCCTAAAGGTTGGCTTACCCCATTTACTTAGGGAACTTGCATTTGAATCCTAGAAAAATTACTTTCTAGCTTCATTTTAATATTTTCCATACATATGCCTAGAATCTGCTGCTAACCAAAATAAACAAAAGCAAGCCCATAATCTATTGGAAAACAAAAGAAACAAACCAAGGTTATTGAACAAAAATAAGCTCAAGGCTCTCTTAGTATAAATTTATTAGAGTAAATTTTAAATAAATTATTATAACTAATGACCAAATAAATTTCCTTGATATAAAGTTTTCTCATTTGGTAAAAATAATTTGAAATAAGTTATTATAAAAAATTTACTATCATATAAAAAAGGGTGAGATTAAAATTTTCTTCATATAAAATTTTATTCAATTTTAAAAAAATTATTTGTTATTATTATTTTTTAAATTAAAAATTTAGGATAGTAAATAGTCTACTCAAATAATTAGATCATTCTCTTAACCCTCCTTACATAAATGTATATATAGATGGATAAATATTATGGGAAATTATACTCACACCCCCGAGGTTCATCAAAATACAACTTGATACTCCTTCATTTTTTATACCTACAAAAAGTATCAGTAATTGATTGGTGCAAGAAACATCACGTCCTCCTAGATCAATAATGTCTGTTATTTTAACAAATTCGTCGTCAGACATGAATGTTAATGTATTTTATTTCCAAAGTTTCCCTATATCTCTTTTCCTTCGTTGTTAAAAAGTACAAATTCTGTTAATATGCATAGAGAAAATCTTTTAGAAGATAGAGTTGTTACTACAGAAGTCCTAAATCTTGAGTTAGCAGGGCCTTTGTTAGCTAAGAAGAGAATGAAGTTGACTTTGTTCTGTTGAGCCTCTAATAAAAACTTCTCAAAGGCCCTATCAATGCTTGACAATTTGCGTCGAACACCTTCAAAGATATTTTCCCACTCTCCAAACAAAATGATAATAGCAAATTCTTTTTTTCTAAGAAATTGGGATATGTTTTATGGGGAAGATCAATTTCCCTTTCTGTTATATATATATATATATATATATATATATATATATATATATATATATATATATATATATATATATAAGGTTAAAGATGTTTTTGGATTTTCTATAACAAGGCTAAGAATATTGTTGTAAAAGGTAGAGGTATGGAGTTGTATTTCGATGAACCTTAAAGGATGTGAGTATAATTCCTCCTAAATATTATTCTTTCTCTTTTATTTATCTTCACTCAAAGTATAAATTACTTATTCATGAAATAATTTTGTTCCTTTTGAAAATAATTTTAATTCTAGATTTCATGCAACAAACCTTAAATTTGTATATGTAGCGTTCTCTACAATCTCATATTTTTGAAAGTGTAGGAGTTTATTGTTCAGCCTTCTAATGTGTTAAGTCCTGTACATATATGGATTTAAGATTTTTTAATTTAAAAAAATTAAAAATTTTATTATTAAATAATTTTTTAATTCTTAAGCTCATGGAACGAATCTTAAATTTGTATATGTAGTGTTTTTTACCATCACATGTTGTTGAAATCGTAAGGGTTTATATTGTAGTCTTCTATTGTCTAAAGTCCTATGCATCTATGGATTTAGATTTTTTTTATTTTAAAAAATTAAACATTTTATCATTTGATGAATAAATTTTAATTCTAGATTTTACACAACGAATCTTAAATTTATATGTGGACCATTTTCTACCATCACATATTTTTAAAATTGTAAGAGTTTATAATGTATCCTTTTGTTGTCTTAAACATCATGCATTTATGGATTTAGGTTTTCTTGATTAAAAAATTAAAATATTTATTATTTGATAAATATATTTTGATTATAGACCTTAGACAAAGAACCTTAAATTTAGTTGTGTAGCATTCTCTACTATCACATATTTTTTTAATACTATGGATTTACAGTATTACCATATGTTATCTTAAATTATTTATATACGTGGATTTGAAATTTTTTTAAATATAAAAATTTAAGTAATATATTTTAAAAAAATATTTTTAATTGTATGATCTTTGGCATTAAACCTTAAATTTATGTGTATTGCATTCTCTACCCTCACATATTTTTGGAATCGTAGAGGTTTACAAGAATACTTTTTTTAAATCCTTTGCGTATGTGGATTTAAAATATAAAAAAAATATGTATTAAAAAATTAATTAAATATATAAAATTAAAACTATTTTTGATTAATAAATCATTTTTTTTACAAAATTTCTTTTCAAAACTTAATTTTAAAAAAACTTAATTCATATTTAATTTCTTACAAAGATTCTTTCCTAAATTAAATGAAATTTTTTTCAAGATATTTTCAAACAATTAAACGTTTGAATTACATTGAATTTGAGTTTCTATTGCATTTAAGGATGTGCACACTTATATTATTTGGACATGTCAAGATTATGTATATGTCTTTTCTTCTTATTTGTTTGATATTTGTTTAAACTCTTTTAATTTGTTACTTTTTTATTAATTTTATCAATCATTTTGAAATATTTATTTATTATTTTTTTGGCTTATTGAAAAATTATATTTGCTCATAACTATTGTTTTATGTTGTTTTATAAAATGTTATATATTTAAGGATTTAAATAAATACTTTAAAAATAAAGATAAATTTCTGTAATCAATTTAAGGTAACCATTTTTATAATGAACGATATAGGATGACAATACCTTTCCTACCTATAAATGACTAGAGAACTCAACTTTGATTCATAGACTAGTTTTATAAATGAGTTTGTCAACTTTTCGAATTTAAACAAAGTTGGTGGAGACTTCACATTAGTTTTCCATACCTTGCACTTGCTCCATGTTGAAATATTTTTTATTTTATTTTTAATTTGTAAATTAAGTTTTTTCCACCTTGCCATGACCTTGGTTGTGGCTGATGACCATTCTATTTGGAACATTTAAAAGTATATAAGGATTTGAAATATTATTAAACTTTTTTTTTTCATAAATTGACTTCAATTTTTTTATTTTATATATTTAATTTAAATATTATAATTTCAAATCTCATGTAACGAATTTAGATATATTTGTATATTTACTCTATCTTATCGTGTTTGAAAAATTGAATAAGTTTATTTGGAGTCTTTATTTGTCTTAAACATTTTGCATATATGGATTTAGAACATTAAATAATATACAAAAATAAACTTATTTTTAAATTTATCTTTTACAAAACTTCTTTTCAAAATTCAACTTTAAATATGAATATTTCTTAAAGGTATTTACAATTTATCTTTGAACAATTAAATTTATAGAACTACATTACCTTGAGTTTTCCATTACACTTAAGAATACATAGGAGCATAATCTAATATTATGTTAGGCTATTTTTGTATATATTTATTTGATTTTTTTCTCGTATGTAAATAAATATTTTTCCTATTTCCTTGTAATATTCTATTAGTCTATTTTCATTCATAACTTTGTCATTCGTCATTTTCGTTCGCCATTTGTCAGGACCCTAGTTTTGACACAAACGAATCAAGGATTAATCTAAAATAAGTTAAACTTGGTTCTCCTCTGCTAAATATTAGGTTACCGTAAACATAATTATAACTATATGATTTAAGACTTCATTGACTTTCCTTGCTTTTGACCTTGTCGAGGATCTCCAAGTCGTTGCAGGAGATCTTCCTTTTTATCTCATTCATTCTTTATTATTACTCTTTCTTGATTCTTATAATGCCCTTCTTATTTTAGTGAATTCATCCTCAAATTATAATCTTCATCACCTACATCGAAAGCTCACAAGTAAAAAATATTTTGAATATATATTTTTTGAAAAATTCTTAATCTACATATGTACAAGATCCAAGACAAACGAGGGTTGTAATGGAGACTATATGATTTCTAAATATTGAACAAAAATGTATGCCACCCCGTTCGTATTTAGAGCTCACTGCGTGAGATTTAGAATTTTGAAAGTTTGAAACATATTTTTTGAAAATTAAATTTGAAGATAATTTTAATTGAACTATATTTAAATATTTTTTCTAAATCTACATATGTCCAAAGTCTGAGGCAAACGAAAGTTGCAACTTATATGATTCTCTGAATTCTATATGGTAGAATATGCCACACATTTGTACGAGAACTCATTGCATGAGATTTAAAATTTTAAAATAATTTAAAATATATTTTTTGAATTTTGAAGTTATATATATATATATATATAAAGTATAATATTTTTGTTTTTATTTTTATTTAGAATTTTGAATAATTAATTGTTTAATTTGTTATATCAAATTTAAAAAAAAAACTAGTATTAAGGAAGATTGAGTTTGTTTGAAAGGAATATGTTGGGCTTGGCCCATGTTAAATGCAAAAGGAAAATGGGCTTGACCCAGATTAAATGTAAAAAAGAAAATATTTAGTTATGATTTAAATTGAAGAGATGTAAAAATAAAAAAAGGGAAAGATTTATAACCTTTACTTTGGTTTACAAAAATCAGAATTGGGTTCTATTTTTGTGTTCAACTGACCCTTTTATTTGGCAGCATTTGGGCTTATCTTTTTGGCCCAATTATAAAGAAAGAAATATGAGTGTAAAAACAACTATGTAGGGTTTGAACTCAATTATAATCTTCATCACCTACATCGAAAGCTCACAAGTAAAAAATATTTTGAAAATATTTTGAATGTATATTTTTAGAAAAATTCTTAATCTACATATGTACAAGTTCCAAGACAAACGGGGGTTGTAATGGAGACTATATGATTTCTAAATATTGAACAAAAGTGTATGCTACCCCGTTCATATTTAGAGCTCACTGCGTGAGATTTAGAATTTTGAAAGTTTGAAACATATTTTTTGAAAATTAAATTTGAAGATAATTTTAATTGAGCTATATTTAAATATTTTTTCTAAATCTACATATGTCCAAAGTCTGAGGCAAACGAAAGTTGCACTGAGACTTATATGATTCTCTGAATTCTATATGGTAGAATATGCCACACATTTGTACGTAGAACTCATTGCGTGAGGTTTAAAATTTTAAAATAATTTAAAATATATTTTTTGAATTTTGAAGTTATATATATATATATAAAGTATAATATTTTTGTTTTTATTTTTATTTAGAATTTTGAATAATTAATTGTTTAATTTGTTATATCAAATTTTTTTAAAAAAAAACTAGTATTAAGGAAGATTGAGTTTGTTTGAAAGGAATATGTTGGGCTTGGCCCATGTTAAATGCAAAAGGAAAATGGGCTTGACCCATATTAAATGTAAAAAAAAAATATTTAGTTATGATTTAAATTGAAGAGATGTAAAAATAAAAAAGGGAAAGATTTATAACCTTTACTTTGGTTTACAAAAATCAGAATTGGGTTCTATTTTTTTGTTCAACTGACCCTTTTATTTGGCAGCATTTGGGCCTATTCAATATTTGGGCTTATCTTTTTGGCCCAATTATAAATAAAGAAATATGAGTGTAAAAACAACTATGTAGGGTTTGAACCCAATTATAATCTTCATCACCTACATCGAAAGCTCACAAGTAAAAAATATTTTGAATATATATTTTTTGAAAAGTTCTTAATCTACATATGTACAAGATCCAAGACAAACGGGGTTGTAATGGAGACTATATGATTTCTAAATATTGAACAAAAGTGTATGCTACCCCGTTCGTATTTAGAGCTCACTGCGTGAGATTTAGAATTTTGAAAGTTTAAATATATTTTTTGAAAATTAAATTTGAAGATAATTTTAATTGAACTATATTTAAATATTTTTTCTAAATCTACATATGTCCAAAGTCTGAGGCAAACAAAAGTTGCACTGAGACTTATATGATTCTCTGAATTCTATATGGTAGAATATGCCACACATTTGTACGTAGAACTCATTGCGTGAGATTTAAAATTTTAAAATAATTTAAAATATATTTTTTGAATTTTGAAGTTATATATATATATAAAATATAATATTTTTGTTTTTATTTTTATTTAGAATTTTGAATAATTAATTGTTTAATTTGTTATATCAAATTTAAAAAAAAAACTAGTATTAAGGAAGATTGAGTTTGTTTGAAAGGAATATGTTGGGCTTGGCCCATGTTAAATGCAAAAGGAAAATGGGCTTGACCCAGATTAAATGTAAAAAAGAAAATATTTAGTTATGATTTAAATTGAAGAGATGTAAAAATAAAAAAGGGAAAGATTTATAACCTTTACTTTGGTTTACAAAAATTAGAATTGGGTTCTATTTTTTTGTTCAACTGACCCTTTTATTTGGCAGCATTTGGGCCTATTCAGTATTTGGGCTTATCTTTTTGGCCCAATTATAAATAAAGAAATATGAGTGTAAAAACAACTATGTAGGGTTTGAACCCAAGGATTAATAGTCATTTATCAAAAGGAGTTTATATAGGATTTGAACTCAAGTCCTCAAAGTTCCTAAAGCGTGTTAACCACTAAACTAAATCCTTTAGGTATGATTAGCATTGCAAATTCTAAATTTAAGATTGGCTTTAAATTGAAAATTTATTTAGGATTGAGGGGACAAAGTTTTCACTCTTAGGAAAGAAATAAAAAGAAATGCTCTTATTGATTGACCCTCCATTCTTGAAACTTTTAGGCCACACCATAGACCTGGGAAGTAATTGACACGCACGTTGCAAACGCGCAAAAATAATTTCTAGATTTTCCCCAAACTATTGGTATAGTATAAGGTACAACCTAGGTCATCTCCCAAAGACCATTTCATATTCTTAAGCAAATTAGGAGAAAATTAGAACAGGGAGATTTTGTAAAGATTGATATTGAGTTCTAAATGCAAAATACAGAATGAAATTAATTTCACTTAACAATTATCAACTCAAGGAATTCAGAGGCTATTTTCTTAACTAATCATTGATCACTAAAATCATGCATTGTGTTTATCAACCTAGGATCATCTGGAACCCCTAAAATGATCCTTGAATTCTCTACTGAGAAACCTCTCAGAATTTAATTGATTATGATCAACAAGATTAGTAACCACTTAATCTTTTATCTAAACCAATTTCACAATCAGAATTCAGTTGAAGTAAGTAATAAAATGAAAACCTTCAATTCAATTACTTAATTTCTACTCTTCAAACTTTTGGAAAATGATTTACCAATCAAAAACCAATTATAAATCAATTATGCATTAATCAAAATACGTCAACCGATCAAACTTTGATTAAAGAATAAAATTGAAGAATATAGTGAAGTAGAGTAGAAACCACTTAATAAGCATGTAAATAAAGATCAAGACCTCAAAGTTAAAATGAAAATAGCTTGAATCCTTGAATTGAAACTACAAACCTAGCCTTCCATGAAGGAGGAAAACTAACAACAAATAAAGAGGCAAACTAACAACAAATAAATCCTAAGCCTTCCATGTAGGAGACAACTAACAATAAAGAAAAACTAAGCCTTCCATGTAGGAGGCAAACTAACAATAAAGAAAAACTAAGCCTTCCATGTAGGAGGCAAACTAATAAGAAAGAAAACCTAAGTCTTCCATGAAGGAGGCAAAACTAACAAGAAAGAAAGAAAGAAAGAAAGAAAATGGTATTGGAGTTAATCTCCAAAATGGTGTGTTTCTCCTCTTGTAAACCCTTCTATTTATAGAAGATTTTTGAGGCATCATCTTCAGAAAGTCACCAACTAAGATATTACTTTTCCACCCTTTTATTGCTTTCACATGGGCTTTGTTGAAAGTGCAAAAAACTTTTGAATTTTTGTCACCAATTAGCACAACAATTTTGACTTTCTTGCACCGCAATTTCGGATATTCACATGTCTGAATTAGAGCTTGACTTCTGAACAAAAGTTGTAGCCCCGGATCTTAGCTGTCCAACAGATTTAATTTCATCTCAATATGACTTCTGTATCTCAAGATATGGCTGGATCTTTGCACACTGTTCAAATTCCACGTCAGCAACACTATCTCATCTTTTGAGATAATTTTGGAGTCCTAAACATCCCATTTAGAGTCTGCTCTTGCTTTGTAACTGTGGAAACTTCTTTAAGCTTTCATTCAAGACAGATTTCATGATTTTTGGATGTCTAAAACTCCTATTATGCTCAAAATACTATAATAGTGTCATTTTAATCGGGTAAGCAAAGAAATTCAATTAAACTTCATAAAATATGACAAAGACCACTTAATTGAACATATAAGAAGTCTTAATGAGATAAAAGTGAGAGATAATTATTTATGAAATCTATGCTTATAAAATTCCCCACACTTATCTTTTGCACGTCTCGGGCAAACTTAAGTTAAGGATTGGTGACTAATTTTTTTTTTTTGGAAGAACATCAAAGTTTTGAGTTGATTTCTCAAGAATTCACAAAATTTCATGAAGCATTCTTTCATCACATTTTTGAAATTACTTAGAAAGGCAACTTTAATTTGAAAAACATTGATTGAGAAAGATAAACCTCACATGATATACTCTGAATCTCTCAAGTGTTTGATTTGATAAGTGTTTCTCTCAAATTCAATCCATGAAAGATGAACTATCATAGGCTTGCATATCTTCTACTTCTCTACTATTATGTACACATGCAATGCACAAATCAAGAGGTTTTTATTTTGGTTATAACGGGATTAGAAAGATGAAATGATATATTGAAGAGATACAATGTTAGACCAAGGAAAATGGTGAGGATTGAGAACTGAGTTTAAGTGCAAGTGTGAGAAACAGATATCACTTCTTCATTCTTTTTTTTTTCAATATAATAGTTTATTTATTAATTTATTGCATCAGTTGTTTTTTTTTTCAACCATGATATCGATGAACACAACAATAATCTCCCCCACACTTATTGAAACACTTATGGTATGATAAATCCAGTATTCGTCACCTTCTATGGTCAGACAAAATTGTTTTTTTTTTATTTGTGGTGAGCTAAAAAGAAGAAAAGGCTAATCGGCTCAAAGGGCTGATCAAAGGATAAAATTATACGGTTTGGTTATTTGGCCAAGTGGTTTGTTCAAGAAAAAAAATGCCTCAATCATTTTTGTACAATTCATGTGAAAATGTAGCTTCAAAAAGAATCAATGCAAGTTCTGAAGTAACATATTCCATGGATGAAAATCACACAAGAAAGAAAGTAATTAATAAGGCTCAAAATCTCACAGGTAATATATTTATCAAATCTAATCTATCCAGTTCAAATATGTGTTGCCAAACTAATTAATCTCGAAATGTAAATCATTTTGCTTCAATTATTTTATGAAATCTAAAGAACAACAAACTTCCACATTCAATTTTTTTTAATCATAAGATGCGTATCAAGAGTCAAGTGTAACTCCTTACTCAGCCATCTTACTCAAAGCAAGTTTATGATTCTAACCTAATTTTTTTTTTTTTTTGGTTTTTTTTTCTTTTATATCAGACCATCCTCCCCCCAACCTATCCAAGACATTGTCCCCAATGTCTTAGATAGAAATTATATAACAGGAAAAGAAATGTGACAAAACCACCAAAGTAAGGAAAAGTTATAACCGAAGAGTGGTATCTGGTTCTCTTTTGTCTCTGCCACCCTGATTTGGTTGGTTCACCAGCTGCATTGCTATATTCTAAAAATGGTGAAAATTTCAAATAAATTGAAAAGAAAATGTAAATGACAAACATACATGCATGAGAATGAACAGTAGTTGTGATTGTGGCTCACATCTTCCTCTGGTTTTACGTCCAGTAACGGCTGAAACGCCTTCTAAGAGTCGAGGATGTGTTTCCCATTCAGTTTTCTTGTAAACTGACAAAAAGGGTCTTTTAAAGTCAGATTCCCAAGACTATAACGTGCTTTTTCCTTACGGAATAGTTCAAACAAATCAAGAATAGTATACCTAAAAAAAAAATTTTTAGAAAGGTTAAAAATTTTATACAAACTCAAAAAATTGTTAAAAAGGTTAAAAATTTTATACAAACTCAAAAAATTGTTAGAAAGGTTAAAAATTTTATACAAATTCCTCAATAAGCCTAGGAAACTAAAATGGTCCCCGGCAACGGCGCCAAATTTTTGACACGCTCGTCGCAAACGTGCAAAAATAATTTCTAGATTTTCCCCAAACTATTGGTATAGTATAAGGTACAACCTAGGTCATCTCCCAAAGACCATTTCATATTCTTAAGCAAATTAGGAGAAAATTAGAACAGGGGGATTTTGTAAAGATTGATATTGAGTTCTAAATGCAAAATACAGAATGAAATTAATTTCACTTAACAATTATCAACTCAAGGAATTCAGAGGCTATTTTCTTAACTAATCATTGATCACTAAAATCATGCATTGTGTTTATCAACCTAGGATCATCTGGAACCCCTAAAATGATCCTTGAATTCTCTACTAAGAAACCTCTCAGAATTTAATTGATTATGATCAACAAGATTAGTAACCACTTAATCTTTTATCTAAACCAATTTCACAATCAGAATTTAGTTGAAGTAAGTAATAAAATGAAAACCTTCAATTCAATTACTTAATTTCTACTCTTCAAACTTTTGGAAAATGATTTACCAATCAAAAACCAATTATAAATCAATTATGCATTAATCAAAATACGTCAACCGATCAAACTTTGATTAAAGAATAAAATTGAAGAATATAGTGAAGTAGAGTAGAAACCACTTAATAAGCATGTAAATAAAGATCAAGACCTCAAAGTTAAAATGAAAATAGCTTGAATCCTTGAATTGAAACTACAAACCTAGCCTTCCATGAAGGAGGCAAACTAACAACAAATAAAGAGGCAAACTAACAACAAATAAATCTTAAGCCTTCCATGTAGGAGGCAACTAACAATAAAGAAAAACTAAGCCTTCCATGTAGGAGGCAAACTAACAATAAAGAAAAACTAAGCCTTCCATGTAGGAGGCAAACTAATAAGAAAGAAAACCTAAGCCTTCCATGAAGGAGACAAAACTAACAAGAAAGAAAGAAAGAAAGAAAGAAAGAAAGAAAGAAAATGGTATTGGAGTTAATCTCCAAAATGGTGTGTTTCTCCTCTTGTAAACCCTTTTATTTATAGAAGATTTTTGAGGCATCATCTTCAGAAAGTCACCAACTAGGATATTACTTTTCCACCCTTTTATTGCTTTCACATGGGCTTTGTTGAAAATGCAAAACACTTTTGAATTTTTGTCACCAATTAGCACAACAATTTTGACTTTCTTGCACCGCAATTTCGAATATTCACATGTCCGAATTAGAGCTTGACTTCTGAACAAAAGTTGTAGCCCCGGATCTTAGCTGTCCAACAAATTTAATTTCATCTCAATATGACTTCTGTATCTCAAGATATGGCTGGATCTTTGCACACTGTTCAAATTCCACGTTAGCAACACTATCTCATCTTTTGAGATAATTTTGGAGTCCTAAACATCCCATTTAGAGTCTGTTCTTGCTTTGTAACTGTGGAAACTTCTTTAAGCTTTCATTCAAGACAGATTTCATGATTTTTGGATGTCTAAAACTCCTATTATGCTCAAAATACTATAATAGTGTCATTTTAATCGGGTAAGCAAAGAAATTCAATTAAACTTCATATGAACCCAAACTCATAAAATATGACAAAGACCACTTAATTGAACATATAAGAAGTCTTAATGAGATAAAAGTGAGAGATAATTATTTATGAAATCTATGCTTATCAGTAATCCTGCATGAAGCAACTTTGAGAAAAGTTTCATCTCCTCCCCAACTTTAGAGCAGGCTAAATTGGAAAGATGGGCAAGAAGTCCATCCATAGTACCAATAGTTCCATCACAGAGGTCCAACCTTCCCCTCCAAATTGGATTAATAATAGGCTGTGAAACATGACTATCTAAATCCACAGAACTTGAATCATCAGTTGTAGCTCCTTGAGAAATAGGAACAAATTTGGAAACAACATAAGAGTTAGCTATATCCTTTAAAGCTGGTCCACACTCATTTTTTTTTAACTGACTTTCTTCTTTGCAGCTGATATTATGTTGAGGATGCTTATGCTCAAGCTTGGGTGAACTATGACTATCATGTAGCATGTTCTTTGTTATAGCAAGTAAGTCAGAGTTTTTTCCTTTATGCTAATAGCTAGCTTTTTAATCTTTTGAATTACCAAGGAGCATTCAGTCTGATAGCTTCGTATCAAATCTTAAGAGTGAATACCATTTTCAATGAAAGGTTTGGCCTCCCTTAAAAAAATCAACAGCAAGCAATTCCATAGTGGTAGTTCCATTGCCAACCTTAGAGTCTTCATCTGTTCTATGAATGAGAGACCATGAAAATCTCGCTTCTAGTTTATGCATTCGAGCCATGGTATTTCTTCAAGTGCTTAGAAAGTTCTCTGCACTCTTTCCCACAAAAGAAAGGCCTGACATATTGAAGTTATTAGGAAGGGTATTTATCTCCTTTGTGCAAGATTCATGATATTAGTTGCATCATCATCTTTTTAAATGTTCTGCTAGCTACACCATGAAATTACGGGTGTAATTTGGAAAATGTCATTCACCAAGAGGAGGCATCTGCATATTCAAGCAGCTTTGATGAAATATTGATGGATAACCATCACAACAAATCAAATCCATTCCATCTCCACATATACCACAAGTATCATCATTTGGATCTTCACCATCAATATCCACTAAATAGAAACCAATTTTTCTATAATGCTCTCCAAATATATATATTTTGATATGGGTACGATAATTTTCTTCCTGCATGAAGCCCAAACTTTGAAATTGTGAGGATCTTACTACAACAACCACAATGAATTTCATCTCCTGTGATCCATCCCTCTAATTGTTCACAAAGTAAAACAAAGTTTGGCAACCTAAAATTTGCACTTCCTCATGACTAGTTTGATCATGAAGAATCTATATGATGTTAAAAAGGCTACTTGAAAACAAAGGTATTTAGTCTATACTAATGAAAGGAAACAAAGGTTCTTAAATTATCTTCAGATAGCCACAACTACAAGCCTAAGGCATTTTGGAAGCGAATTTTATAGACCGAGAGCCAGGTTACATAATTTTCTGAGAAAATTCTTCTGCATAAACTTGTATCAATGGCCAAGCTACATCCAGATTCACCTAACTTTCCTTTCATTAGACTAATAACTTCGAAATTAATGTTCAAATACAAAAATGAAAGCATAGCATAGCAATCAGTAAGGTTAGCTCCTCAACATTTCCACCACAACAAAATATCCTTACTCTTGTTCATGGTCTATTCTGGTTACAGAGCAGAAACGAGATAAACTTGCGATGAACAACACTTAGCAAAAGCAAGAAAAGGATAATATGCAAGGAATCTAACCTGGGTGATGTCGATGCTCGAATGATGACTCTCCTTTGCTGATAGGGAGAAAGTTCTACAATGGAGATCCTTTTGAGAAGTGTGAGCATTTTTTCCTTTTCAGCAACAAATGCCAAAATCAGAGAGAAAGGCTCGAAAAGCATAAACAAATTTTCTTCGAATCCCCTCCCTTTCATTTGCAACTTGTATTTATACCTTCCCCTGAATTAACTCAACTATGGTCTTATTCTCCTAACCCAACGAAAAATTTAACCTTAGTTATAACTACCTAACTAATCATTAACTAACTCTCACTAGAACTAAACCTTCCCTTCTTTTCTTTTAGCTTGTTTTCCTTTCTCGCACTCTCTCCTTTTTTTTCTTCTTCATTTAATTTAAATCAAATTTAACTAAGTATTTACTAATTAATTTTAGAAACAGAATCTTGGACACAGTTGGGTGTTCACAGTTCATCTCCCTTTGGTTGGAGTTTTGATTTTCTTTACGAGGGAAATCGCTATTTCTTAGGTGAAACTAAACCTAATCTCCAAGTTCAAACATAACTTTGTTTCTATTTTTGTTATCATTTTGAGCATAATGTTCCATTTTCATTTCAATTTTATCTTGAACCCATTCATGAAGCTACTTGATAAACCATCGTTCTATTGATTTATATGTGAAAAACTAGTTATAATTATGATATAATTTATGATTATTTAATTGTAATTCTACTTGATTTCCCTTATTTTTGCATGAATGGTATATAAGGCATCTAGTGCGACAATATCATATTAACCCTAATAACGCGTGAGGCATCCTAGCCAGCTCTACAGTCCTGCAAGATGATTAAGAATGGTTATGACAACTAGAAAGTGATTAGATCAAGCATGGTCCACGACATTAAAATCCTTATCCATGCTGATAAAAGGGAGCTTTCGCTACACCACACATCACACCACTTTAGGCCTCAAAGCCCACACCACTCTATGGGGCATAAGCCTGTCACTACCCTAAAGACACACCACTCTATTCTTATTTTTCTTTGCATTATCCTCCTACTGTGGGATCTTGGAGATAGAGGCTCTTTCACAGTATGGGGCATAAGCCTGTCACTACGATTTTGTCATTCTTTTTATAGAATTAAGATTATGAATTGTTTTGCTGGATTAGTATGCTTTTGATTATCTTATCTTTCTATGTATAACTAATCCTCAAATCATGGGGCTTTGGTAAAACTTATGATGTAACCAATTGAACCTCTTTTCCCTTTTATGAATGATTGTGTATCTCTATTCAATTGTGTTTTTCTTATCGTGCTTAATTAATTAGTGAGAATTAACTACTCTTGTTAACTTATAAGTTAATTGAAGGATAGGCGATCGTACCATTACCTAATTAGCGAAACTATAAGGTAAACTGAGAATCCTTGATTTCTAACCGGTTGTTAATTTAACAAGTCTGAATATTCTTTATACTTCTCTTAATTATATATCTTACATGATCATTGGGAATAGTAACTTAAGGGAAAAAATGTTACTATTGCATTATTATTGGATGGTAATAGAATGAGAATGGATGGTTAGCAATTGACTTGAAATCATTCATAATGGAGTTGGGGTGAAATTGGGTAAAATTATAAGGGAAACCAAAGTCTCTTGCCTTTTCATAATTGAATTTGTATCGGTGTTATTTTGCCTTTAAATTTCCTACTTGAAGTTTTTTCCTTTTATATTTATTTTAAATATTTGAAAACAAAAATCTTACCTGGCAAGCTCGAAAATTGGGATTCAATCATCTTTTAAAGATTGTTAAAATAGTCTCTGTAGGAATGATATTAGGGGTTTTAAATATTACTTTCTACATCGATGGGTACACTTGCTCAAGGGTAAAATTTTGTATGCACAGTAAACACACAACAGTACTTCACATATTCAACCTAAGACTTTTAATTTGTATTCTTAAAAGAAGAATTGAATCAAAAAGAGTTAAAGGGTTAAATCCATAAATAATTTTATAAAAGGATGTTGTGTAACCCCATGTACCACATTATTATAAGCAAATTCAATATATGGCAAACAATATTTCCAAGAATTAATATTGCTATTAATGATAGCTCTAAGAAAAACAAAGAGGTTCTGTTGACCACCTTAGTTTGCCTATTAATTTGAGGGTAACAAGTAGTAAAGTTAAGAAATTTTGTACCAAGTTTGCATCATAGAGTCCTCCAAAAATGGCGAAGAAATTTTATACTTAACTGTGATGTTGTTATGGTCGTATAATTTATGTACATCCTTCACGATCCATCATTTTTAGGTACAAAAATTATAGTTACTGCACAAGGACTTAAACTCCTTCTAACCCATCCTTTTTCTAACAACTTCTCCACTTGTTTTTAAATCTCCTTTGTCTCTTGAGAGTTGCTCCTATATGCGGGCTTATTAGGTTAACAAACATCGAGAGGAAGACCTATTTGACATTCTATTTCCCTAATAGGCGAAAAACCATGAGGTACCTTTTTAGGAAAAACATCATTGAATTCTGCAAATAAGCTCTCTCCACCTCATCTTCATTAGTAAATAGACTCTACATTTTTCCCTTCCCTTTTCCTTATCCTTTTTTTTTCTTTCCTCCCTTTATTTCAAAATTTTCCTTAATTTTTCTTCACTCTCTTTTCCTCTCCTTTTAAACCTTCTATCCTCTTACTCTCTTTTCATTTTCATTTTTATTTGATCCTTATGGGTATGGTATCCGCGTTATTTATTGAGAATTATGGATAAAGGAGAATTTGTATGGGTGTGCCATCATGTTGAGAGCACTTATCAAATTACCAAAGCCTTCCAAGAAGGATATGACCTGCCTCAACAGGAACAACATAATAAAGAACTTGATCTCTATACTTTCTTATGGATAAATTAACTATTACGTGTTAATTCACCACTATCTCCTATCTATTGGAGCATATAAAGTCATGGATGTAGTGTAGTCTTTAGGATCAATTTGGTGACCAATATAGTATTTTTCACATTAGTGTAACTCCCTCCATCATAACCATAAGGCACACCTTCCCTTGGATAAGGCAACAGGTATGAAAGATATTTTCCCATTGGTTCCCCTCATCCTCCTAGTGTTGACTTCCCAATAACATCCTCACTGCCAATATATTTCCATCTTGGACATAGGTTGTACCATTATTTTTCTTATCACTTGGATAGGAGGAGGAAGAATCAGAATCTTCTCTAATAATACTTCTATTATCTCTTATCACCATAGTCTTCTTATTCGAGAATTAAGATGCAATATGCCCATTCCTAAACACTTGGAACATTTTATATCCTTACTTTTAGAAAACGTAGTACTAATAGGGATAGGTTTCTTAGTACTTACCATATCCATAGGTTTAGGAAAGGAATACTCTTTCTTTTGTTTGTCCTTCCAACTTGAAGAATAGTTAGAAGAGGTGGTTTCTTCATAAAACTCTTCATCTTCTATTGTTGCTCCACCTTCATGGCCTGATGAACTAAGTATTAAAGCTCGCATTAATGTTGTAACTTTACAATATCTCCAATGTTTCGGTTTAAGCCATGAAGAAATCGAGTCATGCTTGCCTCCATATCTTCCACAATGTTGGCTTTAATCAAAGTCACCTCTATCTTCTTATAGTTTTTATTCACTCTCCTACTCCTTTATGTGAGCCTTTGCAATTTCCTATGTAAATCCTTATGATAGTCATAAATCTCCTCCACATCATGGTCTTCATTTCATCCTAAGTGTTAATGGGATGCTCTCTAAATCTTCTTCTGTCCTTTTGTACTTGATCCCACCAAATTAAGGGATATTTGGTGAACTCATCTACCTTTAATTTCTTGTCATCATTGTGGTTGTGGTAAGAGAAAATTTGTTCAATCCTCATGTCCCATAAAGGTAAGCTTTAGGATCGTTTTTCCCTTGGAAGGAAGGTGCCTTGAATTTTATGTCTCTAAGTTCATTTCCTTCCCCACGATCTCTCCTATCTATTTGATAAGCATAAATTTCATAAATAATTATCTCTCACTTTTATCTCATTAAGACTTCTTATATGTTCAATTAAGTGGTCTTTGTCATATTTTATGAGTTTGGGTTCATATGAAGTTTAATTGAATTTCTTTGCTTACTCGATTAAAATGACACTATTATAGTATTTTGAGCATAATAGGAGTTTTAGACATCCAAAAATCATGAAATCTGTCTTGAATGAAAGATTAAAGAAGTGTCCACAGTTACAAAGCAAGAGCAGACTCTAAATGAGATGTTTAGGACTCCGAAATTATCTCAAAAGATGAGATAGTGTTGCTGACGTGGAATTTGAACAGTGGGAAAAGATCCGGCCATATCTTGAGATACAGAAGTCATATTGAGATGAAATCAAATCTGTTGGACAGCTAAGATCCGGGGCTACAACTTTTGTTCAGAAGTCAAGCTCTAATTCGGACATGTGAACATCCGAAATTGCGGTGCAAGAAAGTCAAAATTGTTGTACTCATTGGTGACAAAAATTCAAAAGTGTTTTGCATTTTCAACAAAGCCCATGTGAAAGCAATAAAAGGGTAGAAAAGTAATATCCTAGTTGGTGACTTTCTGAAGATGATGCCTCAAAAATCCTCTATAAATAGAAGGGTTTACAAGAGGAGAAACACAACACCATTTAGGAGATTAACTCCAATACCATTTTCTTTCTTTCTTTCTTTCTTTCTTTCTTTCTTTCTTTCTTTCTTTCTTTCTTTCTTTGTTGTTAGTTTTGCCTCCTTCATGGAAGGCTTAGGTTTTCTTTCTTGTTAGTTTGCCTCCTACATGGAAGGCTTAGTTTTTCTTTATTGTTAGTTGCCTCCTACATGGAAGGCTTAGGATTTATTTGTTGTTAGTTTGCCTCTTTCTTTGTTGTTAGTTTTCCTCCTTCATGGAAGGCTAGGTTTGTAGTTTCAATTCAAGGATTCAAGCTATTTTCATTTTAACTTTGAGGTCTTGATCTTTATTTACATGCTTATTAAGTGGTTTCTACTTTACTTCACTATATTCTTCAATTTTATTCTTTAATCAAAGTTTGATCGGTTGACGTATTTTGATTAATGCATAATTGATTTATAACTGGTTTTTGATTGGTAAATCATTTTCCAAAAGTTTGAAGAGTAGAAATTAAGTAATTTAATTGAAGGTTTTCATTTTATTGCTTACTTCAACTGAATTCTGATTATAAAATTGGTTTAGATGAAAGATTAAGTGGTTACTAAATCTTGTTGATCATAATCAATTGAATTCTGAGAGGTTTCTCAGTAGAGAATTCAAGGATCATTGTAGGGGTTCCAGATGATCCTAGGTTGATAAACATAATGCATGATTTTAGTGATCAATGATTAGTTATAAAAATAGCCTCTGAATTCCTTGAGTTGATAATTGTTAAGTGAAATTAATTTCATTCTGTATTTTGTATTTAGCACTCAATATCACATCTTTACAAAACCCCCTTATTCTAATTTTCTCCTTATTTGCTTAAGAATATGAAATGGTCTTTGGAAGATGACCTAGGTTGCACCTTATACTATACCAATAGTTTGTGGAAAATCTAGAAATTATTTTTGCGCGTTTGCGACGAGCGTGTCAAAAATTTGGCGCCATTGCCGGGGACCATTTTAGTTTCCTAGGCTCATTTAGGAGTTTGTATAAAATTTTTAATCTTTCTAACAATTTTTTATTTATTTTAGGTATATCATTCTTGGATTTTCTGTATGAATTCACCTTTTTGTGTATGACCCGATCCAATCCTGAAAATTTATATGCATATGATCCTGAGATTGATAGAACATTCCACCATTTGAAAAGAGCACATAGAAGGCATTCATCCAGTAATAACCAAGAAAGTAACAGTAGTGATTTTGCATCTTTAAATTTTGATAGTTTCAAATATTCTGCTAAGAACATGGCTGATAGAACCCTAAAAGAATTAGCTGCACCTGATGTTGCTTATCAACCGTTGTGTATTCAATACCCTGATGTTGATGCACCATTTGAACTGAAGTCTGGACTAATACATTTGCTACCTAAGTTTCATGGCCTTGCAGGTGAGGACCCTCATAAACATTTGAAGGAATTTCACATTGTGTGTTCCACAATGCGGCCACAAGGAATTCCTGAAGATCATATCAAGTTGAAGGCATTTCCTTTCTCCTTAAATGATGGAGCTAAGGACTGGTTGTACTATCTACATCCAACATCTGTTACAAGCTGGAATGATATGAAGAGATTATTCCTGGAGAAATTCTTCCCTGCATCCAGAACAGCAGCTATCAGAAAAGAGATTTGTGGCATCAGACAGAACTCCCAAGAAACTCTCTATGAGTATTGGGAGAGATTCAAGAAACTATGCGCCACTTGTCCACACCATCAAATCAGTGATCAATTACTGATTCAGTATTTCTATGAAGGACTCATGCCAATGGACAGAAGCATGGTTGATGCAGCTAGTGGTGGAGCACTTATGGACAAAACTCCTACAGCAGCTCGAGATTTGATTGCCAACATGGCAGAAAATTCTCAGCAATTCAATTCTCGAACTAATTCCTTGTCTAAAGGAGTCCATGAAATGACCACCAAGACAGACCATACACGATTGGAGAACAGAATTGAAGAACTAACCTCCATCGTAAGACAGTTGGCCATCGGACAACAACAACAACTTAATGTTGTTGACAAAACCAAAACATGTGGCATCTGCACTTTTGCAGATCATCCTACTGATGCATGCCCAACATTGCAAGAAAGTGAGACACTTGAGGCTGCAATAAATGGTATTTTTGGCACAGGATAACAATACAGGCCTCCTCAACATTATCAGCAACAGAAGTTTGAACCACCTTCTGGAACATACAATCCTAGTTGGAGAAACCATCCTAACTTGAGATATGGTCCTCCACAACAACAAAGGATTCAAACATCTGACTCCCAAAATAAATACCAACCACCGACATTCAGACAACAACAACAGCATATGCAGCAATCTGTACCTTCTAATGCTTCTGAACCCTCTCTTGATGATTTGATGAAGCAATTAGCTACCAATAATCTTCAGTTTCATTAAAATGTAAGTTCTACCATTCAGGATTTACAAACTCAAATTGGGCAGTTGGCTACCACTGTCAACCAATTGAAATCTCAAGGTTCTGGCCAACTACCTTCTCAACCTGTCATAAATCCCAAAAGTGTGAATGCCATGACCTTGAGAAGTGGGAAGAAAATGCAGACAGACCCTACAATTTTAAAGCAACAAAGCTTCAATCAGACTAATCCACACCAAAAAGAAGAATTTATCTACACACCTGGAGACATCTCTGATAAGCCATCTGAATCAGAGGGAAAGTCTGATGAAAAAAGTACAGCAGCCTTCGATAAGACATCGAATGATCAACAAAAAGAAGCTTGCCATAAACGATCTGCACTTGAAGCATCTGATGAGACGAAAACCCCAAATTGTGCTGATCAGAAGGTATCTTTACCTTTTCCAAATAGAATGGTCCAATCCAAGCCCAATGTTCATGCAGAATTGGATAAGGAGCTTCTAGATACCTTCAGGAAAGTGGAAGTCAACATACCACTTCTAGATGCTATCAAGCAAATTCCCAAATATGCCAAATTTCTAAAGGACTTGTGCACGCATAAGAGAAGACTCAAAGGGGATGAGAAGATTAGTGTGGGACGCAATGTTTCTGCCTTAATTCAACCCAGCCTCCCTCAGAAATGTAAAGATCCAGGAACTTTCACCATTCCTTGCATAATAGGAAACTCTACATTTGGTGATGCATTGCTGGATCTAGGTGCTTCCATTAATGTTATGCCCTCATCAGTTTATAAATCTTTGAATCTAGGAGAACTGAAGCCAACTGGTGTGGTGATTCAATTAGCCAACAGAAGTACAGCACATCCAGCTGGAGTACTTGAAGATGTGCTAGTTCAAGTGAATAAGCTGATTCCAGCTGACTTCTACATTTTGGATATGGAAGATGAGTCATCCATCAATAGAGCAACCTTGATCCTAGGGAGACCTTTCCTCAAAACTGCAAAAACAAAGATAGATGTGCATACGGGGACTCTCTCTATGGAATTTGGAGATGATATCATCCAATTCAACATATTTGAGGCCATGAAGCATCCCATAGAGAATCATTCACTCTTTCAACTTGATGCCATAGATCTTCTTGCGAATGATTATTCTATTGACAATCTACTTTTTGAATTTTTTGATTTTGATTTAGATTACTTAGATAATTTTACTTGCACATGTGATGAATTTGATCCATGTATTGTCTGTTCCAGGATTAATGCTGCAGACCAAACTTCGTTGAAAGATGACATGTTAGATGCAAGTGTTACAGACATTTCAATCTCAGATAGATCCCTGCCTTCCATAATACAACCACCTCCTTTGGAGTTGAAGCCTTTGCCTGAACATCTAAAGTATGCTTATTTGGGGGAAAATGAGAAGCTTCCTGTCATTGTAGCAAAGAACCTTCTACCGCAACAAGAAGAAAGGTTGCTGCAAACCTTAAAAAACCATAAACAAGCAATTGGATGGACTTTGGCTGATATTCCAGGCATTAGCCCATCTACTTGTATGCATAGGATATTGCTGGAGGAAAACACCAGACCTGTTAGACAACCACTTCTCTTTGGTGAGGTATTTGATGTATGGGGTATAGACTTTATGGGTCCATTCCCTGTCTCTTTTGGCTTTGTTTACATTCTGCTAGCTGTTGATTATGTTTCAAAATGGGTGGAGGCAAAAGCCACTCGTACTAATGATGCTCGAGTTGTTGCAGATTTTATCAGGTCTAACATTTTTAGCAGGTTTGGCATTCCTAGAGCTCTAATTAGTGACCAAGGTACTCATTTTTGCAACCACACAATGGAAGCCCTACTCCGCAAATATGGAGTCATGCATAAAGTCTCCACCCCATATCATCCTCAAACAAAAGGTCAAGCTGAAGTTTCTAATCGAGAGATCAAGAAAATCTTAGAGAAAACAGTTCAGCCTAATAGGAAGGATTGGAGCTTGCGCCTTGTTGATGCATTATGGGCATATAGGACAGCCTACAAGTCACCCATTGGCATGTCTCCCTACAGGATTGTCTTTGGTAAAGCATGTCATCTTCCAGTTGAATTAGAGCATAGAGCATTTTGGGCAATAAAGAAATGCAACATGGATCTAGACCAAGCAGGAATCCATAGGAAGCTTCAATTGCAGGAACTTAAAGAAATTCGATTGGAAGCATACGAAAACTCCAAAATTTACAAAGAAAAAGTCAAAGCTCTTCATGACAAAAAGTTGGCAAGAATGGAGTTTTTTGTTGGACAAAAAGTTCTCCTTTTCAATTCTCGGCTAAAGCTTATGCCTGGTAAGCTACGCTCTAGATGGTTAGGACCATTTGTAGTTACTAATGTTTTTCCTTATGGTGCAGTGGAAATAAAAAATGAGGTAACTGAAAAAATCTTCAAGGTGAATGGACATCGTCTTAAACCATTTTTCGAAGGTTTTCAAAAGCACACGGTAGAAGAAGTGCATTTGCGCAATGCCACATACTTGCAATAAATTCAAGAGAAGTCTCTCTCTCTCTTTCTTTCTCTCTCTCTCTCTTTCTCTCTCTCTCTCTTTCTCTCTCTCCCTCTCACATTCCTCGCTTATAAGTTTCAACTAATCTCTCAACTTCCTTCTTCACCTCTTAAATCATCCCAACTATTACACTACATTGAGCTTGCAGGAATAATAACTTGAGTGTTTTAAGAAAAAAATGGAGAAAGCTCTCACCAGGATCAAAATTTTGTTCCCTACTCTCCCCAGAAATTTTCTTAAAGACATTTACAATTGCAGACTTGAACGATTGAGGGCATTAACACTCTTAGGCCTTCCAGAAGATGTTCGTTGGATCATTGAAGCTAAGGTACGTTTAGCAGGTGAATTTCAAGAATCATTTGTTAAAAACATGCCAGATATGGGAAGAAGTTCCTATGCAAAGAAGAGAAGGGCAAAAAGAATTGGAGTTTGCTACAGGTGTGCAAGATGGACCTGTAACACAAGATGCAAGAACCCTGGAATGGTTTCAAGAAATCGAGAGGACAAAATTCAATTCATAAAGGATGGACTGAGTAAGGAGTCATTGGATGATATCATTCAGACTCTTGAGACGCATCCTAGTGGGCATGTACAAGGAGTCCTTCTTGATTTGTTTGAACTGTTCCGTAAGGAAAAAGAACGTTATAGTCTTGGGAATCTGACTTTAAAAGACCTGTTGTCAGTTTACAAGAAAACTGAATGGGAATCACATCCTCGACTCTTAGAAGGCGTTTCAGCCGTTACTGGACGTAAAACCAGAGAAAGATGTGAGCCACAATCACAACTACTGTTCATTCTCATGCGTGTATGTTTGTCATTTACATTGTCTTTTCAATTTATTGGGCCACCATTTTTTTGAAATTTTCACCCCTGCTTAAAGTCTTTCCCCTCTGACATTCACCTTTTCCTTGAACAAAAAATTCAAACTTTTGCAACAAAAATTCAAACTTTTGCTACCAAATCCTGATCCTGCACTATTCAAGTGATCTCCTTGTCTGATATTGAGTCCCTATAAATTATCAACCTCTATGACATATTTTTTCAAAAAAAAAGACAGAAACACTGTATATGGATAGGATCAATACTATCTGTGTTTTTGGTGGGTCTAACCTTGGAAAGGATGGAGAATTTCAACATGCAGCTTATACCCTTGGTAAGGCATTAGCTGCAAGAAAAATCAATCTTGTTTATGGGGGAGGGATTCAGGGTTTAAAAGGATGTGTTGCAGGATCTGCACTCACAAAGGGGTGTAACGTCTTAGGTGTTGGCTTAAAAAATGGGAGCACCTCCTACTTGACCCTAGGTACTGAATTGAAGGTTGCAACCATGCATGACCGTATGAGACACATGTTGGTTAATTCTAATGCATTTATTGCATTACCTGGTGGTCTTGGAACAATGGAAGAAATTTTTACCATTATATTTTGGGCCTATTGGAATTTTCATAAAAAACCTTTGGGCTTATTGAATATTAATGGCTTTTATAATGGTTTGATATCCTTTTTAGATCATGCAGTAGAGCAGGAGTTCATGCCACAATCCATGCGCAACATCATAGTATCTGCTTCAACTGTTGAACAGCTACTTGAGATTTTGCAAAATCCTACATCTGAGCTCAGTCAAGCAATGCAGCTGGTGAACCAACCAAATCAGGATGGCATAGACAAAAGAGAACCAGATACCACTCTTCGGTTATAACTTTTCCTTACTTTGGTGGTTTTCTTACATTTCTTTTCCTGTTATATGAAATTTCATCTAAGACATTGGGGACAATGTCTTGGATAGGTTGGGGGGAGGATGGTCCGATATCTAAAAATAAAATTAAAAATTAAAAAAAAACAAAAAAAAATATGTTACTTCAGAACTTGCATTGATTCTTTTTGAAGCTACATTTTCACATGAATTGTACAAAAATGATTTAGGCACTGTTTTTCTTGAACAAACCACTTGGCCAAATAACCAAACCATATAATTTTATCCTTTGATCAGCCCTTTGAGCCGATTAGTCTTTTCTTCTTTTTAGCTCACCACAAATCAGAAAAAAAAAAACTTTGTCTGACCATAGAAGGTCAGGAATACTGGATTTATCATACCATAAGTGTTTCAATAAGTGTGGGGGAGATTATTGTTGTGTTCATCAATATCATGGTTGAAAAAAAAAACTGAAGCAATAAATTAACAAATAAACTATTATATTGAAAAAAAATGAAGAAGTGATAACTGTTTCTCACACTTGCACTTAGACTCAGTTCTCAATCCTCACCATTTTCCTTGGTCTAACATTGTATCTCTTCAATATATCATTTCATCTTTCTAATCCCGTTATAACCAAAATAAAGACCTCTTGATTTGTGCATTGCATGTGTACATAGTAGTAGAGAAGCAGAAGATATGCAAGCCTATGATAGTTCATCTTTCATGGATTGAATTTGAGAGAAACACTTACCAAATCAAACACTTGAGAGATTCAGAGTATATCATGTGAGGTTTTATCTTTCTCAATCTATGTTTTTCAAATTAAAGTTGCCTTTCTAAGTACTTTCAAAAATGTGATGAAAGAATGCTTCATGAAATTTTGTAAATTCTTGAGAAATCAACTCAAAACTTTGATGTTCTTTCAAAAAAAAAAATAGTCACCAATCCTTAACTTAAGTTTGCCCGAGACGTGCAACAGATAAGTGTGGGGGAATTTGATAAGCATAAATTTCATAAATAATTATCTCTCACTTTTATCTCATTAAGACTTCTTATATGTTCAATTAAGTGGTCTTTGTCATATTTTATGAGTTTGGGTTCATATGAAGTTTAATTGAATTTCTTTGCTTACCCAATCAAAATGATACTATTATAGTATTTTGAGCATAATAGGAGTTTTAGACATCCAAAAATCATGAAATCTGTCTTGAATGAAAGCTTAAAGAAGTGTCCACAGTTACAAAGCAAGAGCAGACTCTAAATGAGATGTTTAGGACTCCGAAATTATCTCAAAAGATGAGATAGTGTTGCTAACATAGAATTTGAACAGTGTGCAAAGATCCGGCCATATCTTGAGATACAGAAGTCATATTGAGATGAAATTAAATCTGTTGGACAGCTAAGATCCGGGGCTACAACTTTTGTTCAGAAGTCAAGCTCTAATTCAGACATGTGAACATCTGAAATTGCGGTGCAAGAAAGTCAAAATTGTTGTGCTAATTGGTGACAAAAATTCAAAAGTGTTTTGCATTTTCAACAAAGCCCATGTGAAAGCAATAAAATGGTAGAAAAGTAATATCCTAGTTGGTGACTTTCTGAAGATGATGCCGCAAAAATCCTCTATAAATAGAAGGGTTTACAAGAGGAGAAACACACCACCTTGGAGATTAACTCCAACACCATTTTCCATCTTTCTTTCTTTCTTCTTAGTTTGCCTCCTACATGGAAGGCTTAGTTTTTCTTTATTGTTAGTTTGTCTCCTACATGGAAGGCTTAGTTTTTCTTTGTTGTTAGATTGCCTCCTACATGGAAGGCTTAGGATTTATTTGTTGTTAGTTTGCCTCTTTCTTTGTTGTTAGTTTGCCTCCTTCATGGAAGGCTAGGTTTGTAGTTTCAATTCAAGGATTCAAGCTATTTTCATTTTAACTTTGAGGTCTTGATCTTTATTTACATGCATATTAAGTGGTTTCTACTCTGCTTCACTATATTCTTCAATTTTATTCTTTAATCAAAGTTTGATCGGTTGACATATTTTGATTAACGCATAATTGATTTATAATTGGTTTTTGATTGGTAAATCATTTTCCAAAAGTTTGAAGAGTAGAAATTAAGTAATTTAATTGAAGGTTTTCATTTTATTGCTTACTTTAACTGAATTCTGATTATAAAATTGGTTTAGATGAAAGATTAAGTGGTTACTAAATCTTGTTGATCATAATCAATTGAATTCTGAGAGGTTTCTCAGTAGAGAATTCAAGGATCATTGTAGGGGTTCCAGATGATCCTAGGTTGATAAACATAATGCATGATTTTAGTGAGCAATGATTAGTTATGAAAATAGCCTCTGAATTCCTTGAGTTGATAATTGTTAAGTCAAATTAATTTCAGTCTGTATTTTGTATTTAGCACTCAATATCACATCTTTACAAAACCCCCTTGTTCTAATTTTCTCCTTATTTGCTTAAGAATATGAAATGGTCTTTGGGAGATGACCTAGGTTGCACCTTATACTATACCAATAGTTTGTGGAAAATCTAGAAATTATTTTTGCGCATTTGCGACGAGCGTGTCACTATTTCATGTCTTTTCCCTTTATCATGCCTCCTTATTTCTCTCCTTTGTCTAGGAGAATCGTAAAAGTTATTTTCATTGTAAGATAAACTTGCATGATTAGAATCTCTTTCATGGTCAGAAGTCATACATTTCTCCTGTTGGTCAATTCTTTCATGTAGCTCCACATTTTGCCTTTGTAATAGTCTCTCCAAATATTGAGTTGTTTGCATTTGTCTTCTAATATCCTGTAACCTTAGGGAAACCGAAGCGTTCTCTTCATCTATACCATATTCTCTGAGCATAGCTATAGGAAAAAAAAAATAAGTTAACAAAAAAATAAAAGTCCCATCACTCTACTCACATATTTGCACTCTTGAGTTTTAATTTTCTTGTGTTTTCCTCACCCTTGCCTTTTACCACTCAAATGTTATTTCAAGGTATTAAATTACATTAAAGCCAATCTAGAAAAACAATGCATATACGTTTGTAAACAAACTCACACACAAAATTTAACACTCAAGAAGCCAAATTAAAGAAAATACTCTAGAGCAAACATAGGAACCAATAAAGACAAAGAATAGAATGCCAAACAAGAAAATTAAGGGGAAAATATTTGAATTTTTTAAAACTTTTTTGACAAAATTAAATTCAAAATTCAAAAAATTTAATTACTTGCTATAAAATAGAGCATAAAGTTTTTGTTGCAATATTTTAATTTCCAATTTTTTTATTATTTTTCCCTTTTTTTTCTTATTTTTATTCCTAAAACATGCTCCAATAAAGATGAATACGAAAAAAAAATGTAGTAAAATGACAAAGACAAGTTCATTACTAGATTTTAGGATCCAAGCTCTGTTACCACCTGATATGAATTAAATGGATCTTTCCCTTGATATTTTTCACTTAAATAAAAAAAATTAAGATTATAACAGAAACAGTCAAAATTGGATTTTAGTAATTCCGAGAATAAAAATGAAAAAAAGAGAAGGAATGTGGAAAGTGTCACACCCTCATTTCTATGGAGAAAGGAGAGTGATAAGTTTGGCATAGAATCACCATAAAAGTGCGAAAAACCTTTGATAAAATCCAATCAACGATTTTTTCCAAGAACATTAAGGGGAACACCATCTCTCTCAAGAAAGAAAATTTCAATTCTTATTATAATCATAATTTTCCCCTTAAGGAGAATTATATGTGTATTTATAATAAAACTAAAATCTTAAATGTTTAATAATCACTAGGATCCGACCAACTAATATAGTAAAATAAAAGTAGAAAAATCGTAAAAAGGATTAATAACCATTAAGGCAAAGTATATTAACATAATAAACTAAACCTATGTTACTAATTATTAGAGTAAACATAAAGTTCTAACCTAAAATACAAATAAAACAATAATTGGGATAAAATAAGTTAAACTTGGTTCTCCTCTTCTAAATCTTCATTTGAATATAGTAGACTAGTATAGACTCTTTTCTTTCATATATTGGGTTGCCTTCAACATAGTTATAATTATCTTATTTAAGACTTCTTTCATTTTCCTTGCTTTTGACCTGATCATTGGACCTCCAAACCCTTGTAAAAAGATCTTCCTCTTTATCTCCTTCATTCTTTATCATTATTATTTCTAGATTCTCATCATCCCTTTTAATGAAAAATTAAGCAAGTGTCATAACTAAATGGTGCATACCTTTAAAAAAGAGGACATGACAATTATTTGGCTTTTTCTTTATTTCAAAATTGGTTTCAGTTTCTAAGGTCTTCTTTTTCCTAGATTTCTAACTAAGTTTCATACTTTGGCCCCATTTCTATAATTTGAATTGTTTAGTAATCCTTTAATTTTTATTTGACTTAAAGTTGCCTTATTTTTATTTATTCCTCAATTTCCCTAGTATATTGTTTTGATTTCTTGAGCAATCCTTTTTTATCCTAATGTTTAGTTACCTTAAGTGTTATAATTTCCTAGATTTATTCTCTATGTTATCAAGCATTAGTTCCTTTGTCTTTTACCTCAGATGTTAAAATTTTCCAGATTTATTGTCTAGGTTGTCAAGAACTGTCTAATTTTCTTTAACCTCAAATGTTAAAATTTCCTAGATTTGTTGTCTAGGTTATCGAGCATCTGTCGCACTTTATCTTACCTTAGGTGTTAGAATTTCTTAGATTTATTGTGTAGGTTGTCGAGTATCTGTTACACTTTCTTTTACCTTATGTGTTAGAAACCCCTAGATTTATTGTCTAGCATCTGCTATATTTTCTTTTACCTTTGGTATTAGAATCTCCTAGATTTATCGTTTAAGTTGTTGAGAATTTATTACATTTTCCTTTACTTTAGGCGGTAGAATTCCTTAGATTTTTTGTGTTATTTCCTTTAACCTTAAATGTTATAATTCCTAGATTTGTTTTCAAGGTTATCAAGCATCTGTTATTTGTCTTTTATCTCAAGTGCTGGAATTTCCTAGATTTGTTATCTAGGTTGTGTAAACACCCAATTACGTCCGAGGTTCCCGACCACTAAAGTTAATTTACCCTCACTTAAATAATGTAAATTATAAAAGAAAAGTTCGATAGAAAAAGGGGAAGTAAAAAAGGAATCAGGGAAAATCAAAATTAAGCAATAAAGGAGAATCTGAAAAAAAAAAAAACAACAAAAAGGGAAGCAAAATCAAAATTTGAAAAAGAAAAAAGACCTCGAAAAAATCTAAAGTAAAATTGAATTTTGGGGAAAAGAAAAGTAAAAAAGGAAAATGAAGTTAAACTTTGAAAAAACCAAAAATAAAATTCTCAAAACAAAAAATCAAAGAATAAAAAATTAAAAAAATGAAAAAATAATAAAAAAATCAAAATCATAAAAATGTAAAGAAAAAAAAATTCTGGAAATGTAAAGAAAAACTAAAATTAAGATTCTGAAAAAAAAAGTCAAAAATCAAAGTAGAAAATTTAAAAATCAAATAAAGAAAGAAAAATGAAAATCTGAAAAATAAAAGAAAATTAACAAAAAAATCTGAAAAATAGAAAATTTATAAATCAAATAAGGAAATTTAAAGAAAAATAAAATTCTGAAAATTGAAAGAAAAACTAAAAAGAAAATTAACAAAAAAATTTGAAAAATAGAAAATTTAAAAATCAAATAAAGAAATAAAAATAAAATTCTGAAAATTGAATGGAAAAACTAAAGATTAAAGAAAACAAAAATCAAAGAACAAAAATAGAAAATTTAAAAATTAAATAAAGAAATAGTAAGAAATTCTGAAAAAATTAAATAAAAGAAATTCTAGGAAAAAAAAAAGAAAATCTGGAAAACTAAATAAAATTAGAAAAAACTAAAAAAATTTGAAAAATCAAATTCTGGAAAAATATATTCAAAAACTGGAAAAATTAAAAAGAAAGAAAATTTGGAAAAATTGTTTAAATTTGAAAAATTAAATAAACCCTGGAAAATTAAATAAATTCTCGAAAAATAAATGAAAATAAAAATCTGGAAAAATTAAATAAAATTAGAAATTTTGAAAAATGTAAAATAGAAAATTTAGAAAAATTGTTAAAAACTGAAAAATTAAATAAATCCTGGAAAATTAAATAAATTCTGGAAAATAAATGAAATTTAAAATCTGGAAAAATTAAATAAAACTTGAAATTCTGAAAAATGCAAAATAGAAAATCTGGAAAAATTAGTAAAATCCAAAAAATCTGAAAATTAAATAAAATTGGAAAATTCTGAAAAAATAAAGAAAAGAAAATTAAAGAAAAATAAAATCAGAAAAAGGAAAATTGAAATTTAAAATCCAGAAAAATTGAAAATTAAAAAGAAAATTTGAAAAAAGAAAAGTAAATAAAAGAAAATCCGGAAAATTAAGTTAATTTGTTTAATCAAAAGGAAAAGAAAATGAAAAAGGCTAGCCTATAAAAACGGAGGCAACGAAGGTTTAGGGGTTGGCAAAAAAAAATCTAGTGGAAGAAAAGAAGAAGGAGTAAACTGTCACTTTGGTCCCTGAGATTGTTATCGAGTTTCATATTAGTCCCTGAGATGATTAAATTAAATCTTTCGTCCCTCACTTTTTAAACCGTAATTCACGTTAGTCCCTGGGGTCAACTGAAGTTGGCGGTTTGCTGATGTGTAACGTTACATGACGTTAAATGACAACGTGGCCAGCCAGGTGGACCTCAAACGCTGTCGTTTTGTGACACACATGGATTTAAACCCATGTCATTCACCTCAAACGCTGTCGTTTAAGAAGTTCACACCATTTTCGTTTAAACCCATGTTCACACCTCAAACGCAAAATCACTTGCAATCTCTCTGTTCTGCAGATTGGGTTTCCATCAATTGCATTTCATCTTTGGTAGTAGTTTGCACTGAATATCCTAATAATCTTTGTTGGCAATTCATTATGATAATTTTCAACATAATCTTTGCAGAATTAGTGAACCCAAAACAATAATTTCATTCCCAATGTTTGCATAAAAAATTATCCCCAATTTTCCAACATTCCAAAAAACCCTAACCTACATAAACCCCATGATAATGTCAACAAAACACACAAAATTTCATGCTTCAAATGGGCGCATATACATGTTCCATTTCGATTACAATATCAGCAACAGTCAACCACTTCTCAGGAACTGCTTTCTTTCCCCCTTTCTAAAAGCAGATATAACAATGCAACCGCCAATTCAAAAATGTGTTTTCCCTCCAAGAATTTTTTCAACGTTTAAATCCATGTGTGTCACAAAACGACAGCGTTTGAGGTCCACCTGGCTGGGCACGTTGTCATTTAACGTCATGTAACGTTACACATCAGCAAACCGTCAGCTTCAGTTGACCCCAAGGACTAACGTGAATCACGGTTTAAAAAGTCAAGGACGAAAGAGTTAATTTAATTATCTCAGGGACTAATATGAAACTCGATAACAATCTCAGGGACCAAAGTGATAGTTTACTCAAAGAAGAAGGAGAAGAGACGAAGAAAGAAAAATTTCTCCAAGGAAACACGATTGAAAGCTACGATACCGCTGCAAAGCTCGCATCCACAGGTTGGCCATTCTCTCTCTCACTAAACATTCCGATTAGAGCATGAGGTAGAGTCGGAGTTCAATTGGATTAACTAAAGATTCACATCATAAGATTCATGAAATGGAATTTGTAATTGAATGTTGTAGCTATGCGGACATTGATCTAGAAATAAACGTGGGAGTAAAAATGGATAGAAATTATTCAGTTTAACCGTAATCGAAATCATTTAATCCGCAAAATGAGGTGCAAAACCGATTACACCACGCCTGGTTTTGCTCGGTTAGCGAACGAAGAACTCAAGATATAGCGGCAGCGAACGTCTGGTGCGATCAAAACAGCAACCATCCGCGTCAGGACCTCGCCGGAAATCGAATCCATCCCCTACCGTTGGCGTGAAGCGCTGCTTCGCCAATAGCAGGTAGGCCACATCGGTAACTGATGAACGACCACGGGACTTGAACAAGCTGGTGGTAATCGAGTCGGAGCCGCGGTGGAGCACTTGCCCGCTGCCATGCTGGGAGCTCTGTTCGCGACGAGCAGAGTCGGTGGCCTCCATTGTTGCTCCTAGACCTTGGGGGAGATCACCATCAGCTCCACCGAACAAGGCGGAACGCGTGACTCGAAATCTGGCAGCGTTTGGTGGTGCCGAGCGGTCACCGGAGTGGAGGAAGAAGAGGAGCGAGAGGGATCTCCTGCGGCCGCGCCTATGTTAGGTAGCATGGGCCCTCTTAGATTCTCGTTTAATTGCAAAACAACCCCCTGATTTCTCCATAATTGCCGATTAGCCCCTGCCTGTACAAAGACAAAAAAACCCTTGGACAATTTTCGAAATTCCCATTTCATCCCTGCCTGTACAAAGACCATTTTGCCCTTGGACAATTCTGGAAATTCCCATTTCGTCCCTGCCTGTACAAAGATCATTTTGCCCTTGGACAATTCTGGAAATTCTTGTTTTGTCCCTACATGTACAAAGACCATTTTGCCCTTGGACAATTCTGGAAATTCCCATTTCATCCCTGCCTGTACAAAGACCATTTTGCCCTTAGACAATTCTGGAAATTCCCGTTTCGTCCCTACATGTACAAAAATCATTTTGCCCTTGGACAATTCTGGAAATTTCTGTTTCGTCCCTACATGCACAAAGACCAAATTGCCCTTCTACAATTCTGAAAATCCCCAACCAGTCCCCGTCGTACAAAAAGACTAAATTGCCCTTCCTCTTTTCATAAAATTCCTAAACTGTCCTCTCATTCTCAAAAAATTCCAAAAATTCCATAATTGACAATAAAATTCCAAAAATTCCATAATTGCCAATAAAATTCCCAAAAATTCCATAATTGCCAATAAAATTCCAAAAATTCCATAATTTCCAATAAAATTCTAAAATTCCATAATTGCCAATAAAATTCCAAAAATTTCATAATTGCCAATAAAATTCCCAAAAATCCCATAATCGATAATAAATCCCCAAATCTTCAATAAAATTGTTTCCTTCCCAAAAACACTCTATGCTTCAGATAGTCAAAGCAATCTTCTCTCTTTTTCTTTAAAACAAAACTTTTCAAATATTTTGGGATTCTTGGTCTCACACAACGGACTCTAAATGGGGGGCTGGCGGTTCACCTGCTGTCCAACGTTTAGTAGTCTGTATAGACCCATGTGCTGCCGTAGCCGCCTCGGGTCTTATGCATGAGTGGACTAGGGATCCTCCCAAAAATAAAAGCTCTCTTTTTCTTTTTTCAAAATATTTTGGGATTCTTGGTCTCACGCAACGGACTCTAAATGGGGGGCTAGCGGTTCACCTGCTATCCAACGTTTAGTAATCTGTATAGACCCTCATGCTGTCGTAGCCGCCTCGGGTCTTGTGCATGAGTGGACTATGGATCCTCCCAAAAATAAAAGCTCTCTTTTTTCTCCTTTTTCAAAAAATTTGGGATTCTTGGTCTCACGCAACAGGCTCTAAATGGGGGGCTGGCGGTCCACCTGCTGTCCAACGTTTAGTAGTCTGTATAGGCCCCCGTGCTGCCGTAGCCGCCTCGGGTCTTGTGCATGGGTGGGCCAGAGATCCCTCCAAAAATGACAATCTTTTCAAGATGCCACTTTTCCTTTTAAACATCTCCGAAGGTCAAGCCTTCATAAACCAGAACTACGTAAGCCTTGACTTTCCCATTGCACCGGGAAATACGTAGGAGCAGGATCAAGTCCTGTCAGGCTAACCCCATCAAGTATTTATTTTCACACTAATTAAAGGGATCAAACAAATTTCAAATAATCACACACTCAGTTTAAGGGTACTGTTCTTTGGAACAGGCGAGTGGGGTGCCTAACACCTTCCTCATTCGTAATCGACACCTGAAATTCGAATCTCATCCTCGAGTCAGGGTTTTTCAAATCTTTTTTCCTTAAATAAAAATTTGGTGGTAACTCCACACATTAATCAAATAATTTTTTTTTAAAAATTTAGCGAGTTCATCGTCTTGTCGGAATGACGGTTGCGACAGGTTGCCAAGCATTGTTCTTTTTTTCTTTATCTCAAGTATTAGATTTTCCAAGATTTTTTACGTAGGTTGTCGAGCATTTGTTAAATTTTCTTTTATCTCAGGTGTTATATGTTTGTTGTCTAGGTTATTAAGCATCTGTTACATTTTTTTTAGGCGTTAGAATTCCCTAGATTTGTTATCCAAATTGTTCAGCATCTATTATATTTTCTTTCACCTCAGGTGTTAAAATTCCTTAGATTCTTTGTCTCGTTTGTCAAATATATATTACTTTCTCCTTTACCTTAGATGTTAGAGTTTTCTAAACTTGTTGTCTATGTTGTCAAATATCTATTGCATTTTTCTCTATCTCATGTGTTAGAATTTCCTAAATTAGTTGTTTAGGTTGTCAAGCATCAATCGATTTCTTTAACCTTAAGTGCTAGAATTTTCTATTTTCGTTTTCTAATTTGTCAAGCACTTGTTATTTTTTCTTTCAACTTATATATTAGAATTTTCAAAATTTATTATTTAGATTGTTAAGTATATGTTTAAGTTATATCCTTTATTTAAATTTTTATTTCCAAATAAAATTGAACAATCCTTTAATTTTTTTATCCTTTGTATCGAAAAGACAAGCAAATGAGGACTTCGATCAACATCCAATTTTATAAGTTATATTAAAAATTAATAAATAAATAAAATAAAATAAAGCAAACAAAGTAACCAGGATAAGCAGCAAGTAACTAATTAAAGTGGAAAAAACAAGTAGGAAGCACAAGATAGACTCAACTAAGCAACAAGCATAGTTGCAACACCATAAGCCAAGAAAAATCAAAAGTTATAGTTTGAGATTTGGAAAGTTAGATTAAAACTAATGCAAGAAAAGTTATAGCAGTTAGTTAGTAATAGTTCTAGAATTCAAATTACCTGAAGAGGTCAATTCAAAATGAAAGGAAAAAAGTCATTTTGTTAGGCAAAATTTAAGCTTTTTATTTATGAAAATTTTGAGGGTTTTTTTTGGAAGGATTCAATCGAAATTTCTCAAAACGAAAGAAGTTCATTCTTATCCATGAGAACTCTCTATTGAAGGCAACTAATTCTTATATTTCTAATTCTTTAAGGTATGATTCATAACTCGTGTTCCATTACTATAGTACCATTTTCCTCCTAGTAGTGAAAAGTTCTTACCTCATTCAGTGTTTAGCAAAGAATTAATTAACCAAAATCAGCAAACACACACATCCCTATTCTTCCCAATTTGATATAACATATGTTGTGTTCATGATAGAATTAAACAGTTTAACATCAGGAATTTAGAAAAACTCCAAAACAAAATTTAAACAAAATTAGAGGGGGGAAATTCGAAACCCTAGGTTTATTAGGAATTTGTTTCTTCCTCTTTACCTCACTAATCATAATCAACCACGGCTACCATCTTCAACCTTACCAGGCACTAGGCTCACCATGTAAACATATAGCACTTAAAATTTTTCTTCTAAAAATTAGTAAACCAAAATAAGGTCAAGAGATTTTAAATTTTAATTTTTAAATTTAAAATAAATTCTTCCCCTCATCTAAAGCTTATCACCATTTCCGAAAATCGTTTTGCATCGCCATTGACACTCTTTTCTTCGCTTATGGCACCAACCATATGGGTCCGTTTTGAGTCGCCCTTTCCATTGTAACTATGGCCAAGATTTACCCGCCTTCTACCACCATGAGCAATGCATGTGCCTTTTTTGCTAAGAACAACAGACTCCTCATTTTTTGTCATCTCGATCGTCGTTGATAATGGTGGTGATCCCCAAAATAGTTTTCTTCCTCTTAATAAAAGTTTTCCCTCTTTACTGCAATGACATTAACGCTTAAATTTTATTCATATTTAACTTCTTACAAAGATTTTTTTTTTCAAATTAAATGAAATTTTTTTAAGATATTTCAAACAATTAAACATTATAACTATATTAACTTTGAATTCCTATTGGACTAGGGATACGTAGATGCATATTATTTGCACTAGGAAAAAATATTTTTGTAAATATCTTTTTTCTCTTTTTTATTTGATATTTATTTATACTCTTTTAATTTGTTACTTCTTTATTAATTTTATTATTTATTTATAAATTTTTATTTTACTATTTTTCTTAACTTATTTAAAAACTATATTTTCTTATAATTATTATTTTGTATTATTTTATAAAATATTATATATTTAAGTACTTAAACAAATATTTTGAAAGTTAAGATAAATTTGTGTAATCAATTTAAGGTAATTAAATTTAAATGGACCGGCGTAAAATACAAATACCTTCCTTATCTATAAATGATCTCTAATTTAACTTTGATTCACAAACTAATTTTAAAAATTATGTTTAATAAATTTTTTAACTTCTCCCAAATTAAAAAAAAGTAGTAAAGATGCTATATTTATTTTTCAAATCTTACCTCTTCTTCATGTTTAAATATTTTTTATTTAATTTATTTTAATTTATAAATTAATATTTCACCATCTGGTTAAGATGTTAGTTGTAATGAAGAACATCCACTAAGTAATTTTTAACTGCTTATAATGGACATGATTATTATCTTATTATATTTTTATAAATAAAATATATTTATAAAAAAAGTATAGGGTTAGTTACATATTTTTAAGTTTGAACAATTTGCTTTAATATAAGGGATTGGACTTATAATCCAATCAAAAAATGAAATATAGAAATTTTTATTTTACTTAACATTAAACCAATCCCAAGAGTTTACCATAATCCTATGAAGAATTTATATAATAATTGGTTAATTGTTGTTAAACACTTTAGAGTTTTTGTGTAATCATATAGTTCATACAAAACTATGTCCAATTACCATATTCAAGTTTTTTTTTCGCTCATCCATAAATAGTTCTATGATGTACAATAGTATTTGGGATGGGAAATAAGATTTACCTTTAGCTCAGTTTGAATAGTCATTTACCTACAAAGTAGAAGTACAAAAACTTTAAATTCTTTTGTTTATTTTGGAAGATCATATATAGTTGAGGAAACACTCATATTATAAGTAGAGATAGAAATAGATCAAATCGAATTACATTTTAAGTATTTAAGTCTAGTTTATTTAAAATTTTTAAAATGTTTAAAAACTTACAGTACAAAAAATGTCAATAAATAAACTTAATGTCTATATAAACTATTGATTAGAACGCTTTAAACCTTAAAAACAATAAAATAGAAGGTTTGTAAGGTTAACTATATAATTTTAAAACATATATATTGAACATTAATTATATACAAATATAATAACATATATCAAAAATATATTATGCACAAATAATACACAAAAACACATGTACAAATTTAGATATACATAAAAAAATAAAATATAAAGTATTTATTTTAAAATTAAAGTAATGCATGCAACAACTCCTGTAATAAACATTAGAGAGTTTCATATATATATATATATATATATATATAAAAGGTTTCTTTTTTTTTAAATTAAAAATTAAAATTTTTAATTTTAAATAAATTATATAAATATATTAATATTATATAATATAATATATTAAAATAAATATAATAAATATATATATATATATGATATATAAAAATAAATAAATTTTTAAATAAATTAAATAAAATTTTTAATAAATTTAAGTTTGATTTACTTATTTAAAAAAAATTAATAAATTTAAATTTATTTATTTATTAAATAAATTAAGTTAAATTATATTTTAAATAAATAAGCTGTAAATTTATATTAGTTGAACAATTTTATTTATTTTTATTTTTAGTTATAAAATAATAATTTTTACATCAAATATTATTTCCAATAATAGATGCCTTCCTATTAATAAAAATGAATAAAAAGAATTTAAATAAGGATGCATTTATTATTTGCCAGTGCTATGTGCCCAAGGACGGCAAAAATTGCTTTATATGAAATATTCGTTTTCTTTTTCATTTTATTAAATATTAAATACTACCTCTATTTCAAAAGTACTTATTATTTAAAGATATATGAATTAAGGAATCACTAATATTAAAGATTATTATATTTTAATTAAAATATTTCTATATATTTTTATTTGTTTTTATATTTAAATGAAAATAAATAAAAAATAATATAGATAATGATATATTTTTAGTTGTTGGATTGATACAAAATAAAAAATATAGAAAATTAATTTTAAAAATAAAATATTTAAATTTCATTTTTATTATTTTTTCTCTGCTTTAATTTTTTTTATTTTCTTCCTCTAATTTAAACAGTGCATAAGAATTAAAAAAGTTATATAAAAAATAATAAAACAAAAATTGTTATAATTAGTTATCGTTTATTATTAAATAAGGATATAATTAAATGAAATATTTGATAAAATATTAAGTTTTAAAAAATATATATTTAAAATAAAATAACAAATATTGTGAAATGAAATACTCCCTCACTCTTTTCATTTGATAATTTTAATAAAATTATAAAAGACAATAAAATAGTTTAATTTAAGTTTTATATTTTAAATAGTAATAATATATATTTTTTAAAATATATTTTATAAAAATTAACAAATAAATTAGTTGAAATTTTAAAAATTTTATTAAATTAAAAAACTAAATAAAAGTTCAAAACTTAAATTAAAGTTAAGAAATGAAAATTTTATTGATATAAATAAAATGATAAATAAAAATATGATTATAAGATTATAGTTTAAGTATATAATATTTTTCATTATAAATTTTAATATTTTTAATTTAAATTAAATTATATTTAAAATAAAAATAATATTTTTAATTTATTTTAATTTATATTTTTATTAAATTATATTATATAAATAAATTTATAATTATTTTGATGTTATATATTATAAAAAATAATTTGATAATTTCATTTATTTATTTTTATTATTTATGATATATTTTAGTAAAATTTAATTTTGAAATAAATAAATTTTTGTTTAAAATTAAAAAATATTTATTTTTAATTTTTATAAATAATTTTAAATAAAAATTTTGTAAAATAATATTTTTTATTTTTAAAAATTTTATTAAAAATCAAATATTTTAGTATAATTAATTTAAATAAAATATTTAATAAATTATATAATGTAACATTAAATAATAATATAAAAAATAATATTTTATAATAGATAAAAAGTTATTAAAATATACAAAAATTAAAATAAAAAATAATTTTTAACTAGTAATTAGAACGGTGAATAAGATAACCTTAAAAAAGATAGTAATTATGTCATTTAATTATCAAAATAGTTATTAATTTAAATTAACTTTAAGTTTATAACAACATTTTTGTTTATGAATTTTGATTAAAGTTTTACCTTGCTTAATTTATTAATGATCATAAAAAATAACAAATATATACTTTATAGAAATTGTAAATTATTTTATAATTTTGTAGTTATTTTTATAAAATGGTTCTAATAAAATTACATAAACCAATATAAAATTTAGAGTTAATAATTTTTTATCTTTAAAAACGCTAATATACATTAAAGATTACACTAAAAATTAATAAATAATACTTGTTATTAAAAATATAGTATTTGATACCATTAATGCATTGGATCTGATAATTTGTTATAAAAAGCTATTATATATAGAGTTTTATTATGTATCCTTAAACATACTTAAAAAATACATTAAAAAATAAGTACAAATTGCTAAATTTATCTTCATTTACTATTATTAATTTTAATTCTGCTATCAACAATTATGTTTATTAATTTTAATTTTAGTTCCTAGCCATTCTATATTTTAAAGAAAAATAGAAAAATAATAAATATTTCATAGAAATTAAAAATTATCTTATAACAAAGGCCATCAAAATATTTTAAATTAATGAAGCCAGAAAACTAATGGGAATCTCCAAAATCTTTCATCTGCTATATATTTATTACCTTCGATCGTTTTTATAAAAATAATGAATTTTTTATATTAATTATAAAAAACACATATCTACTTCAAAATATATTAAATTTATTTTATATTCTTATTTTACAGTAATATTTTATTAATAAAATACCTATATGTTTTTAATTTTATTAATTTAAATATTGAATGTTATAATATTTTTAAATTATTTTTTTACATATATTCTGCTAACAAGTGCTCTAAAAAATTAATTCAGAAAAAAAAATATCTTTACTAGAAATCAAAGTAAAATGCATTGAAAACGGAAAAGTGCACTGATAAATATTTTAATAAAAAGAATTTTAAATTTTAGTTATTATTTTAAAAATATTAATTAATGTCTGTTTAATTTAACTTTATAATATATTAATTATTTAAATCTATTTTATTAGTCTCGATAAGTATTAGTTTTTTTTATAGAAAAGATGAATGATAATATTATCATATAAATAAGAGTGGAGCGACTAAATAAATGATGAGCACACATTGTATGTTACGTGAATTTGTGTATATCCGATTTTTTATCCATTCAATATTTAAAAAAAAATTATAATCGTTATGTTTAAATGTATTAGAATGAAGAGAATTATACGAATATTATTTTTCGGAACAAGTAATATATAAATGGAACGGAACCTCTTTACGATGACCAGCATATGCTCTGGGTCCCAAGTTCTAGAAAATTCACTTATCTCTATGTTTCAAAGTTGAAATCTATTATCATATCGCTTTCTGAATAGCTTTTTATTTTTGTCTGAAAAAAATGAAGAGCGTAACAGCGACAAATAAATTATAATAACAAATAGATGACGGAATTCTCAAGAAGAGAGATGCCATCGAAGGCAGGTGGAACTCGTGGGCTTTGAGTGGTGGCACCTGTATGTAGGCCACATTCATATTTAATATTTTAGCTCTTCTAGTTTAAATCATTTTCCACACGCACCACATGATGCCTTATGAATAATTTTAAATCATTTTATAATTTATTATTTAATTTCACTAATTATCTATATGCAATATAAGTATTTTCAATATCTGTGTTCACTATAATATGTGTTGTATCCTTTGAAAATAATTATTGTAAAAATAATATAAAACAAAATATTTTAATTAATTGAAAGTTAAAATTATTAAATAAAAATTTGTTTAAATATTTTAATTTTATTTCATAAAATAATTATTAATATTTTTTATACATTTATTAATTTTTTATCATGTTTATTAATTTTCAATTAAAAATTATTTTATTTTTAATATATTTTTATAATCTAACATTTTATTTATCTATTTATTTTTATAAATCTAATATTATCTAAATTTTTATAATAATATTATTAATTTTGATAAATTTATGTTTATATTATCATAAATATTATATTGTAAATTTTTATTTTAATTATTTTATTTTAATAAAAAATTAAATCATTTAATAAAAATAAAATTATGTAAATAATTAATTTTTTAAGTTTTTATTTAAAATTTATTTACATAAAAATTTAAAATAAATATTTTTATATTAAAAAATTAAAAATTTATTTAATTAAATTTAATATATTAACAAAAAAGCATATTATATTTATTATTTTTTAATTATCATTTAATTATATTTTTATTTATCATTTTACAGTTAATTTAAAACTTAATTTTATCAAATAGTTTTATAAAAAAATTTATCAACTTTTAATTTCTAATTTTCATCTTTTAGTTAACTTATACCAAACACAACCTAAACATAAGTGACATTATAATAGGAATAGCATCTATTCAACACTTCAACTCCAAGGTTATTAAATAGATATTGTTTATTCTTAAATAAAAATAATTAATAAATATGATTATATTAATCTACATTTTAAATTTTTTTCTAATAATTAATTAAATATTTTTAATAATTTATTACTAAAAATAATTGTGATTAACAGTATAAAAATAATAATTAACTTTTTTACAATTATTTTTGAATAATCACATATATAAAAAATTTAATTACTACATTTATACTATTAAACACAATTTTTTATGATAATCGATTTTATAAAAAATTAAAATATAAATAGATAAATTTACAGTAATTATATAAAAAAATTTAAGATTAATTATCAAAATAATATAGTAAATGATAATGATATATTTAAAATAAATTAACATTATAGTATATAAAAAACCTGTACTAAAAATTACACAATTATTACATAAAATTATCAAAACATTACAATTTGATAATATTATAACATAAAAATTTCACAAATAATAATTTTATAATATCCTTTAAAAAATGTGATAAAAACAATTATTACAATGATTATATAGGTAGGAATTATTAATTCAATTTAATAATTATTAATATTCACATAGGTAAAAAAAGGCGGGGTTTGTAAGTATCTTTATTATTTTTTAAAAATATTTTTTTATTTTTTATATTTTTCACTTACATAATATAATTGGTAAAATATTAAATAATATTATAAAAACAAAAAAATCAATATAAATTAAAAATAATAATAATTAAAATATTAAATAATAGTATGAAGCAACATAATTCAATACAAATTTAAAATAATAATAAATTAGTAAAAAGGCAGAAATAAAAAATTATTATAAAATATCAAATTAAATATATTATTATTATTATTTATTTTAATTATTATTATTATTATTACTTAAGTATTAAGCAGTTTTGTTTTCGAAGCTGAAGGAGCAGGGAAGCAAATAAGCATGCTACCAAACACACTAATGTACACCTTTTTGTTTTATATATACGCTCACTAACTTTAAATCAAGCAAAAGAACAAAAATTCAGTGATGATTATCAAAAGTTTGAACAATATTACGGTGTTTAAAAATTACTTAAAAACTTTTTTTTCTTTCTAACTTTGGGTATAACAATAACAAGTTAAATAACAAATGGAAACTAATGAAAAATTGCTATGTTTTTAACATATACCTTTAATAATTGTTATTATGTAAAGAGATCGTCCAAATATTCCTTAAAAAAGTTTTAAATTTCTAAATGGATATTTTATTTTTAAAATGATGAAAATAATAATTAAGGGTGTGCTTGACTCTATTTTTTTTTTCTAAAAAATTATTTATAATTTTTTTATAAGTTTGAAAAAATTAGAATTTTTTTTGAAAAATTTAATAAAAAAGTTTTAAGAAGTGTATCATAAGATTGAAAATGAAAGACTATAACAACTTAAAAATATTTAGGTAACGTTTTGTTTAAAAAAAACAAGATAAAGCTATTTTACTTCTGTGCAATTTTTTTAAAAAAGATAATATTTTTATAACTAAAAATAAAAATAGAAAGAAATTATACTATTTTTAAAAGATACACTCGTTAAAAATAGAAAACAATGCAACTGGTGTATGACTAGAGGAGAACTTAACAATATGATTTCCCAAAATAATAAAAAAGAGGAAAGCAATTATAACTTATAATACACATTTTTATTTCCCCATCGACCCATATGCCATCGACACCTGCCACTCCTCTATATATCAAGACCTATTGTACTGTTCCCAGCACTGAACAAAGTTAATTTTACCCACCCAATCTCCATCTTAATCTCATGGCAACTCCAACGAGGCTTCTCCCTCTACTCTTTCTGCTCACGCTATGCTTCGCCGGAACCGTTAGATCTGTGAGTCTTTTTAAAAAGCTACTTCCTTAAACTTCATCTTTATCTCGTTAATTATTGATGAATAAATTAATAAATATATTTATTTTATGCAGGATGAAGATTGTGTGTACTCGGTGTACATTCGGACCGGGTCGATCATCAAGGGAGGAACCGATTCCATAATTGGGCTCAAGTTGTACGATGCGTACGGCTACTACATACAAATCACTGACCTGGAGGCATGGGGCGGGTTAATGGATCCGGGTCACAACTACTACGAGCGGGGCAACCTCGACATATTCAGTGGCAGGGCTCCTTGCTTGGACGGGCCTGTTTGCGCTGTGAACCTAACCTCGGACGGGTCGGGGGCCCATCACGGGTGGTACTGTAATTACGTGGAGGTCACTTCCACAGGGGTTCACATACCCTGCGCTCAGGATCAGTTCACGGTGGAGCAGTGGCTGGCTACGGACACGTCGCCCTATGAGCTCTGGGCTGTACGGAACAAATGCCAATACGAATTGGGCCAGGCCCGTCCTAAGCCTAAGACCATCGATGCCGGCAGATTTAGGTCTGGTCTCTCAATTGTGGGCTCTACTGGCCAGGAGTAGGGATAGACCAATTAAGTGGGGATTGTGGCTATAATGGTTGCTTCTTAATGGTGTTTTTGTTGAGCGTGGTTGTTCCATCTGTTTTGGGGGAAATTTTAGGTTTGGATTGTATTTGCGGGTGGTGTCCTCCGTAGCCCTGTTCTGGATTGCCAAAGCAGAATAAGCCACCGGGTTCCTCCATTCTAGAACCCGTCTATATGTGTATTATTATTCAATAAAGAAAGATTTGGCATCACCATTCACCCATCAGTTTTGGACTTTTGTGTTAATGTCATCTATACGAAAAAGGTTTTTTTTTTCACTTTCTCACATTCAATAAGATTTATATGATATTTTTTTTATTTAGCACAATTTTATTAATTTATCTAATAATATGATATTATATTTTTTAAATTATGTTAGTTTTTTTATTTTTTATACTAATATATAAAAATAAAAATTTAAAATAATATGAATAGTATACAAAATAATAGGTGAAAATCCATCAAATCTTAATACATATAAATATAATCTGTCCCCACGAAAATGATACGCGCTCAAGGTATGCCCATAAAGCATAAAAATTAAGATAAGGAGCTTCGAAACTTTTCTTTGTTTTGTTTTATGATGTATGCGAAATAAAAGTAAATTTTATATATATATATATATATATATATATATATATATATATATATACATTGTAAATAATAAGGTATAAATTTTTAAAAAAATTTCTATTTTTATTTTTTCTTCCTATTTTTTATTTCTATGTTTCTTTGTATTTTGCACAACTTTACCTATGTACTGAATCTTAAATACACAATCAACCGTTTTTTTGGGTTATATTCGTTATTCTTTTATGTTTTCTTTGAATTATTTGAAAAAATAAAAAGAAAAGAACAAAAGGATAAAAAAATATAACATTTTCTCTTATATACATAAATAAAAAAAATATTTTTACACCTTTTATTTCTTTCTTTCTTATTTTCTATCGTCCAAACAAAATATTACTTTCAATTTTATCGCCTTTTTCCATTTAAAAAAAAGATAATATTAGAAAAAAAATGACCACTCATGAGGTATCATCAAAGCTTAAAAGAAAAAAATTTTAAAATGATGAATCTTTTCATTTATTTCCCGTGTCTGGACTCACCTAACAGGTAGTAAAAACGTGTACTTTTTTAGTCTTTTTTTAATACACATAAATTATAAATATATTTAAAATTATATATTTAAGCGTTTCAATCAATTTGTGAAAAATATATAATATTTTATTATAGTATTATTCATTATTCAATGTTTATCAAATATAATATTAAATAGGCTGTTGCACTTGAATTGGTATATATTTCAATAAATAATATATAATGAATTATTTTTTTAATATTAAATTCTTATTTAAAGTGCATGCCCTAAAAAACTTTTCTGATATTTTGTATTAAAAAATTTAATATTAACATTTTAAGTAAAATGTTTGAATAAAAAATTATGTATATGTGATCATAATTATGTATAAAAACAACTAAAAAATAAATTATGTATATTCGATAGACATAAGTTCTTTAAATGACATCATAATAGTTATTCTATCAAATTCTTACGTATAAAATTAATAAAGGAATATTTTTATGTTTTTTAATCTTTGACAAACTTCTTTTGTATCATAAATAATTGAAAGACCAACTTAATAATATTATAAATTGATATTAATTTTGATATATTGCAACTATAAAATTTTTTATATTATCAGTTAATTAAAAATTATGATAAATATAATTTTAAAAATAATTAATATAAAAGTTAATATTTTAAAAAAAATTACAATTGAATAATAAAAATCTTATTACTACCAGTATATTTAAAATAAAATTTAATAGATTTAGAAGAATTAAATCAGTAATTTTAGTCTTAAAAAAATAAAATTTATTCGTAGGAATGATATTTTTATTACGTATAATAATCATAACAGGTACATATATACATAAACATAAGCCACAAATATTAAATATAAAAAGAATAGACAGAATAATTTATATTTTGATAATTTTATTCCCAAATAAAAAATGAAAATTATCCATTTGAAGGAAAATATTTATCATCTTTTTTATTTTCTTAAAATTTACAAACTTATAATTAAGGAAAATTTTCATTTTACCATATTCTCTTCCATTCTCTCATTATTCATATTCACAAAATAAATGTTGTAGTTACTGAAATGAACCATCTAGCATTATTTATTAATTCATAATTCATATTCATATTTAATTCGTGCAATTGTGACGTTTAAGATGTAATTAATTTTTCAAAAAAATTATAAATATAAAGCCTAAAGATTAATTTATAGAATTTATTGAAGTTATGTATATATTCATTTTCAGATTGATTGCTTACATTTTAATCTCATATAACAGCTAGTAACATCACTGATAACATACACACACATTTACAAATTAAAAATCACTTTCTATTAATATTATTAATATGAGTAAATTTGAAATATATTACAAACAAAACATATAGCATTAAATTAATAACTATTTATTTTTTTACAACATTAACATGTTAATATTTATAATTTTATTAGATTATTAATTAAACCTTCATAATTTAAAAACTTTAAATTAAATTTTATAATTTTAAATTTTGTTAATTAATTTCTTAACAAATAACATTGTCAATTTTTTTTATAAATATGAGTGGCACACCTTCTTTTAGTTTGGAATTTTCTCAATCAATAATTATCAATTCCTAATATATATTTTTAAATTTTCTTTTCACAAAATTTGATGAAGAATGTTCAAACTAAAGAATATACTCTAATGACAATTATGGGATTTTGATAGTTGAATCAAGTTTTAAAGAAGAGATATTTAATTCTCTCAACTCGAAATCTGGGCATATTATCCTTAACATTGGTAATAGACTAAAAACAACTACATTCTTAGGAAAGAAAGAATTATAGAATAAATTGGTAATAAATCTTTAATTAAAATTTGTTCTCATCTTTTGTGAAAAAAAATTATACAAGAAAGGAAAAGATTAAAATTAGCAACTATTGAACAAGAAAAGAAGATAAATTATCAAATAAAAATTATTATGTCACTTATATTTATCAGAAATTCATTAATGGAAAATGAGCTTTTTACATCGATTATTATGGATTTTTTACATCGGTTATTTGAGCGGTGTTGAAGTGAGCGATATAGAAAATAAGATTTTTTACATCGGTTATAGAACCGATGTGAAAAATACACTTTTTACGTCGGTGGTGGACAAAACCGATGTAGAAAGTAGGACTTTTTACAACGGTTGTGGGCAGAACCGCTGTAAAAAGTCATACTTTCTACAGCAATTCTACCAACAACCGCTGTAAAAAGTATACTTTTTACATCGGTTCTACCTACAACCGATGTAGAAAATCACTTTTTACATCGGTTATACGGTTATAGTTTTAACCGATGTAGAAAGTCCAGTTTTTTTAAATATTTATTTTGTTTAGGTATACTACTATATTATTTTTTTTCATAATACCTACGTATATAAAAAGAATGACCAGACAAACAAAACAGAAATTACAGAATTTATATATTTAAACTAAATACATAATTATTTATTATAAAATTTGAATTTACAAATGAAATAACTTAAAATTACATCAAACGTGTTGTAATTTTTAAAGTTTTAAAATAAGGATTTAAGAAGAAATTGTTAACCACTGAATAAAAAACTTTAGTTTCAAATTATCAAACTTGCAAAATTTAAGATTGAATACAATGAATTGTTTACTTATTTAATAATATACTCATGTATTTAACATTGAACGGAAAACTAAGGGTATGCTTATATTTGAACTCAAAAAAAAAAACCAACTTAACTTAGAAAGATCAACATGCAATTTAGACATATAATTACGGTAATTATCATTTTAGTAATTAATAATAAGTCGTGATCAACTACAAGTAACCTATCTCGTATCTATTATGACCTTAATAAACTTAGTTATGGATTCTTTATGAATTAAAAATATTCCCTTAACAATTTATCTATAGAGGCTGAACTTAGGTTATATTCTTAAGTCATGAAGATTGTTCAATGTTTCAAAACCAGGTTCATGCACTCAAATATTACCTATATATAAAAAACAAAATCAATACTATAACATACATATCACCTAACAAAGCATAGATGCAGAGGCTTCTTTGTTCAAGTTAACACAAGCAAACTTTCACATAAATACCTCACAATCAACACAACAATGATAGAGCGGTGGCAGAACGGTGGCCAGGCGGTGTCCAAGCGGAGGCACAGTGGTAGTCAAGTGAAGGCACGTCGGTAGCGAAATAAAAAGCTTGCAAATTATAGAAAACAACCAAAATGAATATAAATTTCAACTATAATAACAGAAGGAGATAGATAAATAACAACAAAGACAACGGAGGTTGCTCATACCTTAGGGTGCGCGACGACGACGACCACCACCACGAACGTAATGACAGAGTGTAACGAAGAGCAACAACGACAGTGGCAATGATTAAGACGTAAACGAAAACAGAGAGAAAAGACCGAGACGAGAAACTAGGGATTTAGAAAATGAGGTTGAAAACGACCAAGGTCGAAAAAAAGGGAAAAGGGAAGACTTTCTACATCGGTTGGTTCTCAAAACCGATGTAGAAACTACTTACTACATCGGTTAAACAAATAACCGATGTAGAATCTTTGCCATTTTATTTACAAAAATTCCATCGTCAAACTTTTACATCGGTTCCTTAAAAAACGATGTAAAAAATTGTTTAAAAAAATCAACTTTCTACATCGGTTCTCAAAACAACCGCTGTAAAAAGTACTTTCTACATCGGTTGTAGAATAACCGCTGTAGAAAATACTTTCTACATCGGTTGTTTTGAGAACCGATGTAGAAAGTTGTATAAAAAATCGACTTTTTACATCGGTTCTCCAAACAACCGATGTAGAAAGTACTTTCTACAGCGGTTATTCTGTAACCGAGGTAGAAAGTACTTTCTACAGCGGTTATTCTGTAACCGAGGTAGAAAGTACTTTCTACAGCGGTTGTTTTGAAAAACGATGTAGAAAGTTCACATTTATTTACAAAAATACCACCGCGTTTTTATTTATATCGGTTCATGACCAACCGATATAAACTCCTACTATAAAATGTTATTTTTCCACTAGTGATTTAATAGTATTAATTGTTATAAATTTAATTACAAAATTTTGAAAAATAAAATGTGAGAACTTAATAAAAAAAACTAATGAAGCAATAGAGATCAATAAACTAATTTATTTTTTATTAAAAATTGTTGCAACATTAATGAAACAACTTCTGCAGAAAGATGCATATATACGTAGGTTAAAAAGTAAGTACTTAATATGTATAATAATATTGGATTCTTTTTTAATACATGTTTGTATGTGGGTAAGTGTGTGTAATATTTTAAGAAATGATATAAAAATAAATATTTTATTTATTATTTAAGAAAAAAAAATTTAAAAAAAACTTGAGGAGATAATTTAAAAACAATTATATTAATCAACTATTAATTTTTATGGAATATTGAAATTTAAACTTATGCTTTGAAAATTTATAAATACAGAATTTTGGTTTTAACAGCAAAAACCATTTTGATTGATCGAATTTAAGTTATAGTTTTTGAAAAAAAAAATACAAGTACTCATATACACCAAGTTACGTGACACATCGAAAAAGAAAATATAATGAAAAAATTCTTTATTTTTAACCATGAATACCGTAACCAGATCACAACGGGACGACGAATAAGAAAATTTTAATAAAAAACAGATGAGCTGCCACCAAAATTTATTAAAGAAAATTTTGGAAAAACTTGAAATTTTGATCTTTGAAACCAGTTTGAATTCGGGAGTTGTTTACGCACAGGGAAGATATTAGCACCCTATGACATCCGTAAAAAACGGTTACCTTCTAATTAATTGTGCAAAATTATAATTAACTTTCAAAATATTTATTTCACTCCAAAGGAAAATTAATTTTAGTTATTTAAAGAGTTTTTTTTTATTTTTTGTCTCATGAAATAAATGGAGAAAAATGATCCAGAAAATTTATTTGGGCTTGACGAGTCTGGTTCCCGCTCCTACGTATCCTCAGGTGCAGTAAGGAAATCAAAGCTACGTAGTTCTTAAAAAACAGTTTCAATGCATTTTAAATTTATGAAAAAGATTATGGTGCTTTTGGATTTTTTAGAAAAGATTATGCTTGATTTTCATGAAAAGTATTTTTGAAAAATTAGAAGAAAATTAGTTTTGTGATTTTTATTTTTTGGAACTTTGAAAATATTAAAATTTGAATTTGAAAAAATTGATTATTTATTTTATTTATTTATAACTTTTGAAAAGAGAAATATTTTTAAAATTATTTAGAAGAGATAGTGTAAGAAGAAAAAAGTTTTCTCTTGCACAGAATTTAAGGTAGCAAATGGCTACTCAATAAATTCTTATGTTCCAAGTAATATCAAAGGTGGATCGACCACTCAATTGATCCCACTTGGCCATTGCACAAACTTAAAATATATTTTTTAATTTCTCCCTTAAAAAGAATGATAAGAAAACAAAAAAAAATAATGAATCTAAACTAAAAATAATATTAAAAACAAAAATAAAGAAAATAAAATAATAAATAATAAATATTAAAAAGAAAGAAAGGTTAGTTGCACTTACCTGAAAAAAGGTTTTGAAGTGACCCATAAGCTTCCTCCTTGAAATGAGGAAGTGACCCATAAGCTTCCCTCCTTGAAATGAGGATTAGATGGGCTTACGCATTTCTGCGTACACCCAAACTTAAACTATTCACAAGGGAATAAAATTTGATAAATGATGGGCTTACGCTTTAATGCGTACTCCGAAACACGAGCTTTGCAGCTCAAGTGTTTCTCTTTTTTTCTTGGAAAAGACGCCTCCTTATATAGGAAAACGAGAGACTCCTGAAGTCTCCCTATCTGATGTGGGACTTGTAGCTTCTTATATAATAAGATGAATGATTGAAGGAGTCTGACTCTTCCGATGTGGGACTACCAAGAGGACCTTTAAATTTTTAATTCTGTCCGATGTGAGACTTATACTTCTATTCCTCAGACAAAATTGGGTATTCACAGTTGCCCCTCTTTACAAATTTCTTATTGAATAATATGAATAATTACATTATTCTTATTATTTTTGTAAAAAATTAGTAAAGAAGTGAATTAATTTTGTTCGAGAATATCTGATTCCTTGGAATGCAGAGGGTGCGCGAACCCTTGTAATGGAGAGTGCGTCAACCAATGGAATGGGGAGGGTGCGTGGACCCATGGAATGGAGCGGGTGCGTGGACCCATGGAATGGAGCGGGTGCGTGGACCCTTTGAATGAAGTGGGTGCAGAGGGTGCGTGGACTCATAGATTGGAGTGGGTGTGTGGACCCTTTGAATGAAGTGGGTGCATGGACCCTTTGAATGAAGTGGGTGTGTGGACCCTTGTGATGAGAAGGGTGCGTGGACCATTATGATGAGGAGGATGCGTGGACCCTGAGAATGGAGAGGGTGCGTGGACCCTTGGAATGGAGAGGGTGCGTGGACCCTTGGAATGGAGAGGGTGCATGGACCCTTGGAATGGAAAGGGAGGTGGGTGCGTGGACACTTGTGATAAGGTGGGTGCATGGACCCTTGTGATGAGAAGGGTGCGTGGACCCTTTGAATAGAGAGGGTGTGTGGACCCTTGGAATGGAGTGGGTGCGTGAACCCTTGTGATGAGGTGGGTGCGTGGACCCTTGTGCTGAGGTGGGTGCGTTGACCCTTCAAATGTAGTGGGTGCGTGAACCCATGGAATGCAGAGGGTGCGTGGACCCTTGGAATGCAGAGGGTGCGTGGACCCTTGGAATGAGGTGGGTGCATGGACCCTTGGAATGAGGTGGGTGCGTGGACCCTTGGAATGAGGTGGGTGCGGGGACCCTTGGAATGAGGTGGGTGCGTGGACCCTTGGAATGCAGAGGGTGCGTGGACCCTTGGAATGAGGTGGGTGCGTGGACCCTTGAAATGAGGTGGGTGCGGGGACCCTTGGAATGCAGTGGGTGCGTGGACCCTTGTGATGAGAAGGGTGTGTGGACCCTTGGAATGCAGTGGGTGCGAGGACCCTTGGAATGCAGTGGGTGCGTGGACCCTTGTGATGAGAAGGGTGCGTGGACCCTTGGAATGAAACGGTGGGTGTGTGGACCCATGGAATGGACTGGGTGTGTGGACCCTTGGAATGAAACGGTGGGTGCGTGGACCCATGAAATGGACTGGGTGCGTGGACCCTTGTGATAAGAAGGGTGCGTGGACCCATGGAATGCAGAGGGTGTGTGGACCCATGGAATGGGAGGGTGCGTGGACCCTTGGAATGGGAGGGTGCGTGGACCCTTGGAATGAGGAGGGTGCATAGACCCATGGAATGCAGAGGGTGCGTGGACCCATGGAATGCAGAAGGTGCGTGGACCCATGGAATGCAGAGGGTGTGGACCCATGCAATGCAGAGGGTGCGTGGACCCATATAATGAGGTGGGTGCATGGACCCATATAATGAGGTGGGTGTGTGGACCCTTGGAATACGGTGGGTGCGTGGACCCTTGGAATGCGGTGGGTGCGTGGACCCTTGGAATGGAGAGACAATGGGTGCATGGACCCTTGAAATGCAGTAGGTGGGTGGAACCCTGGAATGGAGAGGGTGCGTGGATCCATGGAATGGATAGGAGGGTGCGTGGACCCATGGAATGCAGTGGGTGCGTGGACCATTGTAATGCAGAGGGTGCGTGGACCATTGTGATGCGGAGGGTGCGTGGACACATGTGATGCGGAGAGTGCGTGGACCCTTGGAATGAAGTGGGTGCGTGGACCCTGCGAATAAAATGGGTGTGTGGACCCTTGCAATGCGGAGGGTGCGTGGACCATTGGAATGGAGGGTGCGTGGACCCTTGGAATGCGGCAGGTGCTTGGACCCTTGTAATGCGGATGGTGCGTGGACCCTTGGAATGCGGTGGGTGCGTGGACCCTTGGAATGCGGTGGGTGCGTGGACCCATGGAATACGGTGGGTGCGTGGACCCATGTAATGAACTGGGTGCGTGGACCCTAGGAATAAACTGCGTGCGTGGACCCATGGAATGAAATGAGTGCGGGGACCCATGAAATGGAGAGGGTGCGTGGACCCTTGAGATGAGGAGGGTGTATAAACTATAGATGTTGGATTTTTTTATATATATATTTTTTAATTTTTTTTGAAATCTAAGTTAGAGTAAGATCCCTATAATGCACAGTTTAAGCTTGATATCTTAAGAAACAAAGACTTGCCCTTATGTATCCCAAACCATTTAATAGTATGAATGCACAGTATCTTTTTAATGTATGAATGTATGAGAAAATTATGATGATGTAATAATATGATGATATAGAATTAAATAACGATTGATTGATCTATGAAATTGGAAATGATTAAATAATGATGTAGAATGCCATGATATGAAGTGCATAATGCTTGAATTAGAAAAATTGATGTTTTGAAAAAGTTGGTGCAATAGGTTGTTTTTGACTTTTTCTTCTTATATTCTCTCTCCCTTTTTTTTGCCTTTCTTTTTTTTATTTTTCCTTTTCCTTTTTATTTTTTTTTTCTTTTTCTTCTCTCTTTTTTTCTTTTTCTCTTCCCCTTTTTTTTTCTATCCTTAGTCCTTATAGTTTCATGTCAAAGGTGTCAAGGATAAGCGAAAAATTGTTGGTGTGCTTTGATTGTTCAGCTTGAACAATTGTTGAATGTATGACCAAAGTGCCAGTCAGAAAATATGGTTGTCTGAATCTCGGTAAATTGCAAATGACAATATTCTTACTCTATGTTGTGTCAATTGAGAGCTTGTTGAGTTAACATGATTTTTAAACCATCAAAATAACTGTGATGCTTTTATTTTTAGTGGTAACACATGTTTTCTTTCGGCATATATGATTATTGAAATGCATGAAGAGATTATTGGTGAAGGGAATAAAATAATTCTATGTAAAGAAGGTGAGACCATATCTACAAAGATGAACAAGGTTTAGAAGAATGATATGTACAAAGAATAATGTTTGGAAAGAACGAAAGAATTTACAAAGTAGAGTGATTTTGATATTGTGTGGAATGACATGTACAAAGAATAATGTTTGGAAGGAATGAGAGAATTTACAAAATAGAGTGATTTTGATTTTGTGTACAATGATATATACATGAAATAAGGTTTGGAAGGAATGAGAGAATTTACAAAATATAATGATTTTGATATTGTGTAGAATGATATGTACATGAAGTAAATTTTGGGAGGAAGAAAAGGATTTACAGAATGGTATCATGTGTACAGAAATTTGTAATTTGAGTCATGCTTTCTAGATGAACAATGCTAGTACCACACCCTAGTAACCTTGAAAGTCCATCAATGAGCTTTAGAAGGAAATAAAATTGCCCCAGTTTGAACTTCTAAGCACATCGTTCGCCATAGTTTATAATTGCAAAGAAATTTTTTGCTCCACTTTACAACCAGAGATGTCATTTTCCTCCACTTACAACTGTTAAATTCTTTTGTGATTTCCAAGACATCATTTGCCCCAGTTTATAAATTTCAAAGCATCGTTTGCCCTAGTTTACAACTTTCAAAGCATCGTTTGCCCCAGTTTACAACTTGCAAAACATCGTTTTCCCCAGTTTACAACTTCCAAAGCATCGTTTGCCCCAGTCTACAACTTCCAAAGCATCGTTTGCCCCAGTTTACAACTTCTAAAGCATCGTTTGCCCCAGTTTATAACTTCCAAAGCATCGTTTGCCCCAGTTTATAACTTCCAAAGCATCGTTTGCCCCATTTTATAACTTCCAGCATATCATCTGCACCAGTTTTTGACTTTAAACACATCATTTGCCCCATATCATTTGCCTCAATTTATGACTTTAAGCACACCATTTTGCTATAGTTTATAACTTCAGGCAAATTAGTGCACCGTATGTCTTCGAGAAATTCTTCTTTTCGGACTCTAGGTGAAGACTTCTATGTGCCCCCCAATCCTTTGAGTTTGTCTTTCCTTTTTTATTTTCAACCTAATGAATTGATCTAATTTTTGTGTAGGTTGTCTTTTCAACTTTTCAACCTAGCAAGCAAATTTTTACTTTTTCTTTTTTTTTTCTCTATTTTTTTCATTGACTTTCTTTCTTTTTTTTAGAACACCTTTCACAATGAGGCTTTTGACCATATAAAATTTCTCTTTCAATGAAAGTTGACTGATCAAAAATCAAATCGAACTCATTCTACTTCCTTCGTATTGTTTTCTGAAAAGGAAGATCTTCGATTATCTTTTGTATGTTGGCCACTCCAAAGATTTCATTGTCTCTTTAGTGACTAATCATTCCTAATATTCTCATCAGCTTGATTGATAGAGTGATCAAAGATACTTGATATGGTACTATCGTTTTCATTGTCAAGCCTATTTCTTTTACACATGAATTATTTTGAATATGAAACAAAAAAAGAATGAAGGAGATCAAGTCAAAATGGGTTAAAACATTGAGAAAATTGTTTACAGAATGCATTTCAAGTAAAGCATATTAAAAGAAAACATGTGTGTCCAAAATTTTTGTTCTTTTTTTTCTTTTTATTTTTGTTCTTTTGTTTTTTCTCTTTTTTTTTTCAAAATCCCCATAAGGATATGATTTGCATCACAAATGTATTTTGAATTAGTTTAAAAACCATATTAAACTGATTTGGGATGCTCTACTTTAGAAACTCCACCCTCCATAGCAACTTTTAGGTTCAAACTTTGAGTCCAATAGTTAAGAAAATCTCATGTAGGTGGATCGACCACTCAATTTATTTTTTAATTTTCCTTCTTAAAAAGAATGATAAGAAAACAAAAAAAAAATAATGAATCTAAACTAAAAACAATATTAAAAACAAAAATAAAAAAAATAATAAATAATAAATATTAAAAAAAAAGAAAGGTTAGTTGCACTTACTCCTTGAAATGAGCTGCAAACTATTTACAAGGGAATAAAATAAAATGTGTTTCTCCTATTTTCTTGGAAAAGACGTCTCCTTATATAGGAAAATGAGAGACTCCTGAAGTCTCCCTGTACATGTGGGACTTGTAGCTTTTTATATAATAAGATGAATGATTAAAGGAGTCTGACTCTTCCGATGTGGAACTATCAAAAGGACCTTTAAATTTTTAATTTTGTCCGATATGGGACTTTTATTTCTATTCCTCGGACAAAATTGAATATTCACAATGAATAATGAAGACTCAAATTTAATAAGTAAATTAATAAATTATAATTTTATAAAAAATTAAAATTCATACGTATGTGTTCTTAAATAATTTTTGTCAGTCCGTAAAAATAGCATTTCAAGTTTCATTTTACTTTAAATTTATAAATATTAAGAACAGATTTTTTAAAAAGAAAAAAGAATTTAACACTCCATAAAGATTTTTGAAATTATATGAATACTTATCTTTTACAAACAACTCTACATAATTTTTTTCTCTAAACTGAACGCATTGTCAAGAAAAAGAATTTTCAGATAAATTTTTTCATGTTAAATAAATTAAAAAAAAATAAATAGAGGGAGAACATATATTTAATTAAAATTTGGTATAATAAAACTTTAAATTTTAGATTTAATTTTAATTTTTTATGATTTTTATATCTTAATTTATAAAAGTTACTAATTTTAGTTTTTTATTAAAAGTTAAAAGTTTGGATTTAGAACGAAAATTATCATCACTTATATTTAATTGATTTTATCTATGATAATGTAGTACTCTAAAAATCTTTACGATTAAAATTTATTATACTTTTAATTTTTAAAATGTTAGTTAACCATTTATCCTTAAATATATTTACTTACCATAGTTTTATCCTTTAAAAAATTAATTGGTATTAAAAAATATTCATTTATATATTTTGGTTCTTAAATATAATTTTATCCTTTAAAAGATTAATTGGTGTTAAAAAATATTCATTTATATATTTTGGTTCTTAAATATGTTGATTTTATTCATAACTATTCATATTTTGTCTGCATTTTTATGAAAAAACAAATTAAAATATGACCGAACTAACACATTTAAGAGTAAAATTGTCCACACTATTATTTTATGACTAAAAGTATGTAAAATTTAATTTTAAAAAGTAAAATATATATTTAGTCAACAATATTATCGTTTAAATTGAAAATTTTAACATTAAAGATTAGATTTAACAACTTTTATAAAATAAAATATCAAAATAAAAAAAAAAGTATGGACTGAAATAAAAATAAATAAATGCAAAATAGAAGATTCAAATCTAATTAAGTTTTAAATTTTCATTTCAACATTAAAAGTTTGTCGAGTAAGAAAACTGTCTTCCTCACTAAACTTCATGTTATGTCACAAATCTAATCCTGTCAATAAGTGGTTCAACATTGAATGTCATGCATAAAAAACTTCATTGCAGAAGGAAAAGAAAAGGTAATAAAAGGAAAACATAGGAACTAATTGTGTGAGATGACAATTGACAAATCAAATGTACATTTTATCTCCTATAAAGACAAATGCTATACAGTTTGTCCCAAAAGAAGAAAAAAAAAAAAAAAAGACACATGCCAAGTTCCAAATCTACTATACATTAACTTGGTGAGTTTCCTTTAGCTTGCAAACAAATATAATGTTGTCCTTTTCCATGGGAAACATTCTGGAGTGGATTTGATGTTCCTTCCCTAACAGTTTATATTTTGGAATGGATTAAACGTCTTCTCCTTTGTGCTACTCTTTGCCAGCGAAGCGAAGATAAGGCATTTTTCTCCAATCTAATATTTGTCACATCCCATATGTTTGTTCATCTTCTTATCTTCATCTTCTATGTATCTAATTCTTTCTCCTCCAACTATGAAGAGAAGTGATATTCTTACATATTTTCAGCAATTTACACCTATATATATTATAAATCTAATGGTTATAAATTTTTTATTTTTCTAAAAAATATAAAAAAGAATCTAATGATCATCAAAAGATCAACATGAATGTAATATTTTATATGTACACAGGACCATTGTTTCCGAAATATGAACCACCACCACGAAACTTCACGTCCTTTTTTCACCTCGTTTCTTAAGCTGGGCTTGGGCCTCTAACAATGCCCTCTTTACTTCCTCTTCTTCCGGCCTCTCTCTTAGCAATATTTCGTAGTCTTGTATTGAAGCTTCCCATCTTTCCAACTATGATTTTTACAAAAAAACATGACAAAAGTCACATAACTAGAAAGCCATAGTTGAAAATGTGTGTTTTGAAACTTGTATTCACCAAATTGCATCTTGAAGGTGTAATTATTATAAGATTTTCCCCTTGTTCAAAGCATGTTGTATTAAGTAAACAGAAAAAGCTTAGGTGGGTCACCTTAGCATTAGTGTCTGCCCTTCTTAACCTGGCCTTGCTGTAAGATGGACGTAAATTAATGGCAGCAGTGCAATCATCCACAGCTTTTTCAAATTGTCCTAGTTTTGATCTACAAGTTGCTCTATTGCACAGTAACACACAGTTATATGGATCATGATCAAGCCCTTCTCCGTAGGCAATGCAGGCTTCAGAGAATTTATTTGCCTTGAAAAGTTCGTTTCCTCTTGCACGAGCTCCTGCGACAACTCTAGTCTTTATCATAACCTTGTTGGCTTGCTTGTTATTTGAGTCCAACCTAACTGCTTTTTGTGCTTCCTCTAAAGCATCTTCAAATCTACCAACACAAGGAATGGACATAGATCACAATTTACCAATGTGTGTGTGGGCATGAGTAATCCATGCTTGTGAGTTGGGATGTTCTTTATTAAAATTTGAGATTAAATACTAACCTGCCAGCAGCTAGATCAACATGAGCACGTGTCACCAGAAAATTTGCATTATAAATAGGTCCAAAGAACTTTGTACACTCATCAACATCAAAATTTGGGCACTTTGATATTATTTTATCTGCATCTTGATGCCTACAGAGCTTTAGTAGGGCTTCGGCTTGTAATGCATAAATCTCAAGGCCAAAACAAGAGTCATATCAGAAAGAGAGAGGTAATATAGTGGTTGAGGAGATGATATAAAATCATAAGCTAATTAATAACTCACCTGTGGAGCTGAATCTGCACCGCATGATATAGCATTGTTGGTTTCAGTTATCAGTGTGTTCCAATTCCCCAACCTACGAGCCTCGGCGCATTTGCTTAGATGTACTTGAAGATTCTTCGCTTTGGCAATCTCATCAGGATCAGCCTCTGCTCCTGCTTGTTTATAATGATACAAGGCCTTATCTGCTTCTCCTAATCTGTTGCCAAGTGCATAAAAAATAATAGGCACTATGAGAGATAACAAGTAATTAACAAATAAAAGTAAAAGAAAGAAAGAAAGACAGAAGAGATGAAAGTACATGTTTCACAATCAAAAGTGATGCATGCACACCTACCTAAAATACAAATTTCCCAACCGATGATGAGCTCTATGGTAATGAGGCTCAATCCTAATGGCTTCTCTACACTCAAAAGCAGCCTCTAAGAGTCTTCCAAGAGCAGCCAATGCTGCACTTCTGTTGCTTCTATAAGAAGCCTTATTAGGGTCAATTGCAATGGCTGCATCATAAAGAGCCAAGGCCTCAGCAAACCTTCCATTCTTGTAATCCTCATTCCCCATTATCTTTAATTGTTCAGGATCCATTCTAGTAGACAAAGCCCTGCATAGTGAACCTGGTTGTTCCTTGTTTGGTTTAGCCTCTTTTACACCATTACCTCCCATCACATGGTTTTGGTTTGTGTATCCTCCATTACCACCAATACCACCAACATAGTAATCCATTGCATTGTGATCAACTGCCCCTCCTTTCCTAAGGTTACCTAAATTACCAAACAACATCACATTGCCAGAAGAAGCTCGAACAAAGGTACTACTTCCTTTGGACTTTTGGTGATCGTTGATCATGCTTTCAAGCTCCCCTGAAATGCCAACAGCTTCTTTAGGCACCTTTCTTCCCTGCTTGACATAGCCTTGAGTAGGTAAAACCTTTGATGAAGAGCCTCTTCCCATTGCTGTTTCACTTGGATGTTGTTGTTTCCTTTGGTTTACAACATGGGTTGGATTCTGAGGATGGGAAACACAACGAGATGAAGAGTTTGTGGAAGCTGTTCCAATTAAAGTAGCATCAACAGAGCTTCCACGTTGTCGTTTTGAATCTTTATTGTTTGATGACTTCCCAAATTTGTTGGCTATAGGAGAAGATTCTGCAGACACTGTTCTGCGTGACCGTATATGATATCGCCCAAATACTGATGTTATCAAACCACAACCGGGTTTCTTCTCTGGCAAATTCTCTCCCATTTTTCTTTTTCTTTTTGCTGTTTTGATTGATATTACACGTTTTTTTGGTTGAGGATGATGATAGATGATCACTTTTTTCCCAAGTTAACCAAAAGAAAAGTGACTCCTAAATGTGAATATATCCTATCAAATATTTGTGAAATAGAATATTACAACTTGAAAACAATTAAATACTTTGAATCCAAATTGTAGAGAGATTGAATTGCTTGACTATTAGAAATGTCAATCCAGGAGATAATCTACATTGCCTCCTCCTGGAGAGGCTGCCAGCGAATAAAATTTCTTCGTATCTCTCTTCAAATTCAAGAGATAAAATTAAAGGAATGATTGAAAAAAAAATATATTGTATGAAAAATAATAATAATAACAAAGGGCAAATCAACTGTTTTATTGAAACATAAACATCGACACAGTAGCCTTTCAATTTTCTTCCCTGAATTTACTTTCTTTTACTTTTATTCTCTTTTGTCTTTTTTTTTTTTCTCAATTATTTGTTGATTGTTTGTTTCATAGAGACAGAAAAACCAACAGACCCAGTCATCCGCTTAACGAGGATCTCTACAATTTTGGAAATGGTAATGCTTCATTTAGAAAACAACAAGGACACAAAGAAAAAAATGCACTTAAGTAGTTTAGCCGCTCACTTTTCCAGCTGTTACATGCTATAAATTAACTACTGCAAATTAAAATGACTGATTTTAGTTTCTTATTTTTTAAAATAAATTATTTTTAATTATTGATTTTTCAAACATTAATATGCATAATATATCAAATATTAATTATTTTATAAATTAAAAGTATCTATTTTATAAAAATAAAGGATCAAAATCAATCTTTTTAAAAATAAAGAATTAAAATCCAAATTCTAAATCTTTTAAAATTAAAAATATATTTTATCCAAAAAAAATTATCAACTTAGACCTTAACAACATTGAAATCATATTATTTTTGCTAGAGATAATTTTATTTTTAAATATATAGTAACTGTAAGATTTCAATAAATTCATCACGGTATAATTCGTGGACAACATGAAATACCTATTGACATTCACATTAAATAAAGTTTTGAATTTAAATGTGTAACATATCTACCTTTCAATATATAGAGTCATATGAGTGTTAGTGTAACTTTCCTTTGCCTTATGATCTTTGCATAAGTGGATCGAAAAAATGTTTAAAAATCGTATCTTTTTTCATCACCTTCAAAAAGCAAGTTTTCAAATTTAAATAATCCTACACTTCACGCTGAATTTTGAATTTGAATGTGCAACATACCTGCCTTTTAATATTTAGAGAATTATATGAGTTTCAGTGCAACCTTCTCTTCTCTTAAGCTATGTGAATCTTGAAATGTATTTAGACACTATTATTATTTTTCTATCACCCACAAAAATCAAGTTTCCAAAATACACTCCGTATTTTAAATAATCTTAAATTTCATGCAATGAGTACTTTGAATTTAAATGTGCAAGCATACCCTTCCTTTCAATATTCAGAGAGTCATGTGAGTTCAGTGCAACCTTCATTTAACTCAGGCTTTGTGCATATGTGAATCAAGGAAAATACCTAAATCTTATGCAATAAGCTCTATATACGAACCAGTAGCATACCCTACTGTTCAGTATTTGGAAATCATTTAGGTCCAGTATAACCTTCGTTTGTCTCGAACTTAATGCATGTGTGGATTAAGAATTTTCTTTAAAAAATTTCAAAACCTTTTCGATTGTTTAGTAAAAATTTTATGTTTTTACAGAATCCTTCTAAAAATCAAGTCTTTAATCAAAATTACGTAACCTTGAATTTTTCACTGCACCAAGAATATGTAGAAGTAGGATCAAGTCTTGTCATACTATTTTTATACAAATCTATTTATTTCTATTTTATTTAAAAGATCAAACAATTTTCAAAACATCAAAATCATACACTTAATATAAGAGTACCACTTTTCGGAATAGACGAATAGGATGCTAATATCTTCCTTACTCATAATCAACTTTCTAATTCAAAACTTTTCCTCAAGTTAAAGTTTTTTTTTTAAATATCTTTTTTAAAAAATAAAATTTAATAACAATTCCACGATAAATAATTTTTTTTTAAAAAAAATTATAACAAATTCATATTTTATTATAATTACACTTACAACAATAATAAAACTGAATGCATGCCTAAAAATAATATTAGGCTAGCCTTTACTATAAATTATAGAGATTATCAACTTTATTTTGCACCTAATCTTTTTGAACCAAACGCTTCAACTTTAAGTTTAGGTCCTTAACCAAGGTTGTTTTTGTTTTTGTTTTTTTCTTCTTTTAGGTGTACGGTTGTGTTAATGTAAGATATATATTAGAAATGGTATTGGGCTAGCCCAAATACGGACCTGACCTACCATTGTCCAAGGTTTATGGCTTTTGCAAAACTTTGCAAATATTTATTTATAATTTATTTTATCAGAAAGTGTCAATTTATAGATTTATAGCAGAGTAAGTAATTGAAACCTTTTATGTAACTAATATTGTTAATTATCTTATGAGTATACTATTTTTAACAGATCATTGTTAAATTGTGTTAGCCAATTATATCAACTCTAGCTCTAAACATTTTATGTTTTATTTATACATTGCTAGTAGGTTCAAAAGGCGTTTTTAAATAATTCTATGAAATTGTTGCACATTTAAATTTAAAATTCATTATATGAAATCTAGGATTTAAAGAATCTTTGAATATATTTTGAAGTTTAATTTTAATTGAAAATTTTGATATAATAAATATTTTTCTAAATCTACATACGCTCAAAGTTTAAGGCAAGTGAAGGTTGTACCGAAACTTATATGATTCTCCTAATACTCAGCAGTAGGGTATGTAATATGTTTGTACGTATAGCTCGTTGTGTAAGATTTAGAAATGTTAAAGATTCATTAAAAAACAACAAAGTCTAAACTAATAAACAAATATAAAAAGAGTAAAATAATAAAAATTAAAATAAATAATAAAAAATCTAAACTAGAATATGAAGAGAATAAGATAATAAATGATAATATGAAAATACCAATAAAAATAAAATTAGTTATTTTTACTGGAGTAAAATTGCAAAGTGATCCGAAAACTTTTTTTTTTTTTGAGATAAAGACTATATAAGTTTATGCATTTACTCTTCCATGTACTTCCAATTTTGGAGCCTTTTTTTTTTTTAATCTCTTCTCCCATCTTTTCTCAAAATTGTGAGAACCTGTATATAAAAGGATGAGGGATGAAAGAAGTGTTTCCTTTCTAACCTAAAACTTCTATTATATATAAAGAAATTGAAGAATGTAGAAGTTTCACTCTTAACAAATGAAACTTGTTTTACTTTTATTTTATTTTTTTTTATTTTGTTATATCTTTGAACAAAATTAAATATTCACCATCACATTTGGTTGCAACTATTAATAAATAAATGTCAAAATTATAAATTTTAAACCTTATTACAATTTATGTCAAAACGTTAGGCTATTAATTTTTTAACATATTATAAAATTATGAACCTACTTATCCATTCATATTTGTTAAAGAATGAGGTTTCAATTTCCTTCCAATAATAACATGTGTAATTTTTTTTAATTTGTGCGCTACTTTAGTCTAATTGTTTTTACTTTTCAGTTTTACAATACAATGGAGAAAACCAATTAGAACAAGGAACGAATAGTTAGGTAAATCTAACGGTGATAAAAGAAGTAAATCACTTCGGCAAAAAAGTCAAAAAGACAAAACCCTGAAATTTCCGTTGTTGAATGACGGTAGCAAATTAACGGTGAAATTGATATGTTTGAGAAGAATTAACTAATCTTCATACTGTTGCGGCTTGCGAGTTGGTAAGAGCACAGGATGTGGTGCAGATTGCGCGCCATATCAAAGACAAGTCAATTTTCAAATTCCCTTAGAACTAACCTATTTCCTGAGTACCACCATACCAAACAGTTGGTCCACATGATCACGCCACTACGTAGACTTGTAAAACGCCATCTATGTCTTCTTTCAATTTCCACCTCTTTTTTATTATTATTATTTCCTCAGTGCTAACCTAGCTTTGGGAAACATTTTACCTGCAAATTGGTCTTCTCTTAAATTAGGATGGCTCTTGCTATATTGAATTCAAGTTTTGTTTTTGTTCGATTATAATTTAAATAAATATGGAACACGTTCAAATCTAATTAAAAAATGGGTATATTTTAACTTACCTAAGAAGAATTGGCTAGTTGTGCTTACGAAAATATAAAAAGGGTAAATTGTTTATACTATTAGGTAGCATTGGACTTGTTAAAATGGCGATTGGTATCAACTACTTCAATTTTCAGCCTCATTAGATTCCAACTTGAAAATAATGTCTGTCTATTCACGTCACTGTCTTCATATCAAATCTGATCGAAAACAAATCACGAAAACAACTGTTGTTCTCTTATGCATCATCTTTAAGGTATCTCTCCCATCCTGCACGGCAGAAGCTAGGGGAGAGAGGAAAAAATATCTTCTTTAATATCTATATTTTAGCATAAATATCCAGAATCTTAAATTTTTTAAATCCTAAATCATACTAACAAATATAAGTATTGGGAAAAAAAATCTAAATCCTAAATCTTTCAACAAAAAAATGGTCTCACTCACTCCCTCACCCTCTCCCTCTCTCTCAATAAATACTAGGTCCAAATATTGTTCTTATACATTTGGAAATCGTAAAAAAAAAAATTGAGATTTATCAATGAAAATTGAGAGGGATCGATCACGGATATTTTGCCGTAAGGGTGCCAGACATTCTTTGAACATTGAATATTGAATACAATGCTTTCTTTTGTATTTTCCCAAACAGTACTCAATCACCGGATTCCGTATAACTCAAAATCTGTTAATCAATTAATTTAAAACCAATCAAACGAAGCTCTACTTCTATTCTTGTTCGTTTAGGGCATCCTATAAATTTCAACAATTAAATTTGTAGATTTGTATGTTGACACTTTGCTTGACCTGTATGATTTTCTTTCCTGGTTCTGGATCATTAAGCTGGTCCGTGAGCCTGCAAGTTGATTGGCTTGAATATAATAATGTTATAGAATTAATCAATGTAAATATTTTCTTGATGTACAGTTTACCAATACTTAAAAAATTTAGCCTTGTCTGATCATGGGTTGAACTATGAAACATTTTACAATCAAGTTGCTTCTGCGGTTAGGTTAGGTAAAATCAGCATTAAGAACAAAGCCCGGACTGTAAAAGCTTCAATAAAAGAAGAAATGAATTTAAAAGAGGAAACATAATGCTATATACGTAATTCCAAATATCAGAAGCTTCGGAAAATAAATTATGCTTGCATATACTTTTGTACATTCGTCTATTTATTCTTATAATAACTCTATTTGGCTCTACCGCTCTAGCGTGACAGCTTGATCGCAACTCAGCCGAAATAAATAAACATAAAATGTTGACCGTTTCATTGACCAAATATTTGTATTTTTTACGTGTCTGAAGTTTAATATTTTTGAAAGTTTCCCATTCAATAGGATTTTTTTTTCAGTAATCTTTTTAGTTGTTTTGATTCTTGATGGATGGAGGAGAACAATACCAGAGAGGAAACCACCAAAAAAAGGACGGGAAGCAAAAATAAAATAAAATTAAAAAGAGAATGCAAGAAAATATTCGCAAGATACAATTTGTTGCTCAACGCCGAAGAAGCATTGTGAATATATTACGGGAATTCGAATTTAATTTGTCTCCTTTTCCCCCTTGAGTATCTTATACTTTAGTGTGAGATTACTCTCTTTAGCATCGAACGTGTTATGTTTCTTTTGCAAGAAAATGTTTTCAAAGCATTATAATTATAAATTTAAACTAATAACTATATATAAATTATTCAAATTAAAAATTGTTAATAATAATATAATTATTAAAAAATTTACATACATTTTATATTTTAGTCACAATTAATTTAAATAAAATAAAAAAGTTTATATTCATTACTTTTATTTATCATAATAACTAATTAACTAACAATATATATATATGAGAAACATTCGAATAAGAAGAAATTAATCTTGCAATGGTTCTTTAAAATAGGAAAAAGGCATAGAGACAAATTGTATAGAAGTTAAATTTATTATTAAAAAAAATTAGAAAATTAATTAAAAAAATCCATTTATAATATCCTATTTCAAACTAACAAACTAACTAAATTGAATAACAAACTTATTGACATCTCATATCACTAACAGCTTTCCTTAAGCTAATTAAGCTAATAATGGTGGATCAATTATAGCTTAAAAATATAAGTAATGAAAGATGGTAAGTGCAAGGAAAGACTTGGTCATCTCGTATCACTATCAGCTTTCCTTAAGCTAATTAAGCTAATAATGGTGGATAATTATAGCTTGACAATATAAGTAATGAAAAATGGTAAGTGCAAGGAAAGACTTAGTCACCGCTATTGTGTGTGCTAACAAAAGGATAATCTCATAACTTACTTGTTGCATTATATAATGCATCTTGAACAAATATTCTCCAGATATCTATACCACTTGATCATTACCTGATACATACTTTGGAACCCAGTCATTTCCAAACATTCTTACACTAGCCTTTGTGACTTTCTGTATTTCTGAGATTATTGTCTCTCCTTTCTCTAACAAACAACCCACTTAGTTTGATGGGACTACAAGTTGTGCAGTAACCTTCTCAACACCAGCCTTAATATATTCATGTAACAAACTGAGCGGCTCTTGTGTAAGACAATGCATCCCATAGCACCTAATTATCATATTCCACACTATAACAATCTAGTCAAAGATGATTCTTGCCATCTTTATATAGCCAGAATTTGAGTACAATGATATATGGCCACTACCAACAGCAAGATCAAGTCTCATCCGAGTCTTCACGACAAAACAATGAGTCCAATATCCTCCATGAATATCAGCCACCTAATAAAACGCAAGAAGAACAATTATAAGCATGGCATTATCAGGACCACCTATATCTTCATACCTATATATATCATAGAATAGCCTAATAGCATCATCCACACACTCATTCGTTGTATATTTCAAAATCACATAATTCTAAGTTCCAACGAACAATATCTCGATGAGGAATTTCATCGAACATCTTTGGTGCATGCTCAAGATTGGAGCTAGTAAGGCGTGCATACTCGTTAGCAAGCTTTGCGGCGATGAAGGGGTCTTGTTCGTGGCCACCGAGGATAACCTGAGTGTGCGCCTTTTTTATGCTGTTGGTGGTTTGCAAAAGTGCAATAGGTCCGTATAATAGAACAAGTTTCTTTGAGGCTTCGATAGGAGAAATTGTTGCACTCTTCAAGATACCCCGCGCATTGTGAGAGTCGAGTTAGGTTGACAAGCCTTGAAAGCCTGCATGGCCTCCGCTTCCAAATCCTTCATTTCCAGTTCTTCTCTGTCCTTGTTTCAAACCAGCATTTTCTCCTTGTTCTGTCGAGCATCCACGATTTTCTCCAAGGAAAGCGATACGTCATGAATCTTGTTTGTAGGTTTGGTTTCAGCAATTTCCTTTATCTTGGTTAGCTCCTGTCCTATCAGAAATTCACAATAAAGATCAGTGGATTCTGAGCATTGTTTATTTGAATTGAAATCACAAAAAATAAAGGGAAATGATGTTGGCTTTCATTCTTTAACTTGTTTTTCAACATCACATGGAAAACGAAGGTTGTTACGATCACCAATCTTGTTTATGTTAACCTGGAATGGGTCAAACTCCCTTCTTTTTTTTTTCTTAATCAATCTCCATAAAATAATAAAATGAGTGAGGACTGAGGAGATTGATAAATGAGCTTCATTTAACCTCTTATACCGTCTTGCAGCATATATGAAATCAAATTGTATAGAAATTAAATTTATTATTAAAAAATTAAAAAATTAATATCAAGATGATCATATTTATAATATTTTATTACAAATTAATAAGTTAACTAAATTCAATAACAAACTAACAAATTTATTCACTTCCTATATCACTAACAACTAAACTCACAATGTTCATTTCCATCTATTTTTCTAATTATTAATTAGTTTTATATATAATTAATTTATCATAACTCAAACTCAGTCCTATACAGATATGTTCTGAACTTATAGAAACTGGTATGCACTACCAGTAATTTGAACTTTATTTTTAAAAAAAACCCAAACTTGCTAGGTGTTAAAAAGTAAAGACTAAATATATTTTTAATTTTTTTAAATAATTAAATTTTAATTTTCATGTTTCAATTTTAAAATATTTAATTTAAATTTAAATTTTTTACTTCTTTAAAATATCATAACTATAATTCACGATGTTAAGTTATATTAAATTAAAATAAATTAACTATAATTAAAGAATTATAATCATAATTTTTCAATAAATAATCAATTTTTTTTATAATAACTAATCTAACTTAATTAATGAGTTAATATAAAAATTATAATTATAATATTTTAAAAATTTAGAAATTTAAATTAAATATTTTAAAATTAAAATATTAAATTAAATTTAATTATTTTAAAAATATATTTAATCTAAAAATATTTATATTCTTTTTCAATTAGAATAGCAGAGGATGTAATAAATAAAACATATAAAATTATTTTAGTAAAACAATTCTAGTATTTTCACATTTGCACTATAGCTATACTTAGTTACATTTAAACTATTAGTTAATTAATTATTTTTTATAATTGATTAATAGTATTTGTTATTGATTAATAGTATTTGTTATCGATTAACTAATTTTTCATATATCATTTATCGTATAAATAATTTACTAACCACACATATAATTGATTAATTATACAAGTAATTGATTAAATATATTTTATTAATCAATTATTAATTTTATTTTTGTTCATCATTTATATTAAACCATTAATTATATTTTTTATACTGTTAACTAATAATAATTGATTATATAATCAATTATATAATTATTAATTAATTATCAAAATATTTTAATTAAATATAAAATATATATTATTATGGATACGTGAAAAAAATATTTCATTGATAAAAAATTCAAAAAATAAAATTATTCCCCCTTTTCACACAAGCACAAAATTATTATTTTATAATATAATATCCATCAAATTTAAATATAATTATCAAATATACAATTTCAACAATATATTTTCTAAAAAATTAATATCATTAATTATAATAATATTTTCTTTATTATTACTATTTTCATTGTTATAATTTAAAATATAAACTATAAAGAAATAAAAATATCATAATCCAAATTTAAGAAATTTTTTTAACCTAGTCTAATACATATAATGAACTTATTCAAATTGAACTAAAATATATGTTAAGAAAAATATTTTTCTTTTTTATTATTTTTCATCACATACATGATCTATTATATTATATTACATTCCTTTTTTCTATTTCTTTGACACTATTTATTATATGTATTTATAATGAAAATAGAATTTCTCTTGTTTTCAACAACTTCAGACACAGAATTATTAGAAAATGGATTGTTACATTTAAAAATCAAAATACACGGCATGCACTGATAATCGGACAATGATTAAATTTATTAGTAGTTATAAAACAAAACATAATAGGAATGAACGGTGATATTAAGGATGTAAAGTTAAGTTTTCAACTGAAAAGCATCCGAACCCCAATTCTTGTATGAGAATTTTTTATTATCATTCATTTTAATAATTTTTTATTAATATTATATTTTTCATTTTTTCTACTATATTTTATATTTTTTCTTTTTTATCCTAATACGTCCAAAATAAAATATACACTACCTTTTTCCAAACTTAAATATGCCCCCCGTAACCCTTTCTATAACAAAAAAGGTACACCATTATTTTATTTGCATCCGCCACTTGTGTGACATGCAGATTACCTCTTTTTTTCATGTCCTTAATTAAATATACATTTTGTGCCTATAAAATAACAAAGTAATACTACTTGTCTCCTTGATATTTGGGATTATATGAAAATGTTATCGAAGAGATTATGAGCATATTTATTTAAAATAATTTTCTGAAAAAAATATTTGATCGTCAAAAGATTATTTCTTGAATTTTCCAATTGTTTATTTAAAGCTCTAAAAATTAAAATCTGAAAAATAATCATATTTTTTTTATTATATGGAGAATATGTTTTAAATAATTTATCAAAAATAAAAATATTAAATATCTTTTAAAATAATTTTTTTTCATAATAGTAAACAAATAAAATATATTTTCTAATTTTTAATTTCTAAAACATAAATAACCTTTTACATATTGTTAAACATACTTTTAGAAAAACCTATAACAAGTGGATTCTTTGTAATAAAAAAACAAAAAGGATCCTATAAAACTTATATAATTTTTTATAATACAGTTTTTCTGTATTTTTATATTACTTATCTTGTCACAATTTTTTCCTATTTATTATATTTCTTTTTTTTTCTTGTATAAAATATTATACAAAATTAAAGCTGAATTAACAATTCTTATTTAAAAGCTAAAGTCTATAATATTAATATATCATTACCCCTACTTTAAATTAACTAACAATATTATACTCCGTGAATTTAAATAAAATAAAGATAATATAGCGTCATTAATTTATTTTTTTCCAAAAATGCTTTAGGCGCAGGGATACATTTAGAATAAGAAGAAAAAAACATTTTTTGTAGCATATATACATTACACCGAACCTTAATTTTGTTTCATTACTCCGTGCATATATATGGAAATATCTAGCATTCTATGGGGGATTAAGAACAGAAATACGTGAAAAAGTTAGCGGGCATTTTAGAACCCCACATGTAAATTATGTGCCAGCATTAAGGGACAGAATGTAGCATCATGAGGTCCCCCCCAATCCAAAAAATTGCAATCTATTCTCTTCTCCCATTCAGCACACCAGCAATAAAAATTATTATTATCGGACCGTCCATCAAGAATCAAACGGCCAGCATCATCAATGGACAAGAATGGTTATGTCCAAGATTCCAACCATCTATTTTACAATAATGGGCATTAGATTAGAGGTCCCATCATCATTTCCCAATCTTTCTTTGATTTACCACTTATCTTTGTAGGTGGAGGGGACGGTGACCACATCCAGTTAATACAAATTAAAGTAGTTTTACATGTTCAAGTAACTTAAACAATACATAATTAGCTCAACAGTTTTGGTCAGATTAATGGACGGCCACGTGTGCGTGTATTTCTACATTTAAAGGAATAAACAAATCTGTATACGTACGCCGTATGTGTAATTTGAACCTTTTCGGCGTCAAGATGTACGTAGCACTGTGTAGTAGTACATCACGATTGAATTAAACCTTTTCTGGGTAGGAACTTGAATGATGGTATCTTTTCCCCAAGGAAAATAAAAGGAACATGAAACAAAAGTGGCGGAGTCTGACCAGTTTGCCACACTCTTCTTACTATTGTTTCATTCACTTTTTACCACGCATTCACTAATTTTGGTGATAGTATTATCTATCTTCATTTACTTTGATGCGTGTTTGTGGCATCCAATTCCAGAACCTCCGATAATAAATGTAACCACAATAAAACTTTAAAGAAAATAAATTTTGAATTCAGAAAAGGATAACATGAGGGCCCATGTTGTTCACGTTAAAGGACTCAGAAAAGATTGTCCTTCTTATAGCACAAAGTTGTTTTGAAAGGTTATACTGTTGTGTATGAGAAATTATGTTTGTATAATAAATTTATACAATTTTTTTTATACTACCAAGTAGAACAATAGAAAAAGAATATAAGATAAAATGATTAGTAAAATAAAAATAGTATTATAAAATATACAATTTTATTAACATCGATCCTTAAAATTGATTTTCAACATATCAAAAAGTGATAGATTTTTATTGATATAAAAGTATTTGTTAAAATTTATAATTTTAAATGTTTAAAATTTACCATTTTTAAATATTTAAAACCAACATTTTAATGATATTAACATTTTAAAAAAACATATTATATGAATAATGTAACTTATTATTTATTGATATTATGTTATCCGGAGAAATCACCAGAACCCCGTCCCCCTTCCTTCCCTGCTGATAATAGATTTTGCAATATAAGAAATATATATATATATATATATTATTCATATCTTAAGCTAAAATGAGATTCCAAGTTCCAACTCAAGTTTAAAATGAGGTGAAGGACTCAATAACGCGAAAAGATATTAAAATAATTTTAGGAAGTGAATTATATATTATACATATTACGTGTAGACCGAGAAGACGTGAGAAAGAGGGCGTATATATTTTTTGGTATGGATTTGATTATATTACATAGGGGGCAAATACAGGCCATAGGTATATATCAAAAAGGAAAAAAGCATATAAATATTACACGTACAAATGACAACGACCGCCATATATTCTTCAAAGCAAGTTGATTATTTTGAAGATGATTAAATTACATTTATTATTGAATGGCAAGGAGGAGGGGGCCTGCAAATAATATATAATATAATAGATAAAAAAAAAAAAAGCTAGCGTGTTCGTTCCTTTTTAGTTTTTAGTTTCGATTGTTGGAGCGAACTTACATGTTGTTGAACCGATTCAGCAATTAGCATAGATGAATGATAAGCGCAAGAAAGATGTTACAGGAAAACAATCATCCAAAAGTAGAATATAGGCTTACATGATAAATATCATGATTTTCCTTCTACATCTTTTAGCAGAGGAGGACTGTGAAAGATTCCCTCAGCTTTTATTCTTGATGCATATTTTATTTTTCCATCCAGTAATTGGTTATGTATGGGTCAAATGTAATGGAAATATAGCTTCATACATTTCTCCCTCCAGTTGTTACATATGAATATCACTGATATAGTTTGATGGGTTTACCGTCATTTCTCTTATGTGCGTAAATCTCCCTCTCACTCTATAAATATAAATAGTTACATACTCCTTCCTACTCATATTATTAGATCTTTTTCGCTTTTTAATTTCTTTTTTGATTTTTTTATTTCTATAATTAATTAAGTACTATAAAAAAACAACTCTTCATTAATAGTAAAATGACAAACAAATTAAAAATAATATTTACTAAAACAAAATAAAAATATAAACCGAATATATTTGTATTGGTTTCTTGAAGCATTGAGGAAAGCTAAATGTGGCAGTTTTCTTATCATTATGCAATTCAACAACCATCACTCTAATTTGATTGCTTGCCCACTTCATTATTTGCAAATATATCTATAAATATATTAAAAAACAAAATAATATTTTAAAATAAGTAATTATTTAAATGCATTATGTGGTATTGATTAAATAACAAGATAATTATACATAATCAACATTTGTGTTAACCCTCTTATATCTTTTGTCCATCTGAGACATCAAATAAAAACCACAACGATGGCATACTTTGACCATTAAAAGATGTGATGACCCGTGTAGTTGGCATGTCTACCCCACTCTGATATTTTGCAAATGAAATTGCAAAGAGAAGCAGCCTCTCTTTTAAGAGAAGGAAAAGGCTAGAGAACCATCCTTTTCTCTTTCCCCTGGCCCCCTTTTCACATTTTGTGTTTTCCCTTTTCTATTTCACCTGTGAAACCCTAAGGCAGAAAATCTTTCTCTTAACTCTCAACAATCCAAATAGCAAGTAATAAATATACGATCATAAATAATATATATATATAAATATAATATATTCCCTGGGCTGTTCTACTTTGTTTACGTATATTAAAAATGGTTTTGGTGAAAGACAAAAAAGTAAAAGTAAGGGAAGGAAGCAGAGGGTACGGTGTGTGTGGAGATGAGAGCGTTGAAGATGTGGTTGTAGGTACAGAGTGCAGGTAGAGGTAGCTTTTTTGAATTCCATAAGCAGAGAAACCTCTCTCTTATGTTTCTCTGCTGTCCCATACCCCATACCTATACCTCATTCAGTGAGCGTCCGTGTAAGTAACCAAATCTCTCTGCCGCGTTGTCTCCCTTACGTCTTTCCATTTTCTGCTCTTATGGATTCGGGTAACAGTGGGAGTATGCAATCTTCCAGCACCGCCGGTGAAGAAGAGTACGATTCACGCGCCGAATCAACTATCTCTGCTTTTTTAAACAATAATAACCTTCCTCCTCCACCACCACCACCACCACCAACACATGTTGCTCCTTTCACCTCACACCACCACCACCACCACCACCACATGTTGGACCCTTTATCCAATTACTTGGATCCAACACAAAGATCGTCATCACACCCCAGTCCCAACCTCGACATGGTGTGGTCCAGGGTCGCCAGATCCGAACCTAACCAACCCGATCTTGGCGCCTTCATTCCTTGTTCATCCTCCTCGCAGAATCATCAAGGTGCTTTTCTGTTAACTCAATTGGGAGAAGGTGAAACACGAGGAGGCGTTGGTGCTGATGCTGGTTCTGGTTCTGGTGGTGGTGCTTTTCTCACCACACACCAACACCTCTCTCTCCCTCCAGAAACCGCCGTTTCACGAGGAGGATCGGTGTCAGCCACAAACGAGCAAGCTAATACAAACAACAACAACAACATGGTTCGAAACCCGAAGAAACGGTCAAGAGCTTCTAGGCGTGCACCTACCACTGTGCTCACAACGGACACCAACAATTTCCGAGCTATGGTTCAGGAATTCACCGGCATCCCTGCACCACCCTTCACTTCCTCCTCTCCTTTCCCAAGAACCAGGTTGGATCTCTTTGCTACTTCTTCTTCTTCTTCTGCTACTATCAGATCCGCATCCACTCATTTGGACCCTCCAACAACACCATCTTATCTTCTTCGCCCCTTTGCACAGAAACTTCAACCTCCTCCCTCCTCCTTTCCACCCATCATTGACACCTTAGCTTCTAATAACTCAACTCATAATTCTTCTAATTCAACCTCCGTTAACTACCACCACCACCACCACTCTCTCAACATGCAGTTACACAACAATCCAATTCTCACCTTCCAATCCATCCTACCAACACCCCCAAAGTACCCTCCACTTGGAAATAACAATACTAATACTAATAATAATAATAATAACAATAATTCTCCTGTTGCTGCCTCCAAAACTCAACAACTCTCCTTGGAAATCCCGTCAACTAGTGTGGATTCGCATCTCAAGATGGGTGTGTTGGAGGAATTAGGATTGAGACATGCGCATGTTAACACCCACGTTGCAGCCGGTGCTAATCATCACAACATGGTTCCCTCCTCTTCGGATGGAACATTGTCCACCCTCAACAACAACACCATGCGTAATCCTTCTCTGGAATGGTCCCAAAGAATTAGCAATAACAATGATGGTGGAGGAGTTTTGAGGTCTCTTGGTGTTGCTGCCACTCTCAACTACAGAACCAATGCTACTGCGTCGGATTTTCATGGAGACAAGGGACCCGATTGTGCCGTTGCTGCAGCAAGAAGCGAAGGTATGGTGGAGTCATGGATTAATTGTTCTTCTGAATAAGACCAATTAGTTTCCATCAAATGGGAAAAGAATATCAAAAAACCAAAGGGAGCTAGATTCATACACATAGTTTCATACGGTTTAAAGCAACTGCTGATGGAAGCAAGACGCTAATGCATGAAAGAGAAAGAATCTTGGTATCCTCAGCTTAACCATGACCGTCAAATTATTTAATCACCTTTAATTTTTTTCTTTGTCATTTTGGGTCCTTTAGAATTATGCGTAAATAAGTAGCACCTACCTTCTCTTTCTTAAAATCTCATTTGTGGTTTTAATCAATATATATATATATATATATATATATATATACACACGACGTACAGCATATACGAAAGGGTCCTGGAGAGGTCTCATTTCAGTGTTGATTACATGATTTGAGTCTCTATCTGCTAAGCTGGTATTTTAGAATGGCACAGGTTTGTTTCATGTTACTGTATATGGATTTTGGTTTTGACTTGTGTGAAGTTATCGTTCAGAGAATGTACAATCTACAATGTGCAGAATAGATTGAACAGCACGGACAAAACTGTATGTATTCCCTCTCTTCCTGTTTCTGTCGCACCTTCCATTTTCATTATAACTCTCATGTTTCTTATTTTGTCTGCTTTCTTCTACCCTTACTTCCACTCTTCCTTTACGCTTTATTTTTTGTTTAGTTTTTTTAACGTCCATTATAAAAATCTAGATTCTGGGAGTAATTGGTGGCAAGATTTGGGGGATCGTATTATCAAAAATCAAAGATACGTTCATGTGTTTTTCTTTTTTAAACAGTTCAACATTGTACACACATGTAAATCATTATATATATATATATATATATATATATATATATATATATATATATATATATATATTTACTTCTCCAAAGTGGGAAATGTTTTTAGAAGATAAAGTGCAAATACGTGTTTAGTTTTTTTAAAAAAAATTGAAATTCTTTAAAAAAAAAACTCTTTAAAATGTTTAAAAGATAATATATATTTTTAATTAGACTGAACCAAAACACATCGAGATATATACTATTTAATGTATATTTGTGGCTCCATGCATTCACATCTTCTATAATATGTATACATTTTAATAATTTGTAAACCCTATACTCTATTTTTAATATCTAATTTTCAATAGATGATAAATGACTATGTTATCTCATTAACTTTATTTAATATTTAAGTGCAAGTGATTGTTGGTACTGTATTAAAAGTTTGAGGAAATAAATTATCAAAATTAAAATTGAATTACTCCGCCAACAAATCTTGATTTAGTCGATTTGTAAACTCCACTCCTAATTTTTGTAATGTACTAAAAGATTCAGTGGATTTATAAAAGAAATATTAAGTAAAATATGAAAACAGATTATAAAACGTTTTGATCGTATGGTCATAATTCAGGGGAGTAATTTATATTCATATTTTACAAGAAGAAACCCAACAGTTCACAAACATAAATTCAAGCTTGTTGATTAACAGAAGAAATGTTTTTTTTAGAGGAATTCTATGTGTTCTTATTATATATTCTTAATAATGCTTCTAACAATTGAAACACAAATATCCAACACTTCTTTTACTCCTATATATAGTAATAAGAAAGAGGATTGGTAAAAGAAGCTGAAGGATTTAGAATTACTACTATACCATTTTTTTTAATTTTTCTTTCTTAGAGTTTGTGTTGAATTTTAAGGAATATTCCATGCATATATGTGCGCCTAACCACTTCAAAATAAGAGGATGTCAATTATATACTAGTTAGAGAATATGTAGCCATTATGTGCCAAGATAAAATGATGATGTGGCCAGCTGAACCGATGATCAATATATTAAAATTAAAATATTATTGGCTGAAGATTGAAAATTGAAAATGAAAAAAGCGCCCATTGATTTAGCTCTCCATCACTTTTTGTCTGTTTTCGATTTCGCACCATACGCTTATTAGTCTGAAGGAAAGAGAAAAGAAAAGTAATACGCGTGCATGTTCTCTTACCCTCATGAATGAGACTTTTTAGCTTGATGGATTTAATGCATGTGGGATCTGGAAAGTCCATAATATGGTTTAAATTTAGAAGTACTGATTGTAGGTAGAAACCACTCAATAGAATGAGACTTTGATGGCGTGGTTTATTAGTTCATGTATAGAGTTAGTTGAACCTTTAATCTCTTTAGTTAAAATAATTGAGTTAAAAAACCGAGAATATTTTTAATGTTGAGGTTCAAATTTTGCTACTAGTTGAATCTGTGGAAAAATCAAAGTCAAAGACGATTTCGGCTAGCGTCGTGATCTGTCTACACTCTACATATGGTCCTTATTCGCCGAGCCAAGACAGAACATAGGAAATTTCAAAATAATCAAACAAAATATAATTCACAATCCTATTTAGAAATTCATTATTCACATTTCAAACAAGAACAAATTAAAGAATGGCCATGATATCAGCAATGAGAGGCGAATAGAAAGCGACACCGCAGTTTTTCTTTCCCCTAGCTATTGGCAGCTGCCTATATGTTAACATTGAAAAAGGTACGTCCCTTCTATGCGCTTTAATTTACCTATACATATTTTGATGTTATGCTAGCGGAATATTGCCTTGCCTCCACGTTCAAATCCCCAAATCTCACTTAATTTCATATCCTCGTTGGAGAATAGGGTGTAGATTCTAATTTACCTAACAAATGACTTTTTTTTGTTTGAATAAACTTTTCTTAAAAAGAATAATGTTTAATTTTTATTTTGTAGTTTTTGTTTTTTTTAGAACATTCAAGTATCATAATTTTTTTAATTTAGAAACAAATGTTTATGAAAAACGAAGAAGTAGGCTCTTTATAATTTTGTTGTAGCTCAAAAAGATTTGTGTGCAACCAATCAAAAACAAAAAAAAATAATTAACTGAACAATTATAAATATATGTAGCTTTAATTTAATTTAAAGCATATTGTGAAAATGACCTATTTAAAATTTAAGACTTTATATGCTCTTAAATACACACTTTAAAGATAACCTTACAATTTAAGATGATAACCTTCGTCCAAAACCAGTTAAGCTTAGAACCACTCATGCCCAAAGCAAGCCACATCACTTTCTACATCTATATGCCATTGTCTACCCCACTATTTATAGCACATTAATTTAAATCGATCGGAGCGAGAAAACAGTATTTAGGTCTTGAAAGAGAGAATGAACAATACCTGAATTTCATCTTTTTGTTTAATATCATTGTGACAGAAGAACCCCTCAATGTTAACGCATGCTTTTCAGCCACTCATATAAAATTGATTTTAAATTATTAAATAAGATTAAAATTAGTGTATAAATTAATTTGAATCAATTATTTTTATTAAATAGTGTAAAATGATTAATTTTTTCAACATCACACCAAACAAGCTCAAAATGTTCAATTATAAAAATTCTGAATGATTTGCCTATAAAAAAAAAGGAGGGATTGAAATTATGGAAATTAAGGTCTAATGCTTCAAGCAATCGTCATATGGAATGGTTATAATTTGTGAAGTTAAATGGCTTGTGTTTGCATGAAAAGGCCGGACGGGGATATTATCCATCCAAAAGTTAGTAATCTTTTTCATTTCATTGATTGATATATCATGATCTTTTTCGTTTCAACTTTGGGTTTAAAATTAGAATGATGAGACATGAGGGGGAGATATATCAATATGGGATAGCATTAAAAAAAAATTGAATCTTTTTTTGTAAAGGTGAGACACATGAATCATGGAAAACCATGGGGGTTTACTTTCACAAAAGGGATCACTTTTTTACATTAAATAAACTCAAAAGACTTTATCAAAATTTAAATAAAACTCAAATGATTAGGCATCGGATTTTGGGAGATTTGTTAGGGGCAGGCCTTCTGTTAGATTTGATGCCGTGACCTTTGACATTTCATTTTGGGCCCATGCCAATGAACAAACCTTTCACTTGCTCTTTAGCAATGATGGCTTTTCTCATCACTCTCCCTGCACCATCTCAGGATTCGGCCATTTTCTAAGGCTCAAACAGTGAGCCGAATTGCGGAATTGCCAAAAGTCCTCTCTCTCTCTCTCTCTCTCTCTCTCAAACGCGCGCAAACACATAGTGCCCTACAATTTTGAGCCTAAACTCAAAAAGATGAACAGCTTTTGGCATCCTCACGAATAAGGCTGCACTATTTTTCCCTCTTCATTTGAATCCATTCCTTGGCATGGAAAAGCATCAATTCAAGTACCTGATGCCGGAAAAAGACAAACCACACAATGTCATTTAAATTACATTAAACATATTGTCTTGTCCCACAAATCTAGTTTTAGATTTCCTTACTCGTGATTCCAAGCATTAACCAAGGAATTAGCACCTTTCCATCCCTACGATTACGGTATATGCGCGCAACTGTGCTGTGATATACTATTGAAGATTTAAAATTGAATAAAATTAATTTTAAATTAAGTAATATTTTTAAAATATGTATATAAATTAAATTGAACTATATATTTTTAAAAAATTATAATTTACATTAAAATGTAGAGAAAAATGATTCTCCTTTTGCTGAAACAATCATCCCTATGCCGTTCATTTATTTATATTCTTTTCTTCATCAAGCACGCTATCCCTTGTACATAGTGTAACACATATATGCTAAAACAAAATCCCACGTTGCATTATTTTGTCCCAAATTTTCTTCCCTTTGAGAGTTGTTGCAAGACGGATAGCATATGTCCAATCCAGCCTCTAAAGTTTATTTGATGGATCGAATTGATGCACTGTGGATTTTCATTTTAGAACATTCCCACTATGTCACTGTTGATGGATGGATACAAGTTAAAGAAAGATGGCCCCAGCCCCCCAGCGGTAAGTTTCAGTGATGAAATTGCCCATTTTTTAGTCATTAGTCAACTTTTAAATATATTTGTTTTTGTCACATACAAAACAAAAGATGAGGACCACCATGAAATTAGTTACTTCTCATCCTATAGGATAAGATGATTTTTGTTGTGGAGATATTGCATCGATGTGAACTACACACGCGTCATGGACACAATCGTGTTGTGTCTATTATGTATATGTATACTGCAGTCTAGCTAGCTTATAGCGCCAGCATTCATCCCTCGTTAAGCTTCAAAATAAAGCTGCTCTAATTTAAAGCTTTACGGTTTATATTTATTGAAAAGATCAGTTAGACATAAATTCCCCATGCTGAGAAAAGGTACTTAAATTTTAAAATAAAATATTTCTTATTATCTATGTACGTAAGTGTTATAGCTTGTACCTATCTCGTTTTAGTAATTTTTATTGTTATTAAATATTAACTATTAAAGCCGTAGTGGAAAATATTTATGTTTGAAATTCCTTGATCAACAGTAATAATAAATGATAATTTTAAAACTGCTCTAAAAAAATGAAGTAGAGAAATTTTTTTTTTCAAAAAAATTGATTTCCATTATTTTATAACCAATACTGAAAAGTTTATAAATTTAACGAAATATATTGGCGGTGAATGTTAGATTTTAAAAAAATTAATTTATTTAAAATTTTAGTATATTAAAGTTAAATTGTTAGTTTATACCTGATAGGAATGCCCTATAAATGGAAAAATATTGGGCAAGCAAAATTTGCAAATATTATGATTTATACAACAAATTGTCTCTGTTGAGTTTAAGACATTATTGAAAATTTGTAATTCCTAAACCGTTTCTTAAACATACTCTGGAAAAGTTAATTTGAAGTCAAGGAGATTAGTTGTAGTTGTTAGTTGTTAGTTGTTCCCAAGATTTTTCACGTTATCTTTTGTTCAAGTGGCTCAGATGTGATTTTCCTGAGCCGTACATTGTCTGCCACTATTGTTATTTTCAGTAACCCCAGCCAATGAAATAATGGTGTTCCATGCCATTTGCCTCCATTTGTTAGAATATTTCAACCTAAAGAAAGAACGTGAATGCAAAGTATTGAGTATTTCAGCTACCCTGGCATGGATCTTACTTTACAGATATACAATATTGCGTGGCTTCCGCAGATTATGATGCTGGACCAATTGCATGTAAAATCCACCATAATAATGAAAATTTTACTTTCTTCCCTTTCCATTGCTGCATATGAATATTCGTATTATTCAGAACTGAAGTACTTATCCACCTTAATTGATCTTGGGCTGAATAGTTGTAATGTATAAACTATTTTTTTTATTATTATTACGGATACATTTAGGCTGGGTTGGTTATGAAAACACATACGTCGGGGGGGTGAAGTGAACAAAATAACCAAACCATTTCAATTAACAAACGCCTGCTACTAAGTAGAACATTTCAATTATTCAGTACATTTAGAAAGATGTTTGCTATTAAATATTAATAACCTTTGGTTATAAACAAATGCATTATAAATTTTAAACTAAATGAATAAAAGTAACTGAAAATTGTCATGTGACATTTTTTTAATTTATTTAAATTATAACTATTTTTTCAAATTTCCACATTTTCTGTGGGGTTGGAACTTGGAATTACAAAAAATTAAGGGATTTACTTTTCTTTCTTTTGGGTTTTTTCAAAACAATATTAGAATAACTTTAAAGCAGATATTTTGAATTAACTATTTTATAAAAATTAGGTAAATTTAATTTATTTTATCAATTTTGTAGATTTAATATATTTTTTAAATGTAGTATAAGTTTATCATATTACAATAAAAATATAATATATACAAATAAATGTTTTAAATTCAACTTTAATACATTATTTTTTTATATTTATATATTAATTTATCCTTTCAAACATAAACTTACTAAAAAAAATTGTAGTGTTTTTGGTATTTATTTTGTAGCGGTGACAATCAAAATAAAATATTTTTTTATTTTATTTAAATAAAAATTTTATATTTTATTTTGTTCATTTATATATATTTTTTTTTACTTTTCTGCTTTCGAATGATACTCTCACCATAACTCTACTTCTATTCTTTCAAATCTAAAAATAGTAAGAAATCATCAAATAATAAACTTAATGCAACGGTGATTTGACTCTGAAAAACTTAGAATAACGAGTGGGGATAAGAAAACTGAAATTAGGTGATGCGGTCTTTTCTAGTACTAACTTCAACAGCGGTGGAGGGGGAAGGTAGACAAAGAAGATGGGATTCCTAATGAAGCTTTGATGAGGTGAGAACTAGAGTGAGGGAGAAGATTCGATGTTCATTGGTTGTGGAAACCACTGCCATCTAAGATAGTGGTAACAATGGTGAAGATCATGAAGAAAGTGAAATGAGAAAATAGAAAATCTTATCCAACTCAAATTATTTATTGATTTATTAATTATATTATTAAATTTATTATTTTATATTTTTATACTAATAATTATTATGGATGACAGCAATGGTGAGCATTAGTTTTTTTCGGAGAAGAGGATGGCCAACTGAGAAAGAAATTTAACTTTGATGATATAATAGTTCTACTCACATATGAGGGAAAGACACAATATCTCTAACATAATCGAAGGAGCAATAGTAGCAGACTTCAATCTTAAATTCTTCATTAGAAGTCATCATTTCTCATGATGAGATTAGAGTTTGTTATTCCTTTGTTTAACTTTATTCATTTTTGTTTTATGTTTAAATCTTTGCTATCTACTGACTGATGTGGTGCTTGCAATACTTTTACTAAATCAGAATGGTATTATAAAACTCGCCCAACTTATGTTATAATTTAACCTTATTTACAAGTCTTAGTTATGTAAATTATCAGAGTACCTGTTAATTGAAATGATATTTGTCTTGCCCTTGTTTAACCTCTCCAACTTCTTCACCCAACTTATGTGATATAATTTGACCTTTTAATATCATTTATTTGGGTTTGATGGGTGGTTAAGTGTGGTGTATTTTACTTAATGGTTACAAATCCTATTTAATGTTGCATTCAGAGTTTAATATTGTGTGTTTATGTTTGACCATTTTTTTGACTTTTTGTTTCTCAGATAAAGTTGAGTCGTAAAAAGTTACTAGATGGCATGATGAAAATATACGGTGTACCTCCTAAAAAGTTTAGGACTATATATTCAAGCATTGCCAAGTTATACAAACAGCCCTTTCAGCAAATAAAAATGAAATAGTAAGGTCATCTGCTTGTGTTTGTTTCTATTATAAATTTATTTATTAGATGGTTAAGAAGTGTTTTTGATCATATACTACTTCTCTACGTGTAGTTAAATTATGCTATTCTATTTTATCCATTGAAAATTATGTTTTTGATCATGGTCATGCTAGTTCTAGTTCAAAATCTTCGAAAGCTAGTAAAAAATTATCATTAATGTCATATAAAGGCTCATTTATTCAACCTGAAGATCTCAAAAGTTTTGTAAATGTCAAAAATTCAAATAAAATTGCTTATGCAGCTCAGTCCAAAAAACTTGCAAATATAATTGGAGGAGATTCAACTGACCAAACTCCATTGCATAATTTAAATTCTCCCAGTCCTTCTTGTATCAAAAATTCGATACCATATCCAATAACCTTTGTATTAATCATAAGCTTGAGGTTTTATATCTTCTTTTGTATTTTTTCCAGGAAAAGAAGAATTTTGCCATGGAATCCATAAACTTAATAGTTTGCATGTCTCTTGTTAGTTTCTTTATATTTCACCATTGTCTAATTTATGTTTTTGACCATAGAGATGAAATTGAAAGGCTCAAAGGGGCTAGGATAGAATTACAAACCCAAATTTCAAAAGAAATGTGTTATTGATTTCCATTCTTGATTACATTGTTTAAATGTGCAAGAGTTCTTTGAAGTCAATTAATCAATTTTGCTTGCTATTGTAGGTAAAGGCAAATGTAAAGTTGCAATCTCATATGTATAAACAAAAGGAAGACTTGGAAGAATGTTGTCAGGCTCTTGAGCAAGATATATGTTCATTATGAGATAAGTTAACCTCTTTCTTAATAAATTGAGATTTTGTTTTCCAAAATTTCTTTTTGCAAATGGATAGACTACAGGAACAACCGCATAAGGAAAAGTACCCAGGTATCCCTTGATATACAACTTTAGTTTGTATAAGAAATTTGAAATTAATAAAGTAGTCTTTGATTATTTATAAGAATCCTATAGAACTTTTTTTTTTTGAACATATTTCTGCAGTTTATAATTCCTCAAGTTGTTAACTCTCAAGCTTTACTTGGTTAAAAGCCAAGGCAAATTTTTATTTATTTTATTATGTGACTATATAGGAAAAAAATAAGCATATTTATTGAAAAGAGTAATAGTAACTTGCAATCTGTCATTTTCTAAACCTTGGCTATTTAATAATGGCATAACAGGATGCTCATATTAATGAAGGAGAAAATGATATTTAGAGAAATTCACAGTCAACAACTTCACCAAACAAACATCCACTAGCTAACTCTAAGAAATCTAGTACAAAGGTTGAGGTAGGTTTCATTAACTTGGCTACAAATCTAACTCTAAGAAATCTAGTACAAAGGTGGAGGTAGGTTTCATTAACTTGGCTACAAATGTGGATATAAATCAGCATTTTATTTAATGTAATAAAAACTATTACCAAGTACTACTCATCCATCCAAAAGTCAATAAAATGTCAAGGCTTTCTACTTTTATAGTCCTTTTTCTTCTATTTCATTCATGTATTAGCAAAAGGATGAAAGAAGATTTGAGTGAGTTTTAAAGCAATAAAAATATTAATATAAAAAGCCTGGAACATGCATAGAGCTTAGATATCAAGAAAAATTGAAGTTAATACAACAATCTTTGATTATTTATAACTTACAAGGATCTTATAGAACTTTTTTCTTCTCAAACATATTTCTATTGTTTATACTTGCTTACCAAAAAAAAAACAAATTGCTTAATTCAACCAATTTTTTTAAATCATTCAACTTTTGATATTATCTTTCCTTGTTTGTCTATTAGTATATATAAGACATTAAAAGATTAATGCTTCAATAATTATTTTTTATTTTATAGTCATGTACATTATTTTTATAATTAGGAATTCTTCACTATCCTTTTTCTTTGGAGTAACTTGTAATGTACACTTCAGGCTCTTATCGTATCCTAGTGGGCCTTCCTCTATAGCCTTAAATGTGATTATGTTATTTTTCCTGTCTATGCCTTCAACCACTTGCTTAACCACAAGAGTTTTCCCCTCACAAGATTTCATATGATTTTGATTTCTTATTTTTTAAATGTCACATTTTATTCCTTGTGATTACTAGAGTTTGTTTAGTAATGTCCCATATAACAATGTATAGGTCAACATTTGTCATAAATATTTTTGGTCATTACAAATATATGCAATTATGATTTTAGTTTTCTACCATTTGATGGAAGACTGACCTTTATCTTTGTTATGCAGGGTATTCAATGTTAGAAAGGAAGAGAAGAGAAAAAAAAAAAAGGCTAAAGCATCAGAGTAAGAAAGGAAGATAAGAGGAAAGCTCCCGGCACCTCAAGAAATATTACAATACATCCATTATAGAAATGAAGAATTATCAAAGTTCACTAAATTTTTTTCTGGACCGGTACCTAAAAGAGATCCAACATATGGTTATAAGTTTAACTATAAACAATTAAAGTTTTTTTTTCTTTTATATTATAAATTGTATAATATCATATCAATAAAAATTTGAATGTTACAGCATGACTTTGACCTTTATGTATGAACATATATTGTATTTAAATCTAATAATAAAAAGATAGATATTATTATTTTTGATTTTTTGTCTTAAATTTTTTTATTATTTATAAAAATTATTTTTATTTTGACCTAAGCTTCTAATTTATTTTATTTACTAATTAATAAGTAAATAAATTTTAAGTAATTATAATCTGTTAGTTAAGGGTATTAGAATGTGTGGATTTGATATTTAAAACTAACTTATGTATAAGAAGTTGTGAAAGCTATGCTGTTGGAAAGTCAAATGTCTAATTTAGTTGATTTTAAGATTAGCTTCATTTTAGGTTTTAAGATTATCAATTGAAATGTTTCAATATTGGTAAAAATTTGATGACTTTATATCTATTTGTGACAGTTTTTAACCACTAATAAATACATTTATAATTCTGACGGTTTTGCCGGCAGTTAATAAAAAATCGTTGAAAAATTTTGTGGTACCCATAGAATTGGTATTTTTTTAAAACGCAGGAAATAAATTTTGTGGCAATTTTTAACTGAAATGATACATATTTTTCTAGTTCTAAATGGAATTATAGAGAAGTTATAATGGGTTCTTTTTTCTTCGACCACCACGGGGCATGCACCCCTTTTTTTGGCAGATGTTCCTTTTAAACACCACTAACAACGGTTATAACAAGGACTAACATGTCCATTTCATTCTTAAGTAAAGTTGCATTGGATTTCAGACCTCTCTATCCTGAAATTTTTTTCGTGGATCCACAACAATAAAATCTATCCCTACAGATTGGACAAATACAACCAAACATGTACCATAAAAATTTAATGGAGACAAATCCAAGATATTGCATCCTTCCCTTCCTAATTCCACGTGAACAAACAAATGGTTAATATAGTCTATGAGAAGATAAATTTTTTTTAGATAAATATAGATATTGTTGAAAAGTAAGTGTAAATGTATATTTTTATATTTATAAAATTTATATTTTTTTTTGCATGTAAAACGTATACAGTTATATGTTACATCTATCCATCTTTTCTGACATGTTAAATGGATAAAGTTATGCATTACATGTCTAATATTAAACATCTAAAAGTATACGTTACAACAAAGATTCTTAGACTTTGTAAAAATGTATAAAGTAATATGTTTTTTCTTTAAATTTTTTAAATTTGACACAACCGTTGAAGAGATAGAAATTTGAAGTTTGAAAAAAAAAAAAGAATTTGATCTTACCTATTACATTATTCAAAGAAGATGAAAAAAATAAAAAAAAAAAGTTTACATTAAAAAAATATAAGAGTAGTTTAATTTATTTGAATAATGTTGATATGTAATTATTTTGTTAATTATATATAACTTTTGGTGCACGGTAAAAAAAAAGCGTTGAAAACTTTAGAATGTATATAATCTCAATGCTTTCATTACTAAATCTCTTTTAATGGTCTTAATTATATGTAGATAAATTATATTAATGGAAATATTTTATTTTATTTGTAGTTTATGGTTTGCATGATGATTTAAGTTTTTGGAAGTAAATTAAGAATAATTTGTTAATATTTTAAAATTATTTTGATTGATTTTTTGAAAATATTATATAACAAACATTTAATATTTTTAATTATTAAAAAATAACAATGTTTTAAAATAAAAATATCAAATATTTTTAATTCATATTCTAATATTTTTCATGTTTTAAAATTAAAATATACTTTATTTATATATGTAGTAATTTTACAGACATAGTATTACTTTTTATATTTATAAATATTATCAAAAATATATCTTAATTAATGTTAAAATTTCATAAAGGTATTAATTATTTTAATTAAATTTTTTTATCAAGTTAGGAATATTTTTGAAGTGAAAATTGTTTGTTTTAGAAATATTTTGGTAAATATATTTTGAGTTTTTTGGAATTGGTTGGTGTAAATATCCATTTATGTCCGAGGCCCTAAATGTTGAAATCAATCAAGAAAATAGTACCATTTTAAATAATAAACAAAACTTAAAAAAATAAATAAATGGAAAATTCAACAAAAAAAGAAGAAATAAAATTTTTTAAGATATTAAAATCAGAAAAACAAAACAGAAAAAAGAAAATCTGAAAGCAAAACAATAAATATGAAGGGAAAAAATAACAAAAAATAAAAGAGTTCTTAATAATAAAAAATTAAGAAAAATAAATAGAATTAATAAATAATAAAAACAAAAGAAAAATTAAAAGAATTAGAAACTAAAAAATAAAAGTTTTTTTGGGAAAAATAAAAAATAAAAAAATTTAAATTTTGAGATAAAAATATAAAGTTAAAACAAAACAACAAAATTAAAACAAAGAGAAAAATCTGAAACTAAAAATAAAAAAATTAAAATAAAATCCGAAAAAATTTTAATTAAAAAATAAAATCAAAATATCAGAAAAAGAAAAAAAGAAATCTGAAAATTTAATAAAAATTTTAAATCTGATAAAAGAAAACTAAAAGCAGAAACAATGAAATATATTAAATAAACAGAAAATTAAAATAAAAAAAATAAAAAAAACTAATAAGACAAAATAAAAAATAATAAAAATCCAAAAGGTATGGATAATTATAAAATAGATAAGTTTTAGAAAAGATATAACAAACTAAATAAAAATTAACTGAAAAAAAAATCTAAAAAAAGAAAAATGAAGAGAGTTTGAAAATTTTAAAATCCGAAAATAAATAAATATTTTGAAATCTGGAAAAAAGATAAAAGTTTAAAATCCAAAAATAAATAAATATTAAAATTTGGAAATTAAAGCTAAACAAAAAAAAATCGGTTTTTAGAAAAAATAAAATATAAAACAAAAGAAAACAGAAAACGGTTTGAAAAAAAAAATAAAAAAAAAACAGAAAACGGAAAACGATTGGGAAAGAAAAAGAAAAGAAAGAAGAGAGGGGATTAAAAAGATTCTGGAGCGAAGTGTCTTCTCTCGTTCCCAAAAAACCTCAAAAACATGGTGCAGGGTTTGCAGAAAATTTCTTGTGAGGGCTGTGAAGTTACTATCGGATTTGGAATCAGAATAAAATCCAATTTGTCCTCGTCTGGACCAGAGGATTTATGGTTTGTTCGATGAGCGTACTGTAGATAAGGAAGTTAGAGTCGGAGATCTGTTCAAGGACTCGTGCATTGGTATGGTACGTAAAGTCGAGATGATTGTGCCAGATAATCATTGGTCGTGAAGAATCCAAGGGTAATCACAGTGCACTAGGAAGCAAGGTTCATAATCACAGATCACCATAAGTTTTCCAGGTTTGGAGATATAGTTAGAAGATTGATTGCATGATTATTTTCTTAAGCAGGAACTTCAAATCTGTGGCATCAAGATAAACTCCAAACCTGCATTTCATTGTCTTTCTCTGTGTGTTTTTGGTAAAACATAAAAAAATTGTAGAGCTTTGATTGTCAATGATTACATCTGCGCCTCCTTCACTGCATATGCATTATAATGTAAAGGAAGGATGCATCTTTTTTAATTTTAATCTGGAAGGTCATTGCACAAGCCACATACATAATAAATATAGTTAATACAGTGAAACACCTTGATTAGTAGACCCCAGGTTCGAATCCCCGCTCCCAATCTTTGTTGTTTGATTTTAATACTGCTCGGGCATGGTTTAACTTAAAACCAAGACATAATAGACCCAACCAGGCGTTTAGCCTAGTGGTTGGGGCGCTGCTAAACCACCTCTGTGATCCGTCTTCGAACCCCTCCCAATTTTTGTTGATTTAATGTAATACTGCTTGGGTATGGTTTAAATAAAAACCAGGATACATAACATTTTACCTATTAATTCAATATGCCCCAAGATCAGAAATGACCATACTGCCCCTACGAATTCACTAAAAACCAGGATACATAACATTTTACCTATTAATTCAATATGCCCCAAGATCAGAAATGACCATACTGCCCCTACGAATTTACAAAATTCCTTTTCTGTCCCCAAATTCCAGAAATTAGTAAATTTACAGAAAATAGAAAAATTAATAAAAAATTTATAGAAAATAGAAAAATTAATAAAAATACAAAAAATCCATAAAAATACAAAAATCCAGAAAATTCATAAAAATCTCATAATTGCTAAACAATTACATTAAAAACTCAATTACCCCAAAAGTCAAAAAATGAAAAATTTTCTATTAAATTCAAGTTTTCTTTTGCTCAAGTACAATATAGTTTGCAATTTATTTCTTTTCAAAATTCTGAAAATCTTTTTCCAAATGTTTTGGGATTTTTAAGTCTCACGCAATGAACTCTAAATGGGGAGCTGGCGGTTTATCTGCTGCTCCACATTTAGTAGTTCGTATAGGTCCCCGTGCTGCCTTAGCCGCCTCGGGCCTTGTGCATGAGTGGACTTGAGGTCCTCTTCAAGACTCTAAAACCTCTCTTTCTAAATATTTTGGGATTCTAGGTCTCACGCAATGGGCTCTTTCTAAATATTTTGGGATTCTAGGTCTCACGCAATGGGCTCTAAATGGAAAACTAGCGGTTTACCTGCTGTTCAACATTTAGTAGTTTGTATAGGTCCCCGTGCTGCCTTAGCCGCCTCGGGCCTTGTGCATTGGGTCAAAAATCCCTCCCAAGGATAAAACTTTCTCAAGACAAGATCTTTGAAATAATCTTTTCTCAAGCACTTTTGAAGGTCAAACCTTCACAAACCAAATAATCTTTTCTCAAGCACTTTCGAAGGTCAAGCCTTCACAAACCAAATAATCTTTTCTCAAGCACTTTTGAAGGTCAAGCCTTCACAAACCAGAACTACGTAAGCCTTGAGTTTCCCATTGCACCGGGGAATACGTAAGAGCAGGATCAAGTCCTGTCAGGCCAACCTCCATCAAGTTATTTATTTCACATTAATTAAGGGATCAAACAATTTTCAAAATCACACACTCAGTTTAATGGTACCGTTCTTCGGAGTGGGCGAGTAGGGTACCTAACACCTTACTTACTTGTAACCGACTCCCGAACTTAGCATCTCGTCCTCAAGTTAGGGTTTTTCCAAATATTTTCCCTTAAATAAAAATTTGGTGGCGGCTCCACATTATACATAAAATTCTTTTTAATTTTAGTGAGTCCGTCGTCTCGTCGGAATTACGGTTGCGACAGCTGGCTATAATTTTTTTTAAAGTAATACTTCTTTAATTAAAACGTTAGCATAATGATGGAAGATAAAAATGCATACCTTTCATTTATCATATGAAGAATGCACGAATACATTTAAAGATGTAGGTGTACTGACAAGAATACCAATAAATGATCTTATTGCTATTAGTAATTAATGATTTCAAGCGTAACATGTTATGGAAATATATATTAAATACAATATAAATTAATTAATTAATTTTACAAAACTATGAATATGATTGTATCATCTTTGAGTATCAAAATTAACATATTCTATCAATATTATATGGAATTATCAAGTGTATCAAGTTGAGCATATACTTCAAGTATCAATGTAGATAACAGTTGGTTAAAGGTATTAAGCATACATTAATGTTAGCATATTTGCTTGTTTGAAATCTATTGTATTTAATTTTTTAATAGAAATAAAATAATCCTCTTAAATAATAAATTACATGGTTTGGGGTAAACTATAATTTTTTACTAATTTTTTCATTAATTTTTTTTTCTAATTTGAATTAGTTTTTTCACACTTCAAAAGTAAAGTTATCTTTTTCTTAAAAAATTCTACCATTTGAAAACATGATAGTAACAATTTTATCCATAATTACTTGTCACAACCCCACATTATCTATATTCTTTTAACATTACTCGCACATCATCCTTATGTATACGTATTAGTACAGAATAATCATACGTTTACGATATACCGGACTTTCCAATCATACATATAATTGAATAAACAAACTCCTGGTAATGCATACATACATACATATATATATATATATATATATATATATATATGTATATCTTCATTCAAATTATATCAGTTTCACAGTCCCAGAATATAACTAATATAAGGTGCTATGACTTGGGTGATAAGATAAGTGCGTACAACATTATGTTATTATATCTAAACTAAAAACTATAGGGATCCGTTTCTTTTCTTCGAATTGATGCTCCTGCATTATAGTCATTACCCTTGTTCACAGAGTGAGAATTCCTTATATACTTTCTACGTCGATGATCACCTCAACATCGAAAGGAGGGTGATCCATGTTGCAATCTCACTAAGAAGTCGTAGTCATACATACATAAGATAACAAAGGGGAGTGAGACATTTCATTCAAGTAAGAGTAAAGATAGGAGTAGTGCATTGAACTACACTTTAACGTAAAGGACAAATATGTTCCTTACCTTCTCAACAAACTATCAAACAACAATAATCTTATGCAATGTATGAATAGGATTATTTCATTCCCTCCTCCACAAATATCTACAATAATAGACTCATAAATAAGTTGAGATTATTGCATCATATACCACAATAATCTTCACTAATCTAAAGTTGGTCATCCTTATAATATGCAAATGCATGTGGCCCAAACATCTTCACAACTTTATCAAAATAACAGGGGTACCGAGATCCAATTTTAAATCACAATGTGCCTTTGACAATACTAAAATCATCATCATCCTCATTCCACAACATTCTAAAGTTGCTTGACTGGTAATGATAACCTTTAGGGTCTTGTTGAGGCGGTTAAGTCCAACCAGCGCAGTTCTGACTACAAGGAGCAACCTTAGGCTCGAAAGTTTCCACTATCATGAACTTTGATCTATTTCCATGTGAACCGACTCTTAGATTTCCCTGCTCCCTTTTACAGAAGGGCTCACAGATTATCCCTGTTACAATTTGCAAAACATTTTTATACAAATGATGCATGTCAAGGGTCAGGACCTCATAGTCCTCAATCAATTATTTTATTGTTTAACTCTATACGTATATATTCTCTACGTTTAATTATGTACTTTGTACCAGCTTAAACGAGGTTTCCAACCTCCAATAAATATCCCTTAAAATTTTAGACCAATAATTTTATGTAAATTAACTACTAATATAATCTTCCCTAATAGTTTTATATTTTATCTCCTTATACTAAAGTTTAAATATAATGGTATATATATATATATAGCCAATTAAATAATAACTATATTTTTTTATATATCCTAGAAATATATTGGACGAAAAAGTAATGACAACTATAGGGTATTAGATTTTGAACATTTTTATAAATTAATAAATAATTCTTTTTTTTCCACCTAGCTTTTTAATTGGATACCTCTCTATCTTTACTATATGAGAGTATAATTGTATAACTTAAAATTTATTAAATAGGATCATATTTTAAAACCTTCCCTGCTGCTTCAAGTGTAAATATTATAACCCCTGTAATTTATATAAGGGTATATAATTTTATAATTCCTACAAAATTTATTAACATAATTCGTAAATATATATATATATATATATATATATATATATATTGGCACCTAAAATTTTAATATCACACTTCTACCTAAAATTGATCGATTTAATTTCCAACTAATCCAACCACCAATTTGTAATTATATAATATTTTATCTACATTCAAATTTAAATATAATCATAGATAAAATTTAAACTATAACATAATTGGTAAACTTTTATACTAAAGTAAGAAGCTTTAAAACCACCTCTATAAATAATTAAATTTAATCCATAATTAAATCCAACCTCTAAATTTATCACACAATTAATAAACTTCATTTTAGAGCAAGGGCTCTAGAACTAATCTTATACTCTACTTGAGTCTTCTCCCCTTACCTGGAATTTGAAGACTGACGTATTTTTCTTTAATTTTTCTGATGATGTCTCGAGCCTTCGTTACGCCTCTATCTACTTACTACTTAATCAACATAATTTCGCTTTCAAAATTGTACACTTTCAATTTGAACCTTCAATTTACAATTGCACAATGCAATTTTGCCTTCCCAATTGCCATCCCCCTCTATTTATAATAGTGTGTGTGGTGGGGTAGCATGCTACCACCGAATGCCGCTTGCCTTTCTTTTTTTATATTATATTACTCAACTTTCAATATAAATATTTTAAATAAAAATATTTAAAAAAATAACCACAATTATTTAAAAATAATAATTCATTTAAAATCTAACAAAAATTAAATTTGACAAGAAAGTTTTGAAAAAAGAAAGGTCAAACACATGCAGTAAACTTGCTAAGAATAGAAAATACTTTGCAAAAATTTGCATATACTAAACTTGCTCGCACAAAAAAGTATTTTCATATAGAAGTTTATATACAAGGGATTGGTGGTGCATATAACACATAAAAGTATGTGTTACATTTGTTAATTTTACAAATAAAATATTACATTTTTGAAAGTTGTCAATAGTTAGGAAACACGTTTTCATAAAATATATAAGTATATAGATTTTAATGGACGTTTAACATGTTTTGAAATGTATTTTGTGTTAGAAATCTTCATTTATTATGCATAGGGATGGAAGTAGGCCGAACCGAGTTAGACTTTGAGTATTAAAGTCTGGCCTGTTTAAAAATTTTGAGGCCTGAGTCTGGGCCTGTTACCTGTTAAAGGCTTTTTTTTGTGTCAAGGTTTGACCTGATTTAAAGCCTACAAGGCCTGCAAGCTTATTTAAAAGCCTACATTACAAAAAAATTAATAAATAAACTTAAAGCCTATATAAATAATTAATTAAAAAATATTGCAAACTTAAAACCTATAAGATAAAAAGGTCATTAAATAGGTCTAAAATATATTTATATATTAATATTATGTAAATAAAATATAAAATAAATATTATATAAATATAATATATTAAAATAAATATAAATAGGCCCCTGAATAGGTTAAATAAGCTTTTTTATAAGCCTAGACCTGACTTGTTTATCTAAAAAGGTTTTTTAACAAGTCTGAGCCTATCTATTTATTAAACGAGCCGAGCTTAACTAGGCTTTAAACGAGCCGAGCTTAACTAGGCTTTAAACGAGCCGAGCCGTAGGCCCTTGTCGGACAGCCTTCTTCACTTCCATCCCTAATTATGCATAACTTTATCCATCTTTAGTAAAAATTTTACACAAGCATAAGTACGTTTTAACCTAAAATCTGACCTAGTTACATCATTTTCTTTTCTTTTCTTAAAAAATATGTTTTATATGTAATGCATCAAATAATTCATAAAAAATAATATAACAACCTTTATTAAAAATTACTTTCTAAGCAACATCGTTTAAATAACTTCTTTTAAGAATTACTGATAACCGATGTCGCAGTCGAATCAAAATGAAATAAAGGTAAATAAAAAATATGCAGTACAAGGCACAACCTTAGTCGTCTCTCAAGGACCTTGGAAAACAATTTGATTGAATTCAAATTTTAAAAAAATTGGGGGATTTATAATTTACTTTGGGGAAAAGAAAATTGAAACTTAATGAATTTATAATATTAAAAATCAATTAACTCGTTAGTTCAATTCATAAACGAGATTATCATAGGTTTAAAAAAACAATTTTTTTTAAAACAATTTTTTTATTCTTAATTGGTTTGAATTCAATCAAGCAAGCGTCAATTAAATTCCTGATTTCCTACTAGAATAACACCTAGAATTTAAATTAATTAATGTTTAATAATTAAGTATCACCGGAAGTCCCCAAATTAATTTTTAAGAATTGAAATCACCAAATTTATAGGAAACCCTATAACCCCTTTTTTTACTTATAAATTAGAAAATTAAGTAAACCCTAGTTTTATAATTTCGTCACGTAAGATGAGATTAAATTAAGCATCTAATTTTATCATTACAAACATCAATTCCAACGTATAAAAGGGAAAGAAAAATAAATCGCAACAAAAATTCAATTAAAAACAAACCTCAAAATGCCTTACTTATAGAATTAAAACCAAGGAGCCAACCAAGAAAATTAGTCTTCCACGAGACTTTTTATGAAAGAAATAAGAAGGACAATAAGAACGAGGATAAGAATTGAAACTTTATTGAAAACTGTGAATAAGTTTCGGTGTGTCTACAATGTGTAAGAGCTTCCCCTTTTATAGACCTAGTTTGCCAATTCAAAATTCAAATTCAAATTAAAAATTAAAAATAAAGATAAAATATGAGTTTGTTTCCTTGATCTTCTAGGTTTGAACTTGAATTTGTTTTTGACTTTGTCGTTTGAATTCAAAATATGAAATATGGGACCTTATCTCACGTCTATTTTTCCGAATTTTTTTTAGTGTGATAATGGCCGAATTAGGGTTTTCATTTTGAACAAATATTGTATACAATTGTATCGTTGAGCTTTAGAAATTAACTGCATCTAAAAATGACTTTTGTAGCCCTAGATATGCTTATTTTACTAGAACATGTCTGGGTTGTCTGGATAAAATCTTTGAGTCACGGTTCGGCCCAACTAAGCTTATAATCCATTGAGGTTGGGCCATATAGGGATACATTTTATCTTAGGGCTTTGTCTTATTATTCTAATGTCTCTAGAATCACTTCAATATCAATTTTATAGCCAAAGATATGGCCTGCACAATGAACAAAGGTCAAGAGTCATTAAAATTTGAAAATTAACCAATTTTTTTCACTTAAGTCCAATGCACTCCAATAACATAAAACTCACTCAAAATGATAAAATTAGACATCACCTTAACCCAATTAAGCCCAATATAGAATGAAAATAAATGTATAAAATACATTTATCAATTACCTTATTCAGTTTTTAAGGCTAAATTTTTGCATTAATGTTTTTTAAAAATAAATTATATTTTTTGTGTTGTTATTTCATTTGAAAATAGTTTAGAATAATAGTTATGTTGTGAATTAAATTTGAACAATTCGTGTAAAAATGAGTAAAATTATTATCGTTGTATATTCAAATGGAAAAAATTTTTTAAGAAAAAGAATGGGTTACCTTGGAAGGAAATAAAAAAGAAATTCATAATAAATATTAGTTTGAGTGAACGTAAACAAAAAATTAAAAAAAAATGAAGTTCTTCAAATCAAATAATTTCATCTTTAGTGGGTAGATGTTTTGTTTCAATTGAAAAAATTGAGTATAATGATTTTCAAATATGAAAAGATGAAAACGTTAAGTGCACAATCAATTTTTTTGACCAATAGTCGTTAATGTGAGTATTAGAGATTTATGTCAATATTGAAGTGGTTGACATTTCTATAATGTTGATAGAATATAGTGGTCTTAATACTCAAATTGAGGAAGATTGTTCTCTAATAATTGATAAGTTAATGGATTTGTATTACTTAATAACCATAAATTTAGACATCACCTTAACCCAATTAAGCCCAATATAGAATAAAAATAAATGTATAAAATACATTTATCAATTACCTTATTCAGTTTTTAAGGCTAAATTTTTGCATTAATGTTTTTTAAAAATAAATATATTTTTTGTGTTGTTATTTCATTTGAAAATAGTTTAGAATAATAGTTATGTTGTGAATTAAATTTGAACAATTCGTGTAAAACTGAGTAAAATTATTATCGTTTTATATTCAAATGGAAAATTTTTTTTAAGAAAAAGAATGGGTTACCTTGGAAGGAAATAAAAAAGAAATTCATAATAAATATTAGTTTGAGTGAACGTAAACAAAAAATTAAAAAAAAATGAAGTTCTTCAAATCAAATAATTTCATCTTTAGTGGGTAGATGGTTTGTTTCAATTGAAAAAGTTGAGTATAATGATTTTCAAATATGAGAAGATGAAAACGTTAAGTGCACAATCAATTTTTTTGACCAATAGTCGTTAATGTGAGTATTAGAGATTTATGTCAATATTGAAGTGGTTGGCATTTCTATAATGTTGATAGAATATAGTGGTCTTAATACTCAAATTGAGGAAGATTGTTCTCTAATAATTGATAAGTTAATGGATTTGTATTACTTAATAACCATAAATTTAGGTCTTATAATTTTCTTAACAATAATTTGTCATTAACGACGTGTATTTTGTTTTTTGTAAGGATGTTCTAATAAAGGTGTAAGTTTATCAAATGATGTTGTTGATGATCCAAATTATGATTTTCTACCAACATGGTCAAGTAGTAAGGATAAGGATTATTTCAACGAAGATGTTGATTGAGATAATCTAATTGACATTCATGAAGGGAAACCAACAAATTTAATGATGAGGACTAATCCAAAATCTTCTTCAAGTGGAGCGATTAGATTATCTATGATAGCATCTCAATAAATGATAGAAGTAGGTAGCCATTAACACATGAGACATCTTCAAAATTATTGTCCTCCTTTAATTTAAAATTTTAAAAATATTGCGATTGTTCTCAACATTATGGTAACATTTTTTTAAAAATGTTGGGATTGTTCTTTAAAAGTTTAAATTTTTCCTTGGAATTATTCTCAACATTATAGTAACATTTATTTGAAAAATAGATATGGATAAATATTTTTTTTCTTATTTTGATACACCTAGGAATTGGTGTACAAGGGATGAGTTGTATGCTGATCTACAATTTGAAATGAAAGATGGGGTTCAATTGGCAGTAAAGAATTAATCGTTGAAGGTACATCATACTTTTATTCTGATTGAATAAAAAAATGTTCTTTTTATACATGAGGTGTCTTAATTATGTGCATAGATGCCCATGGAAAATGCGAGCAATCAATTCAAAGAGAACAAACGATGGGGTTGTAACAAAATAGGACATGCAACATACATGCATTACTGTTTCACTTTTGCAAGATCGTAATGTCTATATCTTTTATAATATTAACTATCATGAAATTGAACATTATATTTTTTATGTATGCTTAGGTATGGTAAATCGAGAAATATTTGTATTCATATCATTGATACAGTAAAGAATACTAAACTAATATGGATACAAAATTTCATATAAAAAGCATGGATGACCAAAGAAAAAGTAGTCATTGATGCTTTTGGTGAATGAGACGAGTCATACGCAATATTTCCTAGATGGTTACATTTTATGATGAACTTTTCATCAAAATTGGTATATAAACTTCAAACGATTAAGGTGGTAATTGGTCATTAAGTTGATAACAGATCAAAAGTGTTTTTTTTTTTCGACATATAGATAGTGTTGTGATGTGTTTAAGTAATGCAAGTCATTAATTCAAATTGATGGGTACTTTCCGGTATCAAAAATATAAAGTTACGTTATTAATTACAACAACTCAAGATGGTAATAATTGTGTTTTCTCGATTGTATTTGCTATTATTGAGGATGAGACTTTAGATGCACGGAGTTGGTTTCTAACCTTTGTTAAAAGGGAGCATGGACCTAAAGAGATGAAATATATCTCATATCAGATTGGAACCAAAGCATAAAATTTGATATTAACAATAAACACTTGGGATGGCAACCTCCCCATGCTTATCATGTGTATTGCGTTCAATATATTGCAAGTAACTTTGATTATCATTTTAAAAATAAAAAATTGAAGCAAGATTTAATTAAATTAGGTATGTTTTATATTTATGGTATTCTGAAAATGTATGTGGATGCAAAGTGATTAACTATGTTTTTTATTTCCTAACAAGTTACACACCATGTAAGCATATATTTTAATGAAAATTTGGAAAGCTTGGGTAAAATAGTCTAGAGGTTGCTAGATGGATCGATAGAATCTCAAAGAAAAAATGAAGTTTCGCTTACAATGACAATGGGCACATGACCACTATTTTGTCTATTAGTTAATAAGATATTGAAAGGTACTCATAATCTACCAATTACAACTCTTTTTAAATGTACATATAGTTTACTGGTTGAATACTTTGTGCAATGGGGGCAGATACTAAGGTAGAGATGCACTCTGGTCAATGATATTGTGTTAAACTCATGGATTTCATTAGAACAAATCAAGAGGATGCATGTTTTCATCATGTATGTAGATATGACATCTAGTCTTCACATTTCAAAGTTGAAAAAGCATTTAACTCAGTCACATAACAAGGTGGTAACAAATAAGCTATCCTTTTATCATAAGAATTTTTTCAATATGGTATATTTAAATTATTGAGATATCCATGCTTACATTTTATCACTACATGTGATGTAGTTAACGTTGGTTTTTACAAATTTATGGATTCTATGTAAACATTGCAAAATTTTATGACTACATATTTAAGTGAATGATGACTAACTGGAAATGATGTTACTCTTCAACATGTGGCAAATTAGATACTAGTGTTAGATGATGATAGATTACGAGGAAAGCTTTGACCCAAGTCTACATGTATAAGAATTGAAATAGATTGGATTTAATCCCAACCAAGACAAAGATGCCGATTGTGTAGAGAAGTAGGTCATATTAGTCTCAATGTTTGAATCGAGTATAAGGCTAAAACTCTTAACAATCATAATGTAAACATTTACATATGTCTATAAAAAGTGTTTTTAATTTAAAGTTTCAATTAATTTAATTTTAATAAGTGTATTCATATTTGGGTTGGTATTTTTTCTTTTGATAAAACCATAAAATAGATTATGTATTTATGAAATAGAAGAAATTCAACAATCATAAGACACATTAATAAAGATAGAGTCAATTTAATTCATCCAAATAAATTTGTTACAAGGTCTACATCATAATAAAAATAAATTTTTTAATCATCAACATCCATATTCCTAACAAATCATCTTAGATTTCAAAAACAATGTTATGTTATGTCATCTTAAAGATCATCAATCCTAACAGCACCATGAAATGCAGTAGACAAGTTTGCATACAAATTTATTCCCTGCCCACAAAAATCTTGGAAAACCTTTGGACTATGCATATGCATCAACACACGAGGTGTGATCATGGTGAGATTAAATGGAGATAGCATATAAAAACTTTGACTAACTCCAAAATCGATTAGAGGTGATGATCGGGAAACATTGAAGAACCCCCCAGGAGATGGAACCTCGAGTGATGTAACTCAAGCGAATGCTAATGAAGATCCTCCTCCATGAAAGAAAGATACTTCTACTAGAAACGTGGATAATCCTTCCTAGAAACCAAGATCATTATATGAAGTTGGTCTATAAGATGTGGGTGCATAAGATGGACCTTCACCTAAAGGTACTGCAAACGAAGAACTTATATCTTCACTAAAATGTTGTGATGGATAAAATTATATATAGGTATTGCTCATGGTGATACCTCCTGCGAGGGAACAAAATATTGACCTTCTTTTTGTTATTAAAAGGATGGAATGCTATATATTTAATGTTCGGCACACCTTCAATGACATTGAAACCCTTGACATTTAATCTTACTCTTAAACATATCTAGTTGAATAACCTAGAAAGGTGGATCCTGTGTAGTAGTTAGTGTAGACATTCATGCCTCTTCGAACATTATTAACATTTATTCAATATGTTGACGAATGTTATCAAATGCAAATGGTGCATCCAAAGTTCCTAACTGTGCCACCTCTGTTGTCAAGTAATGAATTATCTCCACTTGATCCACCTACAAATAAGACAATAACATAACTTTTATAAGGTCAAAAGTTTCTTCAATTTCTAATACTTTGACGTTAAAGAAGTTACTATTCAACCTTTAATAGCATATTCCCTCGTGATTCATCTCCTTGTATGACAATTGTATCATCTCATAAATATTAAGTTTACACTTAACCTACCATCATCGGGCAACCCCAAACACACATACCAATGTTTGTTATTCCATAAAGCCAAGAATGGAGCATAAATTGTAGCCAATTATCATTAGTTTTTTTCTTTTAAAGTTAATCCATGAATATCATCTAGTTGGCTAAGGGGATGGGGAATATGTTGAGACATCCCAAATTATCACATAACACGATGTGGTTAGTGCCACTCACCAATGCAAAAGCAAAAAAGTGGCACAATAGTTGTTCTAACAACCTTGATCACAATAAAAGACAAATGAGTGAAAATGAAAATTGAATGAGGTTAATTTTAAAAGAAAAAGGCAATGGAGTCACCGCCAATTTTACTTTACATTATGAGAAAATTGGAAAACCTTTTATTTGGATCAAAAAATAAAAACGATCTACCAAAACCAGGATGAGTTTGGGAGTCAATTCTTGCATAGGGAATGGTAGAAACTTAATCATACAGCACTCCTAATACATCCACCCTAGGATGGTTACCTCAAATCAATTTATGCAAATTAGTGATAATTTTAAAGTGTGAACACCGAATTATGTCTAAGAATTCAAACCCCAAAATAAATTATTTTGTTTTTAGCCAAAAGGTGATTTAGTCTAAAATAGTTTAAAAAAAATCAAAATAAAAGTAATAGAAAAAATAAAACAAAATAAATAAATAAAAACAGAAAAAAGAGAAAAATGAAAAGAATCAGAAAAAGAAAAAGAATAGAAAAGGGAAAAAGGAGAGAACTCATCAAAATTAAAAAAAAAAAAAGAGGTATATATAAGGAATTCAGAATTTTGTAAGAGTAGCACCTAAGATACTCTCTACTTCTGTATCCAATTCAGCCTTTGACCTTCATTGAACCAGTTCTTCTTCACCTTTCAAGGTGCTATGAAGTGGCATTCAAAGCATATCAATGGAGGTTAAATCCAAATTTTATTCCGCTTCATTTTCTTGCTTCTTCTCAGATTTCTGAGTTCACCTTCATCAATGTTTTTCATTTTCATTTTTGATCGGTCAAATGATCTCCGATTTCAGTGATTTTTGTTGCGTTCCCTTTGTCATTATCTCTAGTTTTTGGAATGATAATACTTTTGTAATTTCGATATGAAATGAAATTTCTATCCCCTGATTACTGAAGCTTGTGTGTCCTAGTGCGCGAATGAACCTAGCTTGTTTGATTTATGCATAACTTGCTCATTTCTGGTTTGATTTTTGTCAAACTTGTTTTGTTTGATTCCTATGATCCATCTATTTCAATTGGTAAGTTTTAATTTTTCAAATCTACCAAAAAATATTTTTTCAAAAATTCTGAGATTTGAATTCAAATTTTGGCGCCAAAATCTCTTGTGTTCTTGAGGTTCATCTTTGTCTCTTTTTTTCGTTGTCATTTTTTATCAATCAAATGATCTCCAATTTCAGTGATTTTTTTGAGTTCTCTTGTATTTTTCTCTAATTTCTATAATGATATTATTTGTCTAATTTGGATCTGAAATGAAATTTCTATCACCTTATTACTAAAACATGCTCGTCTGGTGCACGCAAATGAACCTAACTTGTTTAATTTGTGCATAACTTGCTCATTTCTGGTCTGATTTTTGTCAAACTTGTTTTGTTTGATGCCTATGATCCATATCTTTCAATTGGTTAATTTTAATTTTTTATATTTAACAAAAAATATCTTCGAAAAATTCTGAGATTTGAATTCAAATTTTGGTGTCAAAATCTCTTGTGTTCTTGAAGATCTTGTGTAGATGTTGCTCTTTTAACCTTGTTTAGTATTAGTTTTCATATGTTGATCCTTCTATATGTATTCCTTTCTGATTTGTTTGTATTTGTATGTCCTCCTTTCTAAATCAAATCTTCAAAAATTTAGTTTTTTTAAAAACACTTTTCAAAGCTAAGTGATCCTAGATCTCACACAATGAGCTTTGAAGTTAAAAGTGCAGCATACCATATCTTTCAATGTTTGGAAAGTCATATGAGTCGCAGTGCAGCCTTCGTTTGCCGCCGACTCTGTGCATGTGGGTCAAAGGTCCTCCTTTGTAAATCAAATCTTCAAAAATTTAGTTTTTCTAAAAACACTTTTCAAAGCTTTAAGTGATTCTAGATCTCACACAATGAGCTTCGAAGTTGAAAGTGAAACATACCCTGTCTTTGAATGTTTAGAGAGTCATATGAGTCGCAGTGTAGCATTCGTTTGCCTCCGACTCTGTGCATGTGGGTCAAAGGTCCTCCTTTCTATATCAAATCTTCGAAAATTTTTTGTAAAAACACTTTTAACGCTTTAAATGATCCTAGATCTCACGCAATGAACTTCGAAGTTGAAAGTGCAGCATACCCTGTCTTTCAATGTTTGTAGAGTCATATGAGTCGCAGTGCAGCCCTTGTTTACCTCCGACTCTGTGCATGTGGGTCAAAAGGTCCTCCTTTCTAAATAAAATCGTCAAAAATTTAGTTTTTCTAAAAACATTTTTCAAAGCTTTAAATGATCCTAGATCTCAAGCAATGAACTTTGAAGTTGAAAGTGCAACATACCCTGTCTTTCAATGTTCGAAGAGTGATATGAGTTGTAGTACAACCCTCGCTTGCCTTCGGCTCTGTGCATATGTGGGTCTAGGAACATGTGTAAAAACTAAATATGTTTTAAATAATTCTAAGTCTCACGCAATGAGTTTTGGATACAAATTGGTAGCATACCCTACTGTTTGGGATACAGAAATCATATGGGTCCCAGTGCAGCCCTTGCTTGCCTCAGATCCTGTGTATATATGGACTAAGGATTTTCCTTAAAATATTCGAAATACTCTGCTTTTTAAATCCCATTTGAAGGTCAATCCTTCGAACCAGAACTACGTAGCATTGAGTTTCCCATTACACCAGGGAATACGTAGTAGCAGGATCAAGTCCTGTCAGGCTATTTTTCACCAACCTATTTATATTTATTATAAACTAAAGAGATCAAACAATTTTCAAAAATATCAAAATCACACACTCAATTTAAGGGTATCGTTTTTCGGAACGAGCGAGTAGAGTGCCTTACACCTTCCCTATTCGTAACCGACTCTCGAACCTATAATTTTTTCCTCAAGTTAGGGTTTTTTCAAATATTTTTCCTTAAAATAAAATTTGGTGGCGGCTCCACTGATCAATTAAATTATCTTTTTTAAAATTTCAATGAGTTCGTCATTTCGTTGTAATTACGGTTGCGACATAAAGTTAATTATTTTAATCTTTTAAATAAATATAAATAAAATTATTTTGAAACCAATGAAATAAATAAATAATCAAAATAATAATTGAATAAATAAGTTAATTAATAAATATAAAATTTATTTAATTAATGGTTAGAATTACAATGAGCATAAAGGTTATAAAATTAATTTTGCCTTGATAATTTAATTCTTACTCTTGCGTATCCTCCGGTTTTGGTGCAATAAGAATCTTAAAGTCACATAGTTCTATTGAAAAACTAATAAATAATTACGGATTAATTACTTTTATCCAAATATTTTTTCAATTAAGTGAGTTTCAGAAGACAAACTATCGCAACTAAAGTGTCCCAAATTAAAAAAAAAATAACTAGGTTAACAAAACTTCTCATCTAAATTAACCGTTTTAATGCGAAATTAAGTTGACTACTTACACCAAAAAAATCAAATTAAGGATGTGATTACTGTTGTAACCATAATTACAACGAGACAACGAACTCGCCAAAATTTTTAAAAATAATTTTGTTTGATAAGTGGAGCCCCCACCAAATTTATATTTAAGGGAAAACATTTGGAAAAACCCTAACTTGAGGAAAAAATTCTAAGTTCGGGAGTAGGTTACAAGTAAAGATGGTGTTCGGCACCCTACTCGCCCGTTACGAAGAACGGTACCCCTTAAATTGAGTATGTGATTTTGACATTTTTGAAAACTATTTGACCACTTTAGTTTAGAATAAAAATAAATAGGTTTGTATGAAAATAGCCTGACAGGACTTGATCCTGCTCTTACGTATTCCCTGGTGCAATGGAAAACTCAAGGCTACGTAGTTCTAGTTAAGGCTTGACCTTTAAAGGTGATTGCAATAGTAGAGTATTTTGAATATTTTACAGAAAATCCTTAGTCCACATATGCACAGGATCTAAGGCAAACGAGGGAAGCATTGGGACCCATATGTTTTCTGAATCCTGAACAGTAGGGCATGCTACCAGTTCATATCCAAAACACATCGCATGAGACTCAATTGTTTAAAAACATATTTTGAAAATTTAGTTTTTACGTGTGCTCCTGAAACCACATATGCACAGAGTCGAAGGCAAGCGAGGGTTTCACTGCGACTCATATGACTCTCTGAACATTGAAAGACAGGGTATGTTACACTTTCAACTTCGAAGTTCATTACTTGAGATTCGAGGTTTTGAAGGAATGGACTTAATTTTAAAATAGCAAAAATAAAAAATAAAAATAAAAATTGGGCTAGATCCAAATTAAGCAAGAATGATTTTGATTTTTTAAAATAAGAGAATTGAGGTTGACCCAAATTGAAAAGAGATTGGGCTTTGGCCCAAATCAAAAGGATGGATTTAGTTTCAAATTAAAAAGGGAACAGGGCTTGAGCCACAATTAAAATGGATTTTGGACTTAATTTAAATGATTAATGTTTCTCACTTAAATATTGGGTTTGATTTTAGAAGGGACCAATTAAAGGGCAGCATAGTGTGGCCCAATTCATAATCATTGTGGTCACCCCATTGGAGGAGCAGCGGGGCCCAATGAAACAATTTTATGGATGAGATCCATTATGTGGTGCACCAAGGTCCAATGGAGAAGCTGATCCGCATTTTAAAGTGGCACTGCACGGCTCATTGCTTCCCAGTTAGTGGAGCAAACAGCCGCCTATTTTAAATCAGCAAAGCTTGCTTCGCAAGGCTGCCCGCTTTTGGCCCATGTGAATTATAAATTTAGGAACAACTGGCTCCTTAGGAATCAAAGCCCAATTGAAAAGTCATATTGGCCCAATGGTTTAAAAACAGGATATAAGGGAAGATAAAACGGTCGCAGGAGTGAATCGAACCAGGGTCTCGGATTTGGCAGCGGCGTATGGCTAATTAACCACTACGCTAGAATTCCTGCTTGATCATAGTATTCATGAATATTAAATTAGCTAGGAAACTGCGGCGGGTGTCGTACAGGATTAGAAAATTCGGGATCTCCACCAGTTGGTTTTCATTTCTGCATAGTGTGTATTTTGCTTATATGTGTATGCACACAAAGGGGAACCTCGTGCCTGCATCAGCTATGTTATTATAATTGGTCCCAAAGCATACATATTTTAAATCCAAAACTCCCAAGTTGTTGATGTGATTAAATTTTTCCATATCATCATGATTGATGTGGGTGCAATCTGTTATTCAGGTTTGCTTTGTTAGTTGCTGATATAGTCCTTACAAGTTTGCTCATCCCGATTTCACCTTTGCTCAATTTTTTCCAGTTGTGACAGACCATTTAGCTCATCATTTTGTTTGAACTATCCATCATTTCAGTGGGAGGGCATTAAGCTGTTGCATGAACAAGTACTTGCATAACATCATTTGAAGCACTTTCATAAGTAACTGATAGTAGGTTTGGAATTTCTGCTACCAAGCTTCCAGGTATCCACTACTAAGCGAGCTCCTGGCCTCACAACCTTGTTGAAATCGCAACTACAGAAGGTCTTTATGGTAAGAGGGAACAATTCCAAGTCAACCGGAATAAAAGCTTGGATCTTAGGCTCACTATATGAGGGATTGAGGCTCAATCATCAACATCTACATGAGCTTAACTTAGGGAGCATGCATGTATAAAGCCTTGCTCATTTTACATAAAAGGCTCAAAACAGATTCACACTTTCGGTTAACGTTAAAAAAGGAGGTAGTGTATAGCCCCTGGACCTTTTCCTGAACGTTGTACTGGTTGAGATGATATTTTTAATCCATGTCACACAACCAGATCCATCAATGCATGGGTTAAGGTTCTACAGTGAGGAACTTCAGATGGGAAAGCATAGCAAGGCCATATAAGCTACTGATTGAGCCCCCAAAACAAGCACTGCAAGTATTCTGATATAGTGTCTCCAGATTGTATCATTTGATCAATTCATTTATAAATTCTTGTTCATTAGCTGACAAAAGGACACCAGTTCGTCTTGAGCATTATTCGATTGATATAGAACAATAGAGGAACAAAGACATACTTGTCGCAACCGTAATTCCAACGAGACGACGAACTCACTAATATTTTTGAAAATGGATTTATTATTGGATTATGTGGAGTCGCCACCAAATTTTTATTTAAGGGAAAAAAGATTTGGAAAAAAACTTGACTCGGAGAAGAGATTTAGGTTCGGGAGTCGGTTACGAGTGGGGAAGGTGTTAGGCACCCCACTCGCCCGTTCCGAAGAACGGTACCCTTAAACTGAGTGTGTGATTTTTGAAAAATGTTTGATCCCTTAGTTAATTTGAAAATGAATAACTTGATGGAGGCTAGCTTGAAAGGACTTGATCCTGCTCCTACGTATTCCCTAGTGCAATGGGAAACTCAAGGCTTACGTAGTTCTGGTGGGTTTCGAAGGCTTGACCTTCGAAGCTGCTTGAAAAAGAGTATTTGAAGATTTTGTTTTCTTTTTGGAAAGGCTTTTTATTTTTTTGGAGGAACCTTCAGTCCACTCATGCACAAGACCCGAGGCGACTACGGCAGCACGGGGGCCTATACAGACTACTAAAGGTTGGACAGCAGGTGAACCACCAGACCCCCATTTAGAGCCCATTGCGTGAGACAAAGGATCCTAAAATGTCTAGAAAAAGATTTTTAAAGTTTTTTGGAAAGAAACGATTTGCAAATGATGTTGATCCTTGAGCAAAGGGAAAACTTGAGTTTGAGAGAAGAGTTTCATTTTTGAGTTTTGAGATAATTGGAGTTAAAATGGGATTTTGGTGCAATTTTGTAATTATTAGGAATTATGGAATTCTTATGAATTTTATGGATTTATTTGATTTTTATGAATTTTATTGATTTTTAGGAATTTTGGATTTTTATGAATTTTGGACTTTTATGAATTTTATGGATTTATTTAATTTTTATGAATTTTATGGATTTTTATATATTTTTATAGATTTATTTGATTTTTATGGATTTTATGAATTTTTATTAATTTTGGATTTCACCAAGGGCAGTGTGGTAATTTTAAGGATAGGGCCCACTGGGAATTATGGAATTTCCCAGGGGCAGTGTGGTAAATGGAATTTCCTAGGGGCAGTGTGGTGAATCAGCATAGCAGGGGTATACTGGGAATTATGGAATTTCCCAGGGGGTAATTTGGGCAATTGGCACTTCACTTTAAAAAGGGAAAATGGTCCTTTGGGGGTTCGAACCCTTAATCTGAAGCATGCAAGAGACGCACCAACTGTTAGGCTAAGTGTCTACTTGGTACTCTGATGCTCGTTGATAAGCATAGATTTCATAAATAATTATCTCTCACTTTTATCTCATTAAGACTTCTTATATGTTCAATTAAGTGATCTTTGTCATATTTTATGAGTTTGGGTTCATATGAAGTTTAATTGAATTTCTTTGCTTACCCGATTAAAATGACACTATTATAGTATTTTGAGCATAATAGGAGTTGTAGACATCCAAAAATCATGAAATCTATCTTGAATGAAAGCTTAAAGAAGTGTCCATATTTACAAAGAAAGAGAAGATTCTAAATGGGATGTTTAGGACTCCGAAATTATCTCAAAAGATGAGATAGTGTTGCTGACGTGGAATTTGAACAGTGTGCAAAGATCCGGCCATATCTTGAGATATAGAAGTCATATTGAGATGAAATCAACTTTGTTGGACAGCTAAGATCCAGGGCTACAACTTTTGTTCAGAAGGCAAGCTCTAATTCGGACATGTGAACATCCGAAATTGCGGTGCAAGAAAGTCAAAATTGTTGTGCTCATTGGTGGCAAAAATTCAAAAGTGTTTTGCAATTTCAACAAAGCCCATGTGAAAGCAAGAAAAGGGTAGAAAAGTAATATCCTAGTTGGTGACTTTCTGAAGATGATGCCTCAAAAATCCTCTATAAATAGAAGGGTTTGCAAGAGGAGACACACACCATTTTTGGAGATTAACTCCAATACCACTTTCTTTCTTTCTTTCTTTCTTTCTTTCTTTCTTTCTTCCTTTCTTTCTTTCTTATTAGTTTTGCCTCCTTCATGGAAGGCTTAGTTTTTCTTTCTTGTTAGTTTGCCTCCTACATGGAAGGCTTAGCTTTTCTTTATTGTTAGTTGCCTCCTACATGGAAGGCTTAAGATTTATTTGTTGTTAGTTGCCTCCTACATGGAAGGCTTAGGATTTATTTGTTGTTAGTTTGCCTCCTTCATGGAAGGCTAGGTTTGTAGTTTCAATTCAAGGATTCAAGCTATTTTCATTTTAACTTTGAGGTCTTGATCTTTATTTACATGCTTATTGAGTGATTTCTACTCTACTTTACTATATTCTTCAATTTTATTCTTTTAATCAAAGTTTGATCGGTTGACGTATTTTGATTAATGTATAATTGATTTATAATTGGTTTTTGATTGGTAAATCATTTTCCAAAAGTTTGAAGAGTAGAAATTAAGTAATTGAATTGAAGGTTTTCATTTTATTACTTACTTCAACTGAATTCTGATTGTGAAATTGGTTTAGATAAAAGATTAAGTGGTTACTAAATCTTGTTGATCATAATCAATTAAATTCTGAGAGGTTTCTCAGTAGAGAATTCAAGGATCATTGTAGGGGTTCCAGATGATCCTAGGTTGATAAACACAATGCATGATTTTAGTGATCAATGATTAGTTATGAAAATAGCCTCTGAATTCCTTGAGTTGATAATTGTTAAGTCAAATTAATTTCATTCTGTATTTTTCATTTAAAACTCAATATCAATCTTTACAAAATCCCCATGTTCTAACTTTCTCCTTATTTGCCTAAGAATCTGAAATGGTCTTTGGGAGATGACCTAGGTTGCACCTTATACTATACCAATAGTTTGGGGGAAATCTAGAAATTATTTTTGCGCGTTTACGACGAGCGTGTCAAAAATTTGGCGCCGTTGCCGGGGACCATTTTAATTTCCTAGGCTCATTTAGGAGTTTGTATAAAAATTTTAATCTTTCTAACAATTGTTTTTACTTTAGGTATATCATTCTTGGATTTTCTGTATGAATTCACCTTTTTGTGTATGACCCGATCCAATCCTGAAAATTTATATGCATATGATCCTGAGATTGATAGAACATTCCACCATTTGAAAAGAGCACATAGAAGGCATTCATCCAGTAATAACCAAGAAAGTAACAGTAGTGATTTTTCATCTTTAAATTTTGATAGTTTTAAATATTTTGCTAAGAACATGGCTGATAGAACCTTAAAAGAATTAGCTGCACCAGATGTTGCTTATCAACCATTGTGCATTCAATACCCTGATGTTGATGCACCATTTGAACTGAAGTCTGGACTAATACATTTGCTACCTAAGTTTCATGGCCTTGCAGGTGAGGACCCTCATAAACATTTGAAGGAATTTCACATTGTGTGTTCCACAATGCGGCCACAAGGAATTCCAGAAGATCATATCAAGTTGAAGGCATTTCCTTTCTCCTTAAATGATGGAGCTAAGGACTGGTTGTACTATCTACATCCAACATCTGTTACAAGCTGGAATGATATGAAAAGATTATTCTTGGAGAAATTCTTCCCTGCATCCAGAACAGCAGCTATCAGAAAAGAGATTTGCGGCATCAGACAGAACTCCCAAGAAACTCTCTATGAGTATTGGGAGAGATTCAAGAAACTATGCGCCACTTGTCCACACCATCAAATCAGTGATCAATTACTGATTCAGTATTTCTATGAAGGACTCATGCCAATGGACAGAAGCATGGTTGATGCAGCTAGTGGTGGAGCACTTATGGACAAAACTCCTACAGCAGCTCGAGATTTGATTGCCAACATGGCAGAGAATTCTCAGCAATTCAATTCTCGAACTAATTCCTTGTCTAAAGGAGTCCATGAAATGACCACCAAGACAGACCATACACGATTGGAGAACAGAATTGAAGAACTAACCTCCATCGTAAGACAGTTGGCCATCGGACAACAACAGCAACTTAATGTTATTGACAAAACCAAAACATGTGGCATCTGCACTTCTGCAGATCATCCTACTGATGCATGCCCAACATTGCAAGAAAGTGAGACACCTGAGGCTGCAGTAAATGGTATTTTTGGCACAGGACAACAATACAGGCCTCCTCAACATTATCAGCAACAGAAGTTTGAACCACCTTCTGGAACATACAACCCTAGTTGGAGAAACCATCCTAACTTGAGATATGGTCCTCCACAACAACAAAAGATTCAAACATCTGACTCCCAAAATAAATACCAACCACCGCCATTCAGACAACAACAACAGCATATGCAGCAATCTGTACCCTCTAATGCTTCTGAACCCTCTCTTGATGATTTGATGAAGCAATTAGCAACCAACAATCTTCAGTTTCAACAAAATGTAAGTTCTACCATTCAGGATTTACAAACTCAAATTGGGCAGTTGGCTACCACTGTCAACCAATTGAAATCTCAAGGTTCTGGTCAACTACCTTCTCAACCTGTCATAAATCCCAAAAGTGTGAATGCCATGACCTTGAGAAGTGGGAAGAAAGTGCAGACAGACCCTACAATTTTAAAGCAACAAAGCTTCAATCAGACTAATCCACACCAAAAAGAAGCATTTATCTCCACACCTGGAGACATCTCTGATGAGCCATCTGAATCAGAGGGAAAGTCTGATGAAAAAAGTACATCAGCCTTCGATAAGACATCGAATGATCAACAAAAAGAAGCTTGCCATAAACGATCTGCACTTGAAGCATCTGATGAGAAGAAAACCCCAAATTGTGCTGATCTGAAGGTATCTTTACCTTTTCCAAATAGAATGGTTCAATCCAAGCCCAATGTTCATGCAGAATTGGATAAGGAGCTTCTAGATACTTTTAGGAAAGTGGAAGTCAACATACCACTTCTAGATGCTATCAAGCAAATTCCCAAATATGCCAAATTTCTAAAGGATTTGTGCACGCATAAGAGAAGACTCAAAGGGGATGAGAAGATCAGTGTGGGACGCAATGTTTCTGCCTTAATTCAACCCAGCCTCCCTCAGAAATGTAAAGATCCAGGAACTTTCACCATTCCTTGCACAATAGGAAACTCTACATTTGGTGATGCATTGCTGGATCTAGGTGCTTCCATTAATGTTATGCCCTCATCAGTTTATAAATCTTTGAATCTGGGAGAACTGAAGCCAACTGGTGTGGTGATTCAATTAGCCAACAGAAGTACAACACATCCAGCTGGAGTACTTGAAGATGTGCTAGTTCAAGTGAATAAGCTAATCTTTCCAGCTGACTTCTACATTTTGGATATGGAAGATGAGTCATCCATCAATAGAGCAACCTTGATCCTAGGGAGACCTTTCCTCAAAACTGCAAAAACAAAGATAGATGTGCATACGGGGACTCTCTCTATGGAATTTGGAGATGATATCATCCAATTCAACATATTTGAAGCCATGAAGCATCCCATAGAGAATCATTCACTCTTTCAACTTGATGCCATAGACCTTCTTGCGGATGATTATTCTATTGACAATCTACTTTTTAAATTTTTTGATTTTGATTTAGATTACTTAGATAATTTTACTTGCACATGTGATGAATTTGATTCATGTATTGTGTGTTCCAGGATTAATGCTGCAGACCAACCTTCGTTGAAAGATGACATGTTAGATGCAAGTGTTGCAGACATTTCAATCTCAGATAGATCTCTTCCTTCCATAATACAACCACCTCCTTTAGAGTTGAAGCCTTTGCCTGAACATCTAAAGTATGCTTATTTGGGGGAAAATGAGAAGCTTCCTGTCATTGTAGCAAAGAACCTTCTACCACAACAGGAAGAAAGGTTACTGCAAACCTTAAAAAGCCATAAACAAGCAATTGGATGGACTTTGGCTGATATTCCAGGTATTAGCCCATCTACTTGTATGCATAGGATACTGCTAGAGGAAAACACCAGACCTGTTAGACAACCACAAAGGCGTTTGAATCCAACCATCCTAGATGTGGTAAAGAAGGAAGTAGGTAAGCTTTTGGCAGCTGGTATCATCTATCCCATCTCAGACAGTGATTGGGTAAGCCCGGTGCAAGTAGTTCCTAAGAAAACTGGCATGACTGTAGTCAAAAATCACAATGATGAACTAATCCCTACCAGAATACAAAACAGTTGGAGAGTGTGCATAGATTATAGGAAGCTTAACCAAGCTACTCGCAAGGATCACTTCCCTTTGCCCTTCATAGACCAAATTTTGGAAAGATTAGCAGGAAAATCTCACTATTGCTTTCTAGATGGTTTTTCAGGTTATTTTCAAATACATATAGCCCCAGAAGACCAGCATAAGACCACCTTCACTTGTCCTTTTGGTACTTTTGCCTATCGAAGGATGCCTTTTGGTCTATGCAATGCCCCTGGAACCTTTCAAAGATGCATGGTAAGCATTTTCTCTGATCTCTTAGAAAGTTGCATGGAAGTGTTTATGGATGACTTCACTGTATATGGTTCTTCTTTTGATGCATGCTTAGAAAGCCTTTCTAAAGTTTTGGACAGATGCATTGAGACTAACCTGGTTTTGAATTTTGAAAAATGTCATTTCATGGCAACAGAAGGTATAGTCTTAGGACACTTGGTATCTAGCAAAGGTTTAGAGGTTGATAAGGCCAAGATAGACATTATTACTTCTCTACCTTACCCCACTTCTGTGCGAGAAGTACGTTCTTTACTTGGTCATGCAGGTTTTTACAGAAGATTCATCAAGGATTTTAGCAAGATTGCACAACCTCTTTCTAAACTACTACAAAAAGATACCAAATTTGTGTTTGATCAAGCATGCAAGGATTCATTTGATGAACTAAAGAAGCGGTTGACAACCACTCCCATCATTCAACCACCTAATTGGACGCTTCCATTTGAATTAATGTGTGATGCATCCAATTATGCCCTTGGTGCTGTACTGTCTCAAAGAGTTAGCAAGAGATCTCATGTCATTGCATATGCCTCTCGCACACTTGATGCAACCCAATCAAATTACACAACTACTGAGAAGGAGCTTTTGGCAATTGTGTTTGCATTAGATAAATTTCTCTCCTATTTGCTTGGATCTAAAGTTATTGTCTTCTCTGACCATGCAGCTTTGAAATACTTGCTGAAGAAGACAGATGCTAAGCCAAGACTGATTCGTTGGATGCTTCTGTTGCAAGAATTTGATTTAGAGATTAAAGACAAGAGTGGTGCAGAGAACCTTGTAGCAGATCATTTAAGTCGGATCCAGCAACCTTGTGAAGAAACTTCAATTGCAGATTCATTCCCAGAAGAGCATCTCTATCATTTGCACGGGAAGGATCCTTGGTATGCAGATTTGGTAAACTATCTGGTTGCAAAAGAAATACCCAAACACTTCACCAAATCGCAACTTGCCAAGTTGAAAAGTGATGCCAAACACTACATATGGGATGAACCATACCTTTGGAAGACATGCAGTGATCAAATCATTAGAAGGTGTGTTCCAGATCATGAAGTTCAGTCTGTACTTACCTTTTGCCATTCCCTAGCTTGTGGTGGACACTTTGGGCCACAACGGACAGCTAGAAAAGTACTAGACTCAGGCTTTTATTGGCCTACAATATTTCGTGACGCACACAGATTATGCATAACTTGTGAGCAGTGCCAAAGAATAGGGAGTATTTCGCGCAGAAATGAGATGCCCCAACAACCACTTCTCTTTTGTGAGGTATTTGATGTATGGGGTATAGACTTTATGGGTCCATTCCCTGTCTCTTTTGGCTTTGTTTACATTCTGCTAGCTGTTGATTATGTTTCAAAATGGGTGGAGGCAAAAGCCACCCGTACTGATGATGCTCGAGTTGTTGCAGATTTTATCAGGTCTAACATTTTTAGCAGGTTTGGCATTCCTAGAGCTCTAATTAGCGACCAAGGTACTCATTTTTGCAACCGCACAATGGAAGCCCTACTCCGCAAATATGGAGTCATGCATAAAGTCTCCACCCCATATCATCCTCAAACAAATGGTCAAGCTGAAGTTTCTAATCGAGAGATCAAGAAAATCTTAGAGAAAACAGTTCAGCCTAACAGGAAGGATTGGAGCTTGCGCCTTGTTGATGCATTATGGGCATATAGGACAACTTACAAGTCACCCATTGGCATGTCTCCCTACAGGATTGTCTTTGGTAAAGCATGTCATCTTCCAGTTGAATTAGAGCATAGAGCATTTTGGGCAGTAAAGAAATGCAACATGGATCTAGACCAAGCAGGAATCTATAGGAAGCTTCAATTGCAGGAACTTGAAGAAATTCGATTAGAAGCATACGAAAACTCCAAAATTTACAAAGAAAAGGTCAAAGCTCTTCATGACAAAAAGTTGGCAAGAAAGGAGTTTTCCGTTGGACAAAAAGTTCTCCTTTTCAATTCTCGGCTAAAGCTTATGCCTGGTAAGCTACGCTCTAGATGGTTAGGACCATTTGTAGTTACTAATGTTTTTCCTTATGGTGCAGTTGAAATAAAAAATGAGGTAACTGAAAAAATCTTCAAGGTGAATGGACATCGTCTTAAACCATTTTTCGAAGGTTTTCAAAAGCACACGGTAGAAGAAGTGCATTTGCACAATGCCACATACCTGCAATAAATTCAAGAGAAGTCTCTCTCTCTCTCTCTTTCTCTCTTTCTCTCTCTCTCTCTCTCTTTCTCCCTCTCTCACATTCCTCGCTTATAAGTTTCAACTAATCTCTCAACTTCCTTCTTCACCTCTTAAATCATCCCAACTATTACACCACATTGAGCTTGCAGGAATAATAACTTGAGTGTTTTAAGAAAAAAATGGAGAAAGCTCTCACCAGGATCAAAATTTTGTTCCCTACTCTCCCCAGAAATTTTCTTAAAGACATTTACAATTGCAGACTTGAACGATTGAGAGCATTAACACTCTTAGGCCTTCCAGAAGATGTCCGTTGGATCATTGAAGCTAAGGTACGTTTAGCAGGTGAATTTCAAGAATCGTTTGTTAAAAATATGCCAGGTATGGGAAGAAGTTCCTATGCAAAGAAGAGAAGGGCAAAAAGAATTGGAGTTTGCTACAGGTGTGCAAGATGGACCTGTAACACAAGATGCAAGAACCCTGGAATGGTTTCAAGAAATCGAGAGGACAAAATTCAATTCATAAAGGATGGACTGAGTAAGGAGTCATTGGATGATATCATTCAGACTCTTGAGACGCATCCTAGTGGGCATGTACAAGGAGTCCTTCTTGATTTGTTTGAACTGTTCCGTAAGGAAAAAGCACGTTATAGTCTTGGGAATCTGACTTTAAAAGACCCTGTTGTCAGTTTACAAGAAAACTGAATGGGAAGCACATCCTCGACTCTTAGAAGGCGTTTCAGCCGTTACTGGACGTAAAACCAGAGGAAGATGTGAGCCACAATCACAACTACTGTTCATTCTCATGCGTGTATGTTTGTCATTTACATTGTCTTTTCAATTTATTGGGCCACCGTTTTTTTTGAAATTTTCACCCCTGCTTAAAGTCTTTCCCCTCTGACATTCACCTTTTCCTTGAACCCAAAATTCAAACTTTTGCAACCAAAATTCAAACTTTTGCAACAAAAATTCAAACTTTTGCAGCAAAAATTCAAACTTTTGCTACCAAATCCTGATCCCGCACTATTCAAGCGATCTCCTTGTCTGATATTGAGTCCCTATAAATTATCCACCTCTATGACATATTTTTTTCAAAAAAAAAAAAAAAAAAAAAAAAGACAAACACCGTATATGGATAAGATCAATACTATCTGTGTTTTTGGTGGGTCTAACCTTGGAAAGGATGGAGAATTTCAACATGCAGCTTCTACCCTTGGTAAGGCATTAGCTGCAAGAAAAATCAATCTTGTTTATGGGGGAGGGATTCAGGGTTTAAAAGGATGTGTTGCAGGATCTGCACTCACAAAGGGGTGTAACGTCTTAGGTGTTGGCTTAAAAAATGGGAGCACCTCCTACTTCACCCTGGGTACTGAATTGAAGGTTGCAACCATGCATGACCGTATGAGACACATGTTGGTTAATTCTAATGCATTTATTGCATTACCTGGTGGTCTTGGAACAATGGAAGAAATTTTTACCATTATATTTTGGGCCTATCGGAATTTTCATAAAAAACCTTTGGGCTTATTGAATATTAATGGCTTTTATAATGGTTTGATATCCTTTTTAGATCATGCAGTAGAGCAGGAGTTCATGCCACAATCCATGCGCAACATCATAGTATCTGCTTCAACTGTTGAACAGCTACTTGAGATTTTGCAAAATCCTACATCTGAGCTCAGTCAAGCAATGCAGCTGGTGAACCAACCAAATCAGGATGGCAGAGATAAAAGAGAACCAGATACCACTCTTCGGTTATAACTTTTCCTTACTTTGATGGTTTTCTTACATTTCTTTTCCTGTTATATGAAATTTCATCTAAGACATTGGGGACAATGTCTTGGATAGGTTGGGGGGAAGATGGTCCGATATCTAAAATTAAAAAAAAAAAAAAACAAAACAAAACCCAAAAAAAAAAAAAAAAAAAAAACAAAAAAAAAATTAGGTTCGATTCATAAACTTGCTTTGAGTAAGATGGCTGAGTAAGGAGTTACACTTGACTCTTGATACGCATCTTATGATTTAAAAAAAAAAAAAAAAAAATTGAATGTGGAAGTATGTTTTTCTTTAGATTTCATAAAATAATTGAAGCAAAATGATTTACATTTCGAGATTAATTAGTTTGGCAACACATATTTGAACTGGATAGATTAGATTTGATAAATATATTACCTGTGAGATTTTGAGCCTTATTATTATTTTCTTTCTTGTGTGATTTTCATCCATGGAATATGTTACTTCAGAACTTGCATTGATTCTTTTTGAAGCTACATTTTCACATGATTTGTACAAAAATGATTGAGGCACTGTTTTTCTTGAACAAACCACTTGGCCAAATAACTAAACCATATAATTTTATCCTTTGATCAGCCCTTTGAGCCGATTAGCCTTTTCTTCTTTTTAGCTCACCACAAATAAAAAAAAAAAAAAAAAACAACTTTGTCTGACCATAGAAGGTGAGGAATACTGGATTTATCATACCATAAGTGTTTCAATAAGTGTGGGGGAGATTATTGTTGTGTTCATCAATATCATGGTTGAAAAAAAAAAAAAAAAAAAAAAAAAAAAAAAAAAACTGAAGCAATAAATTAATAAATAAACTATTATATTGAAAAAAAAAATAAAAAAAAAATTGAAGAAGTGATATCTGTTTCTCACACTTGCACTTACAATCAATTCTCAATCCTCACCATTTTCATTGGTCTAACATTGTATCTCTTCAATATATCATTTCATCTTTCTAATCCCGTTAGAACCAAAATAAAGACCTCTTGATTTGTGCATTGCATGTGTACATAGTAGTAGAGAAGTAGAAGATATGCAAGCCTATGATAGTTCATCTTTCATGGATTGAATTTGAGAGAAACACTTACCAAATCAAACACTTGAGAGATTCAGAGTATATCATGTGAGGTTTTATCTTTCTCAATCTATGTTTTTCAAATTAAAGTTGCCTTTCTAAGTAATTTCAAAAATGTGATGAAAGAATGCTTCATGAAATTTTGTGAATTCTTAAGAAATCAACTCAAAACTTTGATGTTCTTTCAAAAAAAAAAAAAAAAAAAAAGTCACCAATCCTTAACTTAAGTTTGCCCGAGACGTGCAAAAGATAAGTGTGGGGGAATTTGATAAGCATAGATTTCATAAATAATTATCTCTCACTTTTATCTCATTAAGACTTCTTATATGTTCAATTAAGTGATCTTTGTCATATTTTATGAGTTTGGGTTCATATGAAGTTTAATTGAATTTCTTTGCTTACCCGATTAAAATGACACTATTATAGTATTTTGAGCATAATAGGAGTTGTAGACATCCAAAAATCATGAAATCTATCTTGAATGAAAGCTTAAAGAAGTGTCCATATTTACAAAGAAAGAGAAGATTCTAAATGGGATGTTTAGGACTCCGAAATTATCTCAAAAGATGAGATAGTGTTGCTGACGTGGAATTTGAACAGTGTGCAAAGATCCGGCCATATCTTGAGATATAGAAGTCATATTGAGATGAAATCAACTTTGTTGGACAGCTAAGATCCAGGGCTACAACTTTTGTTCAGAAGGCAAGCTCTAATTCGGACATGTGAACATCCGAAATTGCGGTGCAAGAAAGTCAAAATTGTTGTGCTCATTGGTGGCAAAAATTCAAAAGTGTTTTGCAATTTCAACAAAGCCCATGTGAAAGCAAGAAAAGGGTAGAAAAGTAATATCCTAGTTGGTGACTTTCTGAAGATGATGCCTCAAAAATCCTCTATAAATAGAAGGGTTTGCAAGAGGAGACACACACCATTTTTGGAGATTAACTCCAATACCACTTTCTTTCTTTCTTTCTTTCTTTCTTTCTTTCTTTCTTCCTTTCTTTCTTTCTTATTAGTTTTGCCTCCTTCATGGAAGGCTTAGTTTTTCTTTCTTGTTAGTTTGCCTCCTACATGGAAGGCTTAGCTTTTCTTTATTGTTAGTTGCCTCCTACATGGAAGGCTTAAGATTTATTTGTTGTTAGTTGCCTCCTACATGGAAGGCTTAGGATTTATTTGTTGTTAGTTTGCCTCCTTCATGGAAGGCTAGGTTTGTAGTTTCAATTCAAGGATTCAAGCTATTTTCATTTTAACTTTGAGGTCTTGATCTTTATTTACATGCTTATTGAGTGATTTCTACTCTACTTTACTATATTCTTCAATTTTATTCTTTTAATCAAAGTTTGATCGGTTGACGTATTTTGATTAATGTATAATTGATTTATAATTGGTTTTTGATTGGTAAATCATTTTCCAAAAGTTTGAAGAGTAGAAATTAAGTAATTGAATTGAAGGTTTTCATTTTATTACTTACTTCAACTGAATTCTGATTGTGAAATTGGTTTAGATAAAAGATTAAGTGGTTACTAAATCTTGTTGATCATAATCAATTAAATTCTGAGAGGTTTCTCAGTAGAGAATTCAAGGATCATTGTAGGGGTTCCAGATGATCCTAGGTTGATAAACACAATGCATGATTTTAGTGATCAATGATTAGTTATGAAAATAGCCTCTGAATTCCTTGAGTTGATAATTGTTAAGTCAAATTAATTTCATTCTGTATTTTTCATTTAAAACTCAATATCAATCTTTACAAAATCCCCATGTTCTAACTTTCTCCTTATTTGCCTAAGAATCTGAAATGGTCTTTGGGAGATGACCTAGGTTGCACCTTATACTATACCAATAGTTTGGGGGAAATCTAGAAATTATTTTTGCGCGTTTACGACGAGCGTGTCACTCGTCAATTAATGTAAGGCAATGTAAAAGGGGTACGTGATTAGTGTGCACACTGCATGGGGCTGGAAGCTCAGCAAAAGCCCAATGGGTCCTATAAAATGTGAAGCCTGCCTAAACAAGTGTATGAGATGCCCCTTTTTTTTAAAAAAAATTGGTCGCATGGAGGATTGAACCCAGGGGCTTGGAGTCCCAGGCAGCATGCCACCCGCTAGGCCAAGTGCCTAATTGAGGTTCTAACGCCTTAGATTAACTTTAGAGCAAGCTCCTGTGGCTATAGGATTGAACAAAGCATTGAACCAACACTGTATTTGTCCATACCTTAGGCAAAAACAGGGAAGCAGCTGACTGTTTAATTGCATTTATGCCTTAGAATTGGGATCAAGATATTGCTCAGCTAGGTGAACTTTTGAAAGGGATATCAGATGTTGTCTACTACCACCACCTCAGGTTCCTAAACCTCCTACAGTCTGCATGAGCGAGCCTTATATAACCCAATTCAGGTTTGATAGTGAGCTAAAGCCTCTGACTTCGAAACTCTAGCAGAAACTAGGACTTGATATATCAGGGGCCACTTCTATCCAGTAAGGCCAGATCAATATAACTGCACTGATGCATTTCCATTTAACATGAGCAATTGATTTAATCAATCTCTAATCAGGCACCCTTCGAACCTAAACTTCGAGGTCATGGAGCTTGTTAATTCCTGTTCATTATAGTCCCAGATCCGTGCATTAATTAGCAACAACAGCTCGATAGGACTAACAATTAATGGATAAGCTTTGATTAGTTTTCATAGCCAAGCAGAAAAAATAGCAACTAATCATATAGTAGCTTAGCCCTTCCATCAGTCTATCCACATATTGCACTTGCATCTTTCTTACCAAATCTCACGACCACTTCAGCATGAAGCAAGTGTTATGATTTGGAACATTTCTTATTGAGATGGGCCAACTAATACAAGTGACAACAAGGATATCACGTTTCTATTCATTGCATAATTCTATCCTAAGAATGGATCTGCAAGATCTGTCAAATTATGCAGATTAAAGGAGCAGGGCCAGGCCAGAGAATCACTAGGATATACGCCACCTTACTCAACTGATATGGTTTTCAGCTGTTACTGAATATAGGCCCCCTAGAGGCCATCACTCCTAAACTTTGTTCAGGTTCATCTAGTTCCTTATCTCACTATCAGGCTTCTACTATCAATTCTTATCATTAGAAGCCTTAATCTGAGTTCAAGGTTTGATTTTTGCAATGTGCAGGTTTCTTCAATTTCAAGATTTCTAGCAGATTTCCAGTTTCCTCATAGCTAGTTTTTATCGCCTTCTTGACTATACTCTATGGTATGAAATCCTATCTCAATATCATCTAAGCTTGACACTCACTGGTTCTAACAGAAGTTAAGATAGGGGAACCATATTTTTTGAAGTTTTATCTTTCAGCCCTGAAGCCAAATCACAGGAACTCCTTCTACCACATTATGACATTTAAACCAAGAATACGGGACTGGACGCACATTTAGCTACTGATTAGAATAATCATATGCATAAATTCAAAGGTTCAAAAGCCAAGATTATGGCAGCCGATGGCGGATCTACTCTTAGCGGAATCCAAAAATTCTGTTTACCTTCTGATGGAGGCTAGAGGAATAGGATTTACTCATAGAAATAGCAATAACTATTCAGAGCTTAGTTTAACGTATTTTGTTGAATTCTCCATGCACAATTTTGATCATATTGATTCAAACGACTGCACAAGTATTTCATCTAAAGATTTCAATCAAAATTTAAGCATGCAATCAATATTATCCATACATTCAGATCTGCTTCATCCTAAGACAATAGTCATGGCAAAACTTGCATTCATTACAACTATGAAGTGAGCAAAGTCAACTTATTAGGGGAAGTATAATGATTTCAAGTGCACAAATAGAAGGAATTTTTAGGAAACACTGACCTGGATGAAGCCTAAATTCCAAGGTGCAGAGCTGACTTGCCAAAGTCTTTGAGCATTGATTTGCCAAAATTCTTGAGCTAAAGAAGATCAAACTGGAGGTACTGTTCCTAAGTCTCTTTCAAGGATGGATAGTGCAGGATTCTCCTCCTTAAGGATAGCTTGAGGAAACTTATATGAATGAGGTATGTGCGCAAAGAACTTCTATGCTAGATTGCATGGAGGTTTCCTTCTTCCAAATCCATATGGAACCGATTTGGTAAATCAAGAATGAGGTGAGGCTCCAGAATCTCCTTCAACAAGAACCAGCCATGGAGGCAGAGAGAAAACTTCTTCAAATTCTTTTTCAAGAATCAGGGGCGGCCCCGAAATAGAGAGAGTTCCCCAAAATTTTCCGCATGAATCAGTGCCTTCAACCCCATCCAATCCCAAAGAAGGTGTATAATCCCCCCAGCCTAAGGGAGACAAGCCTCCAGAAACTTATTTAGCCCTCCCCCTCTAAAATTCGTTTTCTGTTTTTCCAAAAGTAACTAATTCTGTTTTTTTTTCTTTTTTCCCCTTTTTTTATTTTTATTAATTCTCTCTTTTTGTTTTCTTTTTTTTTTCTTTATCATTCCTTTTTCTTTTAGATTTTTATTATTATTATTTGAAAATCTTAATTCCTAATTTGTTACTTCTATTTATTTTTGATTTTTTTTTCTTATTTTTAATTTTTTAGATTTTCTCCTCCTTTATTCTTTTCTTTAAATTTTGTTTAATTTTATTTATTTTTCATTTTTCTTCTCTTTATTTGATTTTTGTAATTTTTCCTGATTTCTTTTTCTCATATTTTGATATATTATTTTATCTATTTGCATTTTTCTATTTTTCAGATTTTACTTTATTCTCTTTTTTTTCAAGTTTTTATTTAATTTTTCCTTTAATTAATTCTTATTTTCCGTTTTTTCTTTATTTTTCAGATTTGAACTTTATTCCCTTTTTTTGGTTTTTTAGTTTTTTTTTTATTTTTAGATATTTATATTTTTGTTTAATTATGGTTCATTTTGAATTTTTTGGAATTTTTAATTTAGATTTATCCATTAATTGAGTTAAACTGGACCTCAGACATAATCGAGTGTTTACAATACTCTGCTATGAAACTTGCATATTCTAGGAAACCAAAGGCACATGCATATCTGATTCTAGTAAGTAAAGCAGACTGGGGGCACTTGAAGATTGTAGTATCGTTCAGTACCTCAATGACAAGTCATCTTCTTTATGCAGATGTAAATCTGGCATATGTACAACTATCAATTGAGTGCATACAACCCAAAAATAAAAGGGTAGTATATATGAACACTCCTTATATCGGAAGGAAACACACACAATGCTTATCACTTCAAAATAAATTCTGTTCTCATATTCAAATAACCAAGTTCTGTTCTCCCAGTTTCCTTTATATGGAGCCTGTTATCACGTCTTCCCTTCCTTTATTTATGAGGAACCAAATTCTTTATGGCCTTCAAAGGCCCACTTGCTTTGACTAAAAGAATGTGTAAAAATTCATAAGCAATCACAACCAAGGCCTCTGCGTATAAAAGTTGACCATTGTAGCTAAAATAATCGAAGAGTGAATAAGGCTCTAAAGGTTTCCTTGGATCAAACCAACCTGCAAAAGAATGGATAGACTCCCTCTACCACATACAGATCAGGAAATACAATTTTATCTTCAACAAGAAATGAGGACGCATAAGTAATTTCTTTCTTGGGTGCTACCTAAGAGTTAAGCACATCAGGTAATGTATGGAGATTGATACCATGAGCCACACCAACCAACTTACTCAACTCCGCAACTAAATCACCGAGTAGAGCATCCTTGGAGAATTTGATTCGATTCATATATGGCAGTAAAAAAAATCGCACGAACGGAAATCACTTATTGAATCTGAGCCGAGCCAAAGGCTCGTGATACTAAACTACTCACATTAGCATCTCACCTTTTGTTATGACCAATCTCAGGAATCATAGATAAATTAGTTTAACAGGAATCCATGCAGTAGAATAAAAGATGTTCCACATTATTTCTAAAGCTCAATTCATTGGATAGTAATAAAACTGAATCTACATTCATCTACATGACTCATCATCTTCTTTAAATTATACAAGTGTAGAGATGAACAATAAGCGATGTGGCAGGAAGGAATTAACACACAATTAAGCATCATCAATGCATTTCTACAATTTTGCGACTCGATTCTAAATTTCTACCAGAATCGAAAATGAATTTATATTTATTTAGTGTTTGAACCTGATTTTTCAGATACTAATGGACAATTATCTAAGCTAACATACCGGAGATTTTCAAGTTCTTACGAGGAGACTTGATGTTTTGAGCCTCCGTTCTTCACTTTTCTACGTAGAACACTGAAGCCACTATAAGGATATAGAATCTATCCTCTGGAACTGTTTTGGAAAGAAACCAAAAAGGAACGAGGAGCAAAGAGATCTCCTTTGAAGTTCCAGAACTTGTGAATCCGAGAGAGAGAGATCGAGCTCTCCTCCTCAAAAATGCCAGAACCCCCCTCCCAATTTTTTTTAAAGAAAAAGTCCTCTGCCAAGTTTTATTCTCTCTTATTTATAGGTCCAATTTGAGATTACCACCCCCAACTAACTTTGCAACGGTTTTTTCTCTTTCTTTTTTTTTTTCAATTTTTTATTTATTTATTATTTTATTTTTTCTTCATTTTTTGTTTAACCCTTCCCATTCTCTTTTTCATTATTATTATTATTTTCCTTATTTTTTGTTACTATTATTATCTTTTATTTTTTTTATTAATTTTTATTTTTTATCTTTTATCTTTATTATTTGCTAAGTTTGATTAATTTACTCTCGGATATAATTAGATGTTCACAGTCCCAACTCATATGTTCATAATTAAAACGTGGAATTAACAAAACATCTCATCTAAATTATCCTCTTTTCACCGTAAAAATTAAATTACTTATAAAAAATGTGATCTCACGATTGAATTACTAAACACAATAACAAAATAATAGAATTAATAGCAATTGGTAATGATAATGATAAATTGAGATAATTAATGATAGTACAACACACACCCATATATATAATCTAATATAATCAAGATGAAAGGTTACCTATATAACTAATAACTTTAATAAAAAAAGAATATTAATAAAAACAATAATAATGATGATAAAAGTAAATAAATAAATTGAAAGAAAAATATTAAAATTCATTAAATAAACAATCATATTTAATAACTTTGATGAGTTAAAAATAATATTTATAAACTTTTAGAATATACTTGTATAATAATTTATTTAATCATGAGAGATTGATCTAAGTTATGAACAAAAACGAAACTATAATATATACATAATAGAAAATAACAAATAAAAATGATATATATTATAAATAAAAAACTGACTTTGATAAAGAAGTGATAAAAAATTCTAGTGTATTATAAGTAAGAAATACATTATATAATAGAAAGGATATATATATATATATATATATATATATTATAAGCATAAAAAAATATATTATAAAAAAAATTATTAATATATAAATTATAAATGAAAAAAGATGTTACATATATTAGTTATATAACAAAATTTTATGACATATAATGTAAAAAAAAAATATAAACGTATATATTATCGTCTATGTTTACATATAAACTTTGCTTCCTTTTTTTTTCTTTTCTTTTTCACCTATATTCCCTTGTTTTTTGGAATTTTGAATTAAAAAAAAAACTTATTGTATTTTCTCTTTCCCTCCTTCATATTTTGTTTCCGATCTCCATCTATGTAAAAGATCCATACGCTCAATAAAAATCATTCTTCCCCTTTTGTTTTATTCTAACATTTTCTTTAAATTTTTTACTTATTGGTTATTGTAGCATTTTATTAAAATTTGTTACCAAAATTATTTATCCTCTTAGTTATCTACAATTTTCTTACTTGCATCATCCTATTTTTAGAACTTCTTTTTATAGTTAAACAGTGTTCATTTATAAAAAAAATTAAATCAATCCACTTTATATCTTTTTAGGTTTTATATATATATATATATATATATATATATATATATACCACAACAACATTATTATAAAAAGAGTTCAATATATTATAATTTTACCTTTTAAAATGACTTTTTAACTCAAAATAAAATCAAGTGTCCTTTTCTTATTTACTAAAATAAGTGTCTAAAAATAAATAAATATAATATATTTATAAAAAAGATAAATAATATATATATAAGGATAAAATTATGTTAAATTAAAAAATAAAAAGTATTATATATATAAATTAAAAAAACATTTCAAATTAAATAAATAATAAAAAATTTGAAATATAATATATTTAATAGATAAAATTAATAATCAAATATTTTTATTCACTTTTTATTTGATTTTTCAAAACATTAAAATTTTAAATTTTTATTAACGTATTACAAAGTAAATTTAAATAAAGAGTTAATGATAATAATATTGATTAATACATTGAAGAAAAAAATGTATTCAATTCTATTTTTTATCTAACTTTCCAAAAATTTAAGTTATTATGATTTATAAAGTTAAAATAAAATAGAACAATTGACTATAAATTTTAGAATTAAATTAGTGATAAAAATCTGACATTATAAAATTATTATAAAAATAATAAAACAAGAATAAATTAAAATAATTAAAATATAATAAAGATAAACTAGATTAATGATTAAAATTAATAAATTAAAAAATAATTAATAGAATTAAATTGATGTAAGTATCATAAAGATAAGTGAAAAATAATAATTAAAACTTATAAATAAATAAAACATGAATAAGTAAATAAAAATCTAGTTATATTAGAAAAATAATTACCTATTAGAGAAGTAATATGATAAGTAAAATTTCACGTTCTAATTTTTATTATTTTCTTTAAATTTTGAAAATTTTAATTTTATTCTTTAGAATAAAATAAATTAAAAAAGAAAACATAAAATAAAATAAAATAATATATAATAAAAATTGGATTAAATATAATAAGAAGTAATAAAAATAATAAAATATTTTAATTCAAAAATATTTTTTAAACAAAAAATAAATAAATTGTGAAAGAAAAATTTTAGTTATCCAACAGTCTGCTCCATTTCTACAAGTGTAACAGGTTAATTACATACATGTATGATTGTCACTTGATCTACAAAATAAAAAAATTAACAAAATTATTAATTTTAAATTTTCATATACAATAGTTAAATTTAAAAAACAAACACACTTACATATTTTCTTTTTATGCTTTTATAAACATGTCTATAAAAGGTTAAATAGGAATGTCTCCTCCAATTGTAAAATAAAGATGTTATATTACAATAATGTTCAATCATAATTTTAAATTAATAAATAATAGTGAAATAAATAATATATTTATCGAACATCATATAAACTATAACATTTATTATTTCATATCACTGAGCAATAATAGAAAATCTACCCTCGAACTTATAATTGTACCAATAATGTAAAATTAAATATTTTCTTTTTGTCATAGTCTTGATCCTACACAACTTACAATAAAAGAAGATACTTAAGTACTTAAATAGTAGCTTACTGCTTGAGTTATTACAAAATATTACTCCCCAATCAAACAAAGAATATAAGCTAGTGCATACCTTTTCAACTGAATTGCATCACCTATATGATCCATAACATTAGAGAAATGTTAAAGCAACCAAGTCTTCTTCAACAATGCTTCCTAAAACTCATTCTCAGGACGTGAAATTCTTAGCAATTGCATGACAATTGGCTCCTAAACCCAAGTCAAGGTGAATATCGTTTATACATAATCCACTCAACATTATAACATCTTGAAGAGTAATTATACATTCTTTGGTTGACATATAAAACGTACGTGTTTTTTGTTTTCATCTATCCACCAAGACTTCAATTAAGACGGGTTCATTTTGAAAAAATTGTATCAGTACCATGCTTAAAAATCTGACTCTTTTTAATTGGTCAACAATTTGGTCTAGAACTTGTGCAATATTGTCTCTCTCACGAAATAATTTTTTTCTTCAAATTTTTAGTTCTTAATTCGAAATCACATTTTAAATTTGTTTTGACATATGTGAACAAGATGTCATTAATTTTTCTCCAGTAAAATTAAAAAAAATAAAACCTCAAGCATTATCAAATTAATAAAAACATAATTAATTAAATAAAATAAATATAAAAAATACTTTAAACAAATAATTATTATGACATTGCAAATTTACTAAACATAAATTTTTAAACCATAGAATTAAGTTCATATTTACAAAATTAATTACATTCCTTGAAGTGAAATTATTATTCTACTAAATAAAATTTTGAACAATTTCATAAAATAATATATATATTAATATTATTATCAAATAATTAAATAATATATACATAACAGTATTTTAAAATTTTAATTTAATTTTAAAATTGAATATTTTTTAATATAAAATTTTTAACATTATTTTAAATTATTCATTAATATTACAAAATACAAAATTTTAAATTTATTTACGTTACTTTAAATAAAATAATATCAAGCAAATGAGATTAAATAAAATTTTAAACAGTTTTGTAAAATAATATATATGAATATTATTAGATATTTAAATATGTCCTACATAACAATATTTAAATATGTCAAATATAATAATATTTTAAAACAATTTAATTTTCAAACTGATTATTATTTTTAATATAAAAAAGTTTTAAATTTATTTTAAATTATTAATTAGTACTATAAACAGCTTACGTAACTTGAATTTTTTTTAATTATTTTAAAATAATCATTTTAAAATGATAAATTATTAATAAGTTATGTTACATAAAAATATTTATATTATAATATTATAAAATTTTAAACAACTTCATAACTCAATATTTATTATTGTTATTATTATGTTGAAATGATTAAATATATAAAAATATAACAAAATTATTAAATTATAAATATATTTTAAATTATAAACTGAATATTATTTTGTATATAAAATATTAAAATTTATTTTAAATCATCCTTCTTTCTCTCAAATGTTTAAGATCAACGATAAAAGAGAAAGTAAGGACGAAACTAAAATAGTGGTTTTAAGGATGGCTATGTCGCACCCTTTTGTATAGGCATAAGGCCAAGAACTTTGCACAGTGATCGTGACTATGGTCTGCAACTTCTACAAAGGGAGGATGAATCTGTGTTGTATTTCGGACTACCTCCACAGTGCACATTGATGTAACAACATCCAAACGTAGCAACGTAGCTTCTCATATGCACCTCTTTTAATCTATGACAATTTTGTCACATCTTTCTCAACCTATGGAATAACTACCTAGGTTACATCATACAATAGGAATGAGGCACATTATTTGTATGTCTCCTGACCAAAAAAGCCAACAAATGTGACGCAATTTCAAGATACATAACAATTGTTGTTCCATACCCAAACACATTTTCTTCAAAAACATCTCCATTTACAAAATAACTTTTTCAAACAACCTCTTTGTGTAAAAAGGTCTTACATACAAGCGTAGCCCATGTCACTACATATTTAAACAAATCGAGTCTACTCAACGTGCCCTAACCAAATGAAAAGGAACAGTTAGTGATAGAGATTTAAGTATACCTAAAGATTCGTTATATGCAATTTTGGTCCAAATCCAATAAGAGATAAACAAAGTCTTAATATTACTTGTACAAGTTCAAACAATTTCAGATCCGATATGAGAATATGACATAAACAGTTATCATAATCAAATATTTGAATGAATCGATGCATTAAAATATGTTTAATTTTATTCATATCTTTCTTTTCTATCCTTTGTTTTAGTTTACTCATATGTTTCTTTTCTTCTACTATCATTCTTATTCCCGTTCATCTTTTGTTTATCCCATTTTTCTATCACCTACCCCAAAAATTCACTTGTAAAAAAAATAACTATATCTCTACCTCTTGCCACATTAAAGTTCTTGTCTACAAAGTATTCCATAGACAACTGAAAAAAAAAGTAAAAAGAATAACAAAAAAAGAAAAAAAAACAAAAGTTGTGATAGAAATTAAAATTAAAAAATAAAAATAAGAGTTCAAGACAATTTAATATATAAAAAAAAAAATCAGTCTTAGTTCAATATAAAATTTGAGTTCTTGAGTCTGGATTATCCTAACATTTAGTTATTTGACTAGTATTCTTACTTTATTCATCTTGTGTATCCATGATTCTTTCATTATCTGTCAGAAAATCAACCCCTGCAATTCTTAGTTCAAGCGCTTATAAGGATAATCGAGAGGTAAAAGGTAAGAGTTGGTAAGAGCATGATAGAAAAATTAAAGTCAAGTGTAAACATGAATGAAGAGCGTCAATATTCAAGGTAAACACTAAATGAGTGATTGGTAAGGTTTTTATTATACTAATTTATTTATTTTTTTCAATTTACAACATTGATAACATGATTAGTGAACTCCATCAAATGAAATGGATTTAAAAAGAGTGAACTATCACTATCATCTTTCACCTGGTTAACATGTTATTTTCATCCTTGATTTAAAAAAATTAAGTCATTCATCTCTCACTTTGTCATTTTTGTTTCACATTAGTCCCTGGTGTCAATTTTAATAAACAGAATGTTGATCTCTGGTGTTAAATGTTACGATGTAAGTTCAGATATACTTTAAGGGTCAACAACAAATGATCAAAGAAGTTGCGGTGGTAAAGGTGGAGCATTTGAAGATTTATTTACTAGCACCATAGGAAAAATGATGAATATAAGGGATGTCAAACGTGACATTTAACAGCAGAAATCAGCATACTGTTTATGAAAATTGATCTCGGAGACTAATGTGAAACACAAATGACAATGTGAAAGATGAAAGTGACAGTTCACCCAATTTAAAAACATTCATAAAATCTATTCAAGATCAATTCAACTAGTTGAACAAAAGGTTGGATGATATGGAGGGTTGGTAGAGAAGGAGGTCTCACGTTTCTCATTGAAGTAATCCCCAAAGATTACTTCACCTTGATAAAGAAGCAAATTGGGGGAAGAACTTAGAATCAGACAATGAAAGTTTTAAAGAAAGAAAAGGATATCAAGAAGAAAAGGATAGCAACTTAGGGAGTATTAAACTATCTCTTCCATCATTTAAAGGAAAGAATGAACTTGAAACGTATCTTCAGTGGAAGAGAAAGGTGGAGCATATGTTTGATTGTCACAATTACTCAGAAGAGAGAAAGGTAAAATTAGTCATTGTATTTTTTTAATGATTAAGTGGGACCAGTTTGTGCTTAATATGAGGAGATATGGAGAGACACTTATCCAAATGTGTGAAGAGATGAAGGAAGCCATGAGAAGAAGATTTGTCCCAAGTCACTATCATAAGGACTTATACCGAAAATTGTAAAGTATTACTCAAGGTGCCATAGGTATTGAAGATTATTACAAAGAAATGAAAATTGTCATGATAAAAGCTAATATGGAGGCGGATAGAGAAGTCACTATGACAAGATTCATTGGAGGGATAAAAATAGAGATAGCTAATAGAGTGGAGCTACAACATTATATGGAGATGGAGAAATTGCTTCATAAAGATATTCAAGTGAAAAGATAACTCAAATCTAGGAGCACTCATAAATATGTTTCTAGTTCATCATGAAAGTCTAATTGGTCCAACAAGAAGGAAGGTCCTAAACCAAAGGAGGAATCTTAGGGAAAGTCAACAATACCTATTTCCAAAGATAAATTCAAAACTAAATCCTCGTATTAGTTAAGTCACATTCATTACTTTAAGTGTCAAGGTCTAGGGCATGTTTTTTTCTCAATGTCCAAACCAAAGAATCATGACCGTTCTTGACAATGGTGAAATTGAGAGTAAAAGCTCAAATGAAGAAGAAATACTAAAGTTAGAGGAATGTAGTGATGTGTAGGTAGAAAAACCTATGTATGGAGACATCTTGGTCACAATATATGCATTGAATATTCAACCGAAGGATGGAGAAAATTCAGAGCAAAGGAAGCATATCTTTTATACTCGTTGTCTTGTGAACAACAAGGTATGTAGTGAGATTACATACAGTGGCAGTTGCACCAACGTTGCTAGTACCTAGCTAAATGATAAATTAAACTTGTCTCCTAAGAAGCATCATAATTCTTATAGGATGTAATGGACGAATGATTGTAGGAATGTAAGGGTTAGTAAGGAAATCTTGTTGTCCTTTTCTATAGACAATTATAAGGATATGGTGTTATGTGACGTTGCCCTTATGCATGTAGGAAATTTATTATCCGGACATCATTGGCAATATGATAAGATGGTTATGCATGATGGATTTAAAAATCGATATTATCCTATAGTAAATAATTGAACAATTGTATTGACCTCATTAAGACCTATTGAGACTTATTCTGACCAGATGAAAATTTTAAAAGAATGTAAAATAAGAGAAAAAGAATTAGAAAATCAAGAAAGAGAAAATTGAGAGTTAAGAAAAAGTCGAAAGTAAAAAAAAAAGTGAGAGTGAAAAGAAAGAAAAATCAAAAAATAGAAGAAAAAAAAAGTTTTTGTATTTTCTCACAAAGGGAGGACGAAAGTGTTTTGAGGGAAAATGATCAAGTTCTTGTACTCATGCACAATGATATTCATTTTACTAACAATCATAACTTTTTTTTCCCTAATGTAGTTGAATATTTGTTGCGGGAATTTGATCACATATTTCTTAAGAACCACCAAAAATTTTGCCTCATATAAGAGGCATCGAACACAAAATTGATTTTATCCCTGATGTTGTGATTCCAAACCAACCAACCTATAGAACTAGTCCTAGAAAGGCTAAGGAGATCCAAAGGAAAGTAGAGGAATTAATGCGGGAAGACTATGTGAGGGAAAATCTTAACCTGTGTACGGTTCCCATTATCTTGGTACCAAAGAAGGATAAGACATGGTGCATGTGCATAGACTGTAGAGTCATTAACAAGATTACGGTAAAGAATCAATATCCTATTTCGAGGTTAAATAATTTACTAGATGAATTGTATGACTCTTTTTTGTTCTCTAAAATTTATTTAAAAAGTGGATATCACCAAATTCGTATGAAGGAGAGTGATGAGTGGAAGACTACTTTTAAAAAAAATATGGGTTATATGAGTGGGTTGGCATGCCATTTGGTTTTTTAATGCACCAAGTACCTACACGAGATTAATGCATCATGTTTTGCGAACTTTTATTGGAAAATTTTTTGTTGCCTATTTTGATGATATTTTTTGTTTGTATGGAATTTGTTGTCTTCTTAGAATTCATAGTAAGTTTTCAGAGAGCTATTTGATGAAGAAAAAGTTAAGGCAATTACTGAATGGCCTACGCCTACAAATGCTAATGAGGTAAGGAGCTTTATGGTTTAGCAAGTTTTTATAGGATGTTTATACAAAATTTTAGTTCAATAGCTACCCCTTTAAATGATTTTAAAGCTTGTTAAAAATAATGTTAATTATAGGATAAGAAATGTGAACAAGATTTAATTTGCTAAATGATAAGTTAACTAATGCCCCTGGGTTAAATTTACCTAATTTTGATAAAGTTTTTGAGATTGAATGTCATGCCTCTAGAGTGGATACATGAGTTGTTTTAATGTAGGATTCCAAACTTGTGAGATACTTTAGTGAGAAACTTAGTAGAGTGATGCTTAATTATCCAACCTATGATAAAGAGCTCTACACCTTGGTGAGGAGGGTCTTACAAACTTGGCAACATTACCTTTGGTCAAGGGAATTTGTCATCCATTTTGATCATCTTAGTTTGAAGTTTTTAAACTCCCAAGATAAGCTCAACAAAAGACATGCCAAGTGGCTAGAATTTATTGAGATGTTTTCTTATGTTATAAAGTACATGAAGGGAAAGGGAAACATTATGGTTGATGCTCTGTCGCGAAGGTATATATTACTTATGACTTTACAAACAAAATTACTTATATTTCAATTACTAAAAATCATGTATGCTGATGATATTAAATTTGCAAAATTGTGGGAAGCATGTTCTGACCATGGTTTTGAGACTATTTTAGGTAAGATGGATATTTATTTAAGAAAAATAAATTATGTGTACCTAAGTGTAGCGTAAGGGAAATGCTTATTAAAGAGGCTAATAGAGGAGGATTAATGGGACACTTTGACATTCAAAAATCTTATGATGTTTTACATGAACATTTTTTCTTTTTGGAAAAAAATGAAGCATGATGTTAAACTTATTTGTGAAAAATATATTACTTTCTTACAAGAAAAATCTAAGGTGATGTCTCATGGCTTGTATACACCCTTGCCTATTCCTTATTATTCAAGGAGTGATATTTATATGGATTTTATATTGTGGTTGCCTAGAACCTTAAAAGAAAAAAATATTATTTTTATGATTGTAGATAGGTTTAGCAAACTAGCACATTTTATTGCTTATTCTAAAACCAATGATGTCACTTATATTATTGATTTATTTTTCAAAAAGATTATACATTTTCATAGCTTACCTAAAATTATTGTAAGTAATCAGGATGTTAAATTTCTTGGTCACTTTTGAAGAACGTTAAGGGGTAAGTTGGGCACTAAATTTTTATTTTCTACTATGGCCCATACACAAATAGATGGACAAACTGAAGTTCTAATAGAACTTTACGCACCTTATTACGTACTATAATTCAAAAGAATTTAAAAGATTGAGAGAATTGTTTGTCTCATATCAAATTTGCATATAATAAAGTTGTTCATACATCTACTTCTTTTTCACCTTTTGAGGTTGTATATGGATTTAATCATTTCACCTTTAGATGTTTTACCATTTCCTACTAATGACTCTCTTAATTTGGATGGAAAGAAAAAGGTTGAATTTATGCACAAATTACATGTCAATGTTCATGCTAATATTAAAAAAAAGAATGAACATTATGCTCGGTAAGAAAAAAAATGACGCACCAAGGTGGTCTTTGAACTTGGTGATTGGGTGTGGATTCACTTACGAAAGGAGTGGTTTCGATGTCAAAGAAGTTCCAAACTCATCCTAGAGGAGATGGTCCATTTCAAGTGATTGAAAGGATCAATGATGCTACAGTAAGAGTAGCTACAGTAATGTGAGTGTCACTTTCAATGTTTTTGATTTATCATTATTAGATGCAGGTGACATTCAAGATTTGAGGACGAATCCTCTCAAAGAAGGAGGAATTGATGTGAGCGTGAGCACCATGTTAAGTAAAAGAGATCATCTAAAAGATTCTTTACAAGGAATGAGAGGTCCTATGACGAGAAATAGGACCAAAGGTATGGACAAACACTTCAAAATCTCATAAAGGAAATTCAAGAAAAGGACTACGTCAATCGAAACCCAAATCCAACATGAGCTAATTTATGTAGTCATATTATTGAAGATCTTAAGTGATAAAGTTGATGATTTGTAATTGATTTGCTATAAATTACTTTAGAATTTGATATTTATTTACAAGTTATTTATTTTAAATTATTTGCATATCAAATCAAGATTCTAGATTGATTTGCAATTTACAAGAATCGGATCTCTATCATTTCAATATATAAGATTACGATAAAGTATCGATATCTTATTCCGAGGTTAGATGATTTACTAGATGAATTGTATGAGTGTTGTTTGTTCTCTAAAATTAATTTAAAAAATGGATATCACCAAATTTGTATGAAGAAGGGTGATGAATGGAAGACTAATTTTTTTAAAAAAAATATAAGTTATATGAATGGGTTGTTATATCACTTGATCTTTCTAATGCACCGAGTACCTTCACGAGATTAATGCATTATGTTTTGCAAACTTTTATTGAAAATTTTGTTGTTGTCTATTTTGATAATATTTTAATATATAGTAAAACAATGCATGAATACTTAGATCACTTGAGTGCTATATGTACTATCTTATGAAGTCTTGAATTGCTTGCTAATCTTGAAAAGTGCACTTTTTATATGGAATTGATTGTCTTCTTATGATTTATTATAAGTTCTCAGAGAGTTGGTGTTGATGAAAAAAAATTTAAAACAATTAGAGAATATGGTCGACCTACAAATGCTGATGAGGTAAGGAGCTTCCATGCTTTAACAAGTTTGTTTAGGAGGTTTGTACAAAATTTTAGTTTTATAACTGTTCTTTTAAATAAACTTGTTAAAAAGAATGTTAAATTTAAATGGAATAAAAAAAACATGAACAAGCTTTTAATTTGCTATAGGATAAGTTAATCAATGCTCCTGTTAAATTTACCTAATTTTGATAAAAAAAAATTTAGATTAAATATAATATCTCTAGAGTTGATATAGGAGTGTTTTAATATAAGATTTCAAACCTATGATATATTTTAATGAGAATGATAGATTTAATACAAATTTTAATATGGTAGTAAGGATTGATGTCTATCCAACTCTAAAAAAATTTATGTCACAGCCATTATATAAGAAAAACAACAATTAGAGTGTAATCAATTCGCTATATTTTGTAGATAAATCTAAGTAAAAAATAATAATAACCATAAGTAGTGGTAATTCTTTCTATTTTAACATCACTTAATTGATATTAGTATGAAAGTATTATGTATACTTTATTACATATTTTAAATTATTTAAAAATATATGCATTAAATATATTTATTTTATGTAATAATATTTTTTAATAAAATCTAATTTATGATTTAAACTTTTATTTTTATTATAAAAATAGAAATATTGTCATGATAATTTATAGATTTTTATTTTATAAAAAATATTTTTGGATCAATAGATAATTAATTATTTTGTAATACATTTTTATTGTATAGAATTTATGGTGTAAATTTAATCATAAGATTTATTGTATAATAAGTTTCAAATATTATGTAAACTATTAAATATTTTTTAAAAAATTTATATAAAGTATTTTAATCATATTTTAAATAATTAAAATAAAAAATGTCAAAAAAAAATATTAATTTGGATCAAGTTGAATTCATATAGAAAATAAGATATAATTTAAATTAATTTATTAGTAAAATTGATGATAAAATTGTTGATGCGATCTTAATTTTAAGAGTTTTAAATTGTTTAAATCATATTGCATTGCTTACATGAATGTTTAAAATATATTTTAATATAAAATTTTAATTTATTTGTATTGAATAAAATTAAAATTATCAAAAATATTCTTTTTAAAAATAAATAAATAAATATTTATATTAAATTAAATTTTAAATAAACTTTAAAATTATAAGTAATATTTAATTTTTATTTATGAGAAAGTCTAAATTAAATAAAAAAATTTACTCAATTTTATTCAATTAATACATCTCGTATATGGAATTAGATGAAAATTAGTTTGATGAATTAATTTTAAATTTGTTACATATAATTATAAGTTTTTATTTTTATTTGTTAGATACATAATAATTATTATCATTATTATTATTTATTTATTTTAATTTTTCTGATTGCCATGATCATAATTGATAATATATTTATTATAATTATCTTTTTATTACTATTATTATTATTTTTACTATAATCATCATCTACTATTTTCTAGCTAATATCATTATATATATTATAGTTATTATTTTTATTATTATCGATGCTTTTATTCATATCATTAAGAGATGTTACTATTATTTTCTAGCTAATATCATTATATATATTATAGTTATTATTTTTATTATTATCGATGCTTTTAGTCATATCATTAAGAGATGTTACTATTATTGCTAGATGAGTGTCATTTTAACATTTTAGTTGTTATTTGTTAGATTATTTATATTATTCAAATTTATTATTATTATTATTATTTTGATTTTTTTATTATTATTAAATAAAATAAAATAAAAAACAATTTGTATGATTTAAATATAAAATTAAATATTAAAATTTGAAGATTATAAAAATAAAGTAAAAATTATAAACTAAAATATGATTGTATAAGCTCTTAAAAATTTTAAAATTAAAATTTGACAGTTATATCAAACAATATCTTAATAAATATTCAAATTATTTTCAAACGAAAAATATTTCATATTATTATATATTTAACTCACAAGATGTGTGTTTTATGATGATTATTTTTTTTAAAAAAATATTATCTAACTTTTTCAAAAGTTAATATACGTAAATTAATCTTAGTTTTTATGAAATTTTATTTATTTTATCTTTTTATTTCATTTCCATATAAACCAATTTAAAAATTCCCCAAAAAACCTAAGGTCACTTTTGAATATCAAGTTCCATTTTTCAAAGAAAAAAAAAATGTCCCAAATAGTCGATACTTAATCTTCATCTTTCAAGCATCAAATTTGTTAAATACCCTATCTTGACAGAATTATAGCATTGTATGAGTGATGACCCATTTGAACGGACCTTTTTCTGTAAAGGTAAAGACACACAAAGAAAAAGAAAATTAAAGAATATGGTGAAACGAAGCCTCTAACTAAAGACGGTGTTGCAATGAAAGCACTCTAAGCATAGAGCCTTTGACATTGAGATAGAAACAAAAGAAAGGGGCTTGTGTGTGGGGCATGTCTATGGCCTGTGGTCCTTTTCCTCATCATGTTCCCTCCCTTCCCATCATACCCATTCCCGAATGCCTGAGCCCATATTAACAACATCATAGCAAACAGACATAATGATGGACCCACTCCTTTTTGTGGGCCCATTTATAAAAAAGTTATAATATATATTTACAAGAATTATTCCAGTTAAAAGATCACAATTTTTTAAAAATACTTTTAATACATGTTTGGATTAACTTATTTTTTAAATATTACCAAGCATGTACTAATTTTGTAATCTGGTATGCTTAAAACATGGAAAGCCTCCTTAATAATTACTCATTATAATTTGGCAAAGAATAACAAAAATGTACTCCTTTTAATTTTTCAAAATATCTATGAAAGAAATTTATTTGTCATATGTTTGTGTCCAACATTTAAATAAAGCATAATGGTTAAAAAAATTAACTTATTTTACATACGCACACTTGGCAGAATATCCAGAGATGGTATTTAAACACCTGGGTTTATTTAACTTTGTATAATATTACATACAGGAAATTTTCTACCCGATAGGGTGTTACCTGAGTAGTTCTGATGTTCCTAATGCGTGAATATATCCACAATTGGATTATCTTATTTTTTTTTTATGACAAAGTACAAAATTTTGGTTGAGTATTATAAATGTTTTTATGTTATTTTCAATTAAATGACAAAGTACAAAATTTTGGTTGAGTATTATAAATGTTTTTATGTTATTTTCAATTAAAATAAACTTTTTTAATAACTGATACAATCAAATTAATATTTAAAATTAACGTTAATTCTTAAAATAAAATTTTAAATTTAATTAAAAATAATATCTAAAACATTTCCAATGTTGCATCTAAATTTCATCTTACAATAAACCAATTCCAAAAGCATCCCATAGACTTAGACAAATACAAAAACAAAGTCAGTTCCCAAAGCAATCTATTATATTAATTAATTGCACACAAAAATTGGTGGAAAATTTTCTAAATACATGAGTGTATATTCCTCTTTTGTTTAATGATAATATTTTTTCTTTATTTAAATATTTTAAAATAAAAAAATACCAAATAAGAAAAATAATTGTAAGAAATAGATACTACAGGTGTATAAAAAAATTATTCCAATCTAGAGTGTTCATAGCTGCTACGACCTTATGTACATGAGGGATGGTGAGTAAGTGTGCCTTTCAGTCAATTTATTTTGAAAAAATATTTTTCAGTTTTTTGACAAAGTTTTAAAAAATGAACAATCATTGTCTTAACATGCACTAAGAATGGCTGTATTAATTGAATCATGAATGCAGAGGGATAGTAAAAACAAGACAGCAAGATTAACATCAGTTATCATGGAAAAAGAATATAAACTTGAAATTAGCTAATTATTATGGCGTAGTTTAGTCGTCCTGATTTGAAAAGTTAAAATAAACATATAGTGGGAGACTTATTTCATCCTCCCCAATATAATAGCATAACAATAAATATAATTTTTATGTCTTTAAAAATAAGAAAAAAAAAGGACCAGAATGTGTCTATGCGGTCCAAAAGGCCCAAAACATATGTTCAGTTACAACCTAATAACATATGGTTAGTGGGCCTGGTTTAGTCCAAGCCTGTACTCAGTCAAATAATTTAACATAATAGAAAGGAAGATTTCTCAACATCGGGGTGGTGGCGCAGTTGGCTAGCGCGTAGGTCTCATAGCTTCTGAGTTATCCTGAGGTCGAGAGTTCGAGCCTCTCTCACCCCATTTTACCTTTTAAGGCCAATCTTTATATTTATTTTGGGACCCATACTTTCAAGTAGAATCAGATACAATAAAACAGGAAAATCCAATTTTATGTCCAAGTTGCCATGTGAGACGCATGTGCCATCACCTTCAGAACGGGGTCTGAGGAACATTTATTATTTCAGTTTCGGTTCTTACCAAACACGATCGAGTTCGGTTATGGAAATGCTGATGGCCTACATCTTTTGGCATTCAAAGTTACGAAAGTGGAGATTGGACTTGTCACTTTAGCCATTCGTCAAGCAGTAGGTGTTCATTAACTAGTTTTCAAAAGTTGAAATTGAAACTATTTCTTTATGTTGTGAAATTTTAAATATATATGTCATTTTTTATTGGTCTGGTTGTGTTGTCAGATATTTGTTAAAGTTTGGCTACAATGCACTTTACTCCCGTCAACTTTAACTCGTGTATTTTACTTTTGAGATTTGAACAGGGGTTATTCATCCTTTTTGATTTATGTATAGATGCAATTTAAAATTTCCCTTTCAAATGTCATCCAAAGAATTAACGGCGTTTTGTCTCAGCACACACTTAAAAATTAAAATATATAATACCATTTCATCCTCATCTCGAAGACTCAAATTTGGACTTGGCTACTTCTTATATACTACTACCAGTGCCTCATTGAATGGATATGTGTAGACCTAACCTAACCCACCAAAAATCCAAGACACTACAACTGATATTACTAACCAACCAAATTGAGTATTGCAAATATCCATTATCTCCCCAACGCACCTTCTATTTCCCAAACCAAATACCAACCCCTGGTCATATTTCCAAATCAATCAATTGAAGTTCCATTAGTAACCCATTAATGAAATGGATTTTCTTGGAGCGGGGAAACAGCATCAAAGACAATTTACACAACTATGTATTGGCCAAAGTCTAGATATGGTGGAGATTATGAAACCATATGGTTTTTTAAGTTGGTGATTGACACCTGAGACATAATGCCGTTAATTATTTTGGATGGCATTTGATGGATAGGAGATTTAAGATCCATTAGTAAGTCTTCAAGCCGTAAAATATATTTTACCCTTTCAATTTTGAAAAAGGTTGAGTATGATTACGCGACAAACATTTTATATAATGTTTCTTAGCTTGTATTCCATCATCAAATTTTTTTTTTCTGTTTTAATTTCTTCTACTCTCTCCTAGTCCTCATTCTAAAATTGCTGATTATTTTTAGGATTTTTCGGGGCAGAAATGGCTAATTTTAGAAACAATAATAATCCAGGCTGTGGAGGGGTTGGGGCCACCAGGTCATTGACTTATAGTGACTCATAAAAAAAAGAGAAGTGAAAATGTGAGTTTAATTATTGGCTTCATCCCTCTAACATAGATTGTTGTGCCTTTCTTTCATTGCTTCATTATTGGCTTATCAAGTATGTTTCCCACAAACCGGATCCTCAGCATGTTTTGGTCGCACGGATTGATCTTCAACTTCACACTTCCAGCCACGGTGGGGACTGCAGACCTCTCATAGATGAAGCATCTAACTCTGAACTGCCACATAATGTTTATTATAAAATATGTTTTATTGGAAATGCGACTGTGACTAACAGAAAATATTGTCAATTTCTTAAATATTATTCAAGGATTTCTTAAATATCCTCATCATCCGTAAGACGCAAGACGACAAATTATTGAAGTCAAAATCTTTGTTGGCCTTTCCCCATATTCTCATTACCAAACGAATTAATTTAAGAAAAATACAATTTCATTTTGTGGGAGTCTACAGCGAGAGGAATATGAAATATTTGACCCTTTGATTCCGCGTTATACATTTTAGTAGTGTCCTTAATTTCCTTTTAGGTTTGGTCAGGTCTGCTACATCAGCAGACAGCACTATGAACTAGCCAGGAGTCTTGGACTTCCCACAAATTGGATCTCATTCCCTGCCAATGGCCAATTAAAAATACGGATGCATCAGATCAGGCATTGGGACCACACCCAATGTGACCCTCCCAACTTTTCTTTATATATATATAATAATAATAATAATAATAATAAAAGTATTCTATTGCTCAAACCAAAACACAAAATGAATAAAGTTTAACTTTAACATCGAAACTAGAGAGGGAAGCTTCGCCAACGATATGGGCTTATAACACCAAGCTTATGATGAATCTTTCTAGTAATCCATGTATTTAACGAGAGAAAAGTTTAGATAAGTTAGTTTGTCCCGTATGATAGATCATAAGGGGTAAAATAATCATAATTTTTTTAACTTAAGCACTGGAGAAGGTAATCCGTGTACTATGACTATGTATCTTCAGATGAAATTAAGTTAAAAGGTAACTTTGGTTACCAATGCTTCTTCCACAACCTGCGTTAGTGGTCTTTCTTTCCCTTTTTTTTTTTAGGATCTTATTAATCGATGCCTTGAGAGGAATATTAATTAAGAAGTTAAAAATTAAAAATAAAATAATGTTAAATACATTTAAAACAATAATATTTTTAATAAAAAATTAACTTTTTATTCTTTAATTGGTGTTTTTAGAGTAATTATTAATATTTTTCTCGTTTTTAGAACCCTGTTAAGATAAATGAGACGATTATCTGAACTGCAGCAATTATCCAAGGTACAGGGAGCACAATCCTCATGAAGATTGCTACAATTTTCTATCCCAAGTTGGAATTTTTGTTTATTATAAATGATATTGAAGATATCACATGTATACTATTTCTAAAGTCAAATCAAATTAGAATATCTTAATATGATAAAAAAAAATAATATTCGTTGATTGATTGATTTATTTTTAATGTATATTTATATAATAAAAATTTAATGAATAGTAATTTTTTAAAGAGTCGTAAAATTTAATGTTAATAATCCACTGGATTGATTTAATTTTTAATAAAAATTTACTAATTTTATATTTTTATCTTTTACTATTTTAATTTTTAATTATTATTTTAAAAGTTTAAGATAAACTCTATTTTTATTATACATTTATTTTTTACAAAATATTATTTTTAATAAAAAATATTGAAAACATAATAAATAAGTATATGATAATTTCAGTATAAATAAAATTATTAATTACAATGTTTAATTATATGAAATAATTTTAATAATAAATAAAATTTTATTATAAATTTTTTTAACGTACCTTAAAAAATTCTTTAATTATTAAAGAAAGGGGGAATCAATGGTCGACTCCATTCTCCAGTGTCCGTGGATTACATTATTTCACGTCCATTTCATCACATTGAAAGGAGGTTGAATATTGCTTGGTTCTAATCAATTAGTTACGGAGGGTTTCGGGCAATAATTGTTATTAACAACCAATATCAAAGTTAAGATAATTAGGATAATTAGTAAATAGTTATGCAAACATTAGTTTTTAATATTTATTTCAAGTATTTTAAAAAAATAAATTTCTATTGAAAAGTATTTATTACACTAAAAATATAAAAATTACATATTTTTTTTAGAAAAACAAACATATTGATTTAAGTATTTAAAATAATCCCAAAAAATAAATTTTGTTAAAAAGTAAAAGATTTTTATTACAAAATAAATATTTATTGCATAGGAAAACAAAACCGTAATGATTTTATTTTCTAAAATATTTAAAACTAATCTTTAAAAGTAAAATTAACATTTTCCTTCCATTGATTATTGCTCTCAAAGAAGAAGTAGGAAAAGAATAATAGAATGCTGACCGGCTCAGAAATACAAGTTGATTCACCAAGACTTGGCCAGTGGCCAAGTCCACACTCCAAGACTACAACATTTGACTAAATGTTGGTAGATCTCATCTCATCCCATAACGCAATGCCACGTATCCCGTTAAATGTCGGTCCCAACACCTTTCTGCCTTTCCATATGCTTTTATTTTTCATTCCTGATTTTTTCAATAGAATCAATTTAATTTTTTTCTTTTATTTTTACGTTTCATCATAAAGAAAATGTTAAATATATTTTGTTTTTTAAATAATAAACATTTATTTTTATAAACAATTTGTTAACTTAAAATTTTAATTTAATTTAAAACTATATTTTTGTATTTTATATAATAAATTTTTTTAAATACAAATTACTATTTTACATTTAAAATCAATTTTTTTAAAAAAATATACAAGCGAACATAAGAAAGTTGTTTTCAATAAACATCAAATCATCCATTAAACAAACGGTGAGTGTAATTTATTCGTATCATGCACTTTTTTTTTTCTTCTTGTAACGTTATTCCGTAAATATTTTACCATTTTGTGCGTGTAAAAACATCAAAGAAACGGTGAGTATAATAACAACAAGCGAAATGATATCGTAACAGTAGTCTTTTATAATTTTTATAGAAAAAAAATTAGAAAGAAATGAGAATAATTGTTTGCGTGTTAAGAAAGTCATCAAATATTATAAACATTTTTTTCATGTATATTAAAGAGTTCACAATACAAAATAAATAAATAGTGTAATTTTATTAAATATTCAGATATTTAATGCTAAAATTTAATAATTTTTAACAAAAATTCATCACATATATTCTTAAAGTAATATATAATAAAGGATGTTACTAAAAAGTAGAAACATTGATTAAAGTATTAATAAATATTTTTATAAAATGATTGAATTATATTAATTAAAAATAACTAGAGAGATATTAACAATTTTTTTAATGAAATTTAATTTTTACAAATTTCTTCAGAAAACCTATTAAATTTTCCCAGTTTCAAATAGAAGCGGATGAACCAATCTTGTAATTAATTTGTACCTAAATTTCGGTACGATCAAAGAGATATGGTTTTGTCAATGTGAATGGCAGCCTTGGGCGGAATTTGAGCTCAAATTCAGCGTTACCCAAATGCAATTATAATTCTCGAGATCCGTTAACCCCCCTCCCCAACACACAGGTACACAACTTTTATTATGCATCGCTGAATTTATTTTTAAAATTCAAGGGTCAGTGCGTTAGTTAATTCCCCGGCTATCAATCTTGGAGGTAATATTTTATTTTAGATCACGGATTTTTATTAAAATTAATATTTTTTGGGTTAGGTAAAATTATTGTAAGTAATAAAAAATTTTCTTTAAATTAATATCATAAATTGGAAGAAGCTGATATTTTTGTTTTGGAAAGAAGGAAGAAGCTAATATTAATTATGTAAAAAAGAGTAATGTCATACTTATTATAAAATATATTTTTAATTGTTTAAAATTAATTTTAAGATTTGATGTTAATAAAATTACTTAAGTTAGTTATAATTTTTCCAGGGTTACGTATGATTTTTTTTTTTTTGCACACATTAAGATCTAATTATGATAGTCGTATAATTTAATGGACTAAAATTAATTTTAAAATAAATATACCCTAATGAGTGTCTTTAAACTATTATAAGTTAATTAAACAATTAATTTTTTATTGTGAAAGTAGATTTTTTTTACATATAATTACTTGAAAGAAATTGGAAGTATTATCCACCAGCATTCTAAATTAGGTGGGTAGATTCCATCATAGTTTATTTTGTCTTATGGTTACCAAACTCATCGAAATTATTGACTTGCGAAAATCATTGGTAAGCAGCACTATAAAATTGGTATGGAGTGAGCACCGAGCAGGGAAAAAAAGTATGCTGATCCACGGCTAATTGTTGCTACAAAAAATAGAGAGGAAGCAAGATATAAGGCCACAAGCAATAGGTAAAACCGCGTACACTGTCTCCATGCGCCATGTGATGGGTCTTACCCTACCACTTTTGTAATAAATACTTCAAATCTTACTCCATTTCCTTTGCTTCTCTCTCCTGTGGCCCAGTTACTATAAAAACATTTCACTACCATTACCCTCGCCGCCGTCCCTTTTCTCTCTCTTCTTACATTCATACATAAACTCGCGGGTTAGGCTCAGAGCAATCTCTATTACCTTCGTTTTGGAGGAAGCTGGTGTGTGTGTGTGAGAGAGAGAGTGTGTTAGATGGCTCCACTACTGTACCCTGGTTGCAGAAAGATGCTTCTGCTCTCTGTTCTTTTGTTCTTTTTTGTTTCAGTTTGCTTCGGTGAGTGCTCCGAATCTCAATTCGAGAAAAGCAAAACCTTGTCTAATATCAGTGGTACCAGAAGAAGAATGTTGGAATTGGAGGTCGAAAAAGAAGAGGAGTATCAACAGCCCTTGAAAAAGAAATCCACCAAAAACCAGACCAAGTTAATCAAGCTAATCTCTCTCAAAAACCAAACCAAAACCGTCAAATCCAATAACCTTTCCACCAAAAACCAAACCAAACTCAGTTCCAAAATCACCCTCACCGACATAAAAAAACTAAACTCCAACACCGTCAAGACCAAGAAGCTGAATTCCACATCCAAAGCCTTCACCAATTCCACCTCCATCAACAAATCATTGGATCTCGCGAAAGGGAGTAGCGGTGGCGGTGGCGGCAATGCCAAGAACAAAACGACAAAAGCCACCGTCACAAAGGACAAGGACAAGAAAACCAATAAAAAGATCATCGAGGTAGATCAAATTGAATCGGACAAGCAGAGCAAGAAGAGCAACAAGAAACAAACACCACCTAGTTGGTTGTTCCAGGAAGAGGATGATGATTTCGTTGCGGAGATCAAAGATCTACCCATCAAGTTCCAACAGACACTGATCCCAGACTTGGAACGAATCTCAACAACCTCAAAAGCTTACATCACAAAAGCCAACAAACAGATAACAAAAGGGTTCAAACCCTACGTTGGAAACAAGTACGCACCCACCATTGCCACCTTGCTCTCCTTTGCGTTCGCTTTGGTCCCTTTGCTTTTGGTCTCTCTCCTTTTCAATAGAATCAAAGCTTATTTCTCCCTCCAGAAGCTCTTGATATTCATCCAAGTTTACCTCGCTATCTACTTCTCCATTCTCTGCCTCTCATCTTTTGTTACTGGACTTGAGCCTCTCAGGTTTTTCTACTCTACTTCGCAGTCCACGTATTTGTGTCTCCAGGTCCTTCAAACTCTCGCTTACGTCCTATACCTTTTGCTCCTCCTCATGTATCTTGTTTTGGTCTTCTCCACCGACTCTGGGTTGGGCTCAAAGTTCCTGGGCCTGGCCCAAACCTTCGTCGGCTTCGCAGTTGGGCTGCATTACTATATGACGGTGTTTCACAGAGTTGTGTTGCGCCAGCCGCCCAAAACCAATTGGAAGATTCACGGGATTTATGCCACGTGTTTTTTACTCATCTGTTTCCTCGCCACAGCTGATAGAAGGAAGAAGACTTACTTGGAAGAAGGTGGAGAAGAAGGCAAGAAAAGTTGAATTGAATTAAATTAATTAGCTATACCTACATGTTCTGTTTTTTTCTTCTCCTTCTTTTAATTCGAAGTTCGAAGGAGAGACGGATTCCACGCAGCAATTTTAATTTTTAAATTCAAATCCAATTGTAGTAGAACAGTGCCAATATTTCTTTTCAAGGTGATTCTTGAGAAATATATAATGCCAAACGATATAACATTAAAATGTATACAGGAATTTAAAATATATAGGCTCTACACTCAGAGGAGATGCAGTGATATAATTTGAGCCCTTCAAATAACGATGCATTTTATTTATGATTCAGAATAATGCTTTATAGAATATTATAATGATGTGATGATGGACTCAATTTATTTATGGAACGAATCTGAATGATGGCTGACTTAAAAAGCCAGAGCCTTACGGTTGGATTCCGTCTTTCTGTGTTTCCGTGTTGGTTCACTGGTTGCCGCGCTGTTCAGTAATTGGTAAGTTGCACGGTCCATCTTTATGACGCAAGTACCTTTGTGGTTTGCCACTTCCAATTAATGTTACGTACACAAAGTTACCAAAAAAAAAATACGCAGAAAAGTTACATATTTTTCTATTTATGCATGTAAGATTGTCAGTAACAACAATTTTTATTATAAAAATCCCCTTAATTTAACAACTTTAATAACTCGTCATACTGGATATGTTTTTCTCCTTTTCACATGTATTCATTTAAATCCTATGCTACTTCTCTTACGGCGTCAAACAGGATTAATTTAGCAGGTGGCAGTGGTGAGGCCATGATAGTAATTTAAGTGGAGCACCGACGGTTTCGTTACCATGTGTCGGTGCTATGTAAGTGGACATGTGGCTTTGGCCATTTGGGGTATGGCAGCAGTGGAAACGGAAGCTCAACCTCACCCTCGTTCGTATTTCTGGTCCTTTTCCTTTCTCTGTCTCAAACTCTGTGTAATTAAAGAAAACAATTAACCAATTTTAAATAACATATATTTTAATAATATATTTTAATAATATATTTTATTTTTTATTATGTTATATATTTCTCTCTTATTTTTTATTTACCTTTCCTCCCATCGCTTTCTGTCGAAGTGAGTGTGGTAGACTGGCGGTCACTAAGGGGGGAAGGGGGTAGGCACCTCCCTAACATAAGTCAATTTCCGTGGATTATTGCTGTCTCTTTCTAAAAACTTTAGACCATACACACTCTAATTGCGCAATACATCCATTACAGAATAATGCTAATATAGTACTACTATTTTTTTTTCTTAAAACGGATTAATTAACCCAGTGTGCTTTTTACCTAAACCCAATTACCAAATCATGTTTCATGGCCGAACGTAATGACTTCTTAACGCGGCTTTGAATGAATATTTAAGTATTTAATTTTAAAATAATTATCATTTTTAAAACTAATTTTAAGGGACAAATATATGAAAATTATATAAAAATAACTTATTATTCTTATAAATTAATTAACTCTTTGATAATTACTATGATATAATTTATTAAAATAATATTTTTTCTAGATTATTGCAGCTGTTAAAGTACTGCAATAAATTTAATAATAATTACTTAAACAAGTATTTAATTAAATTATTATTCAAATATACCTTTAAATAAAACCAAACTTAAAGAAAAATATTTTTATCTATTTTTTTTTTCAAAATACAGTTTTTGCATAATGCATTGTGAATATAGAGCAAAAGCATTCAGATCTTCATGTCTTGATTGATAATTTTTGTTTTCTTATGTTAAACAGATGTTTAAGCGCAGGAGCTTCAGCTTAAGAGGTATTGGGTCTTTCAACTGGGAAGTGTACCCCTTGTGATAAGTAAGTAACATTTTGATTTAAAGTTATTTAAAATTAATTTTAAATTATCAAATAATTTTAAAATACTGCATAAATCAATGTCAAATATAAATTTTTATTAAAATAAATATTTGGCATTGAAAAACATATACAAATTGACTGTCTCTGTTTGGCTCACATTATTACTGCACGGTGTAGATAAGTATTCAATGAACAGTTTTGATTGTTGCCCGAAATCCTAATGACAATGGATTTATTTTTTTTCCTACGAGGAAACACAGTAGATTTCATGTATACGGTTAGGTAGCCTCGAGAAATATTCACTTGTTTAATTAAAAATGTTAGGATATAAAAGTGACGAGTTGTAAGAGTAAAATTTATTGTATAATAAAAATTTATTACATTTATAAGATAGTATTATCGAGTAATAATATTTTTCTATCAATTATTTAGATTAAGTAATTTAATTATAAGATAATTAAATAAAATAAAATAGATATTTTGATTTAAAAAATGGATAATTTTTTTTTTAAATTTAAATTTATTATAATTTATGATTGAGATAATATATTTTTTTATTTTTATTAATTTTTATATTTTTGAAAAATCAATCTATTTTATTTATTGTGAAGTGTTTAATTAAAATAAAATTAACTTTTATAATATTTATATTTAATTAAATCTATTAAATTATATTATTATTTAGTTTAATTTTTTTATAATTAAAATTTACTTCTATGATTGAAATTGTAAGTTCAATTTTAAAGAGTTTAAGATTGTAATTCATCTTATAGTTCTTTCAGTTTTTGAATCAAATAAGATTATTTCTAAAATTCAAATAAACATTATGTATACTAAAAATTAAATCAAGAACACTTAATATCAATAGAAATAGAAATTCAAGGTTAAAGTATGACATTAATCCATAAATTACAACTCTTCTTAATTCATAAGATAAAAAAAATTAGTTAATCATAATCTTATAAAAACCTAATATAACAATTATCATGAATTAGGAAATTAAAGAAAATTTTTAAAGACGAGACCTTGAATCCTCCTTTTTCTTAATTATCTTTTTTAATTCTATCTTCAAGATTTTTTTTTCTATCATGTTTAGCTCTAACTTTGGATACATCTTTCTAGTCTTTCTTCTATTTAAAAAAAAAAAGGAAAAGAGTATTTTTATCTTTTTTCGAACCATGACCATGGTTCTCTCTGGAAAGAAAAGTTCTAACTTCTTTAGAGAACCGCAACCATTATGGTCATCATGGAGAACTCGTGGTTCTCTAAAGATCATATAATGTTTCATTTTTCATATAATCATAGTTATGGTTATAAACACTAATTAAAAGTGATTCTTTATCTAAAACTGTTAATTTTTCTTCATTTTTTATTATATTTTATACTTTTAAATTCATTTATTTTTTCTTCCCTAACAAATTTAAACTTAAAATAATAATAAATTTTAAAATAAAAGAATTAATAACAAGAAAATATAAAAATATATGTTACATGAAAATTTAAATAAGAAATTAAGAGAAAAATTTATACATATAACACATACATATTAAGTTTGTTATACATTTTTCTATTTTTTTTTTATTTTTTTGCTAGTTAAGTCTGGTCACTATATTTATATAAATATACACCTCATTCCTCACTGCATCGATTTTAATAAGATTGCTTTCTTTCACTTTTCTAACCTTCTCTTCTCCAAATATCCCTTTTTGAGTTTTCTTAATTCTAACATGGTATCAGTTGAATAGGTTGTTATTTCTATTTATCTCTTGTTTATTCCTCTATTATCTTGTTCTTCCATGACAATTTTGAATGATGAAGCTCTCAATCCATATTTCCTTCATTCCTCAAATAATCTAGGATTACTTCTTATTTCTCAACCTCTTCCTAGTGAAAATTATAACTCCTGGATTCATTCCATTCATATAGCGTTTAATGTGAAAAATAAATTTGGTGTTCCAAGTGGCTCCATTCCATGTCCAGATGCTGAAACTAGTTCTCAATTAATCACTTACTGAGAACGAAACAACAATACCATGAATTCTTAGATCTTGAACTCGGTTTCAAAAAAACTAGTTGCTAGCATCATATATAGTGAATCTACTATAGAAATATGGTCAAAGCTTCATGATCGGTTCCAGCAACATAGTGGCCACAATACTATCAACTTTGCAAGGAGTTCATTAGTCTTCAACAAAGATCCATGATAGTAAATCAATACTTTATAAAATTGAAGGGAATTTTATAATGGACCCACCCTCCCACATATTTCTTGAGTTTCTTATCTGGTTATATAAGATGCAAAACATAAAGAAGTTGAGCACGTTACTCATGTGGAGAAAAATCAAGAACAAAAATCAAAATATTTCAAGAAAGATCGTCCTTCTTACACCTACTATAGTCTTTTGGGTCACATTATGGATAAATATTATAAACTTCATAGATTTCCTTTAGGACATCCCAAGTCAAAAGTTAAGAATCTTTGTGTTGCAACTGCTTATTAGGTCTTTGATTCCTACTTCATCCTCAAAATCCATTTATACAGTTCATTTCAGAACAATATCAACAATTACTAAAACTTTTTTCTTTGCAAATGACACAATCAAATTTTTGAGCTTGAGGTACTTCATCATTATTACTTTGTTTATAAAACTAAGCATCGAATAATAATTTGTTATTTCTGCAATGCTAGTTCTTAATAATAGTTAGCCATCATGTGTTAATCATATCTTGGATGATACAGGGGACTCCATTAATGGTAGTATTTTACCTCCAGTGAGGGATTATCATGCTAAAGATGTTATTTCCTTTCCTAAGATGCATATTGTAACCCTTTTCCCATAAGATGTTGGTTAGGGAGTTGACGTGTGACGTTGAGCTAGTTACTGGTTTGTATAGTTGTTATTTTATTATATTTCCTTTTAAGAAGAAGGATTTTCTTGTGATTAGAATTGAAATCTTATGTGTGTAATATTTCAAAAGATCCAAATAGAAGTGGAAAAGGTTCCATTTTTAGAGTTCTTAGAGGATTTTAGCCTATTGCAAGTGAAAGACTTTGTAGACCATTAAAAGATGTGAATCAAGAGGTTGGATCAGGTTGTGGCATCTTCTATGTCCCTCAGCACCCCTATACATGCATGGGAAAATTACGGGATCAAATTATTTACCATCTATCCTGTGAGGAAGCAAAGTTTAAGAGTATTGAAGATTGGTGGAAAAGGTATGTTGGGTTGTTAGAATACAAGAGGTAGAGAGAAAAAAGAGAATTCTTATGAAAATATTTCATTGATTTAAATCTTTTACAAAAAAAAATTGACACAAAGGATCAATATTTATAAGAAATAGAAGGTAACAGAAAATAGAAAAATATAATTGAAACCTAATTAGCTAATTTTAACTAAGTAAATTTAATTGTAAGAGAGTTGTTAATTTGTTATAGTTTTAGCATTTCCCTTTCAGACTCAAAGTGGGTTGAATAAGACTTGAATAACCAACTACTTTGAGTTTGCTTTGAAGTGAACAAAAGCTAGTGGTGCTTAGGGCCTTTGTTAGGATGTCAACAATTTGGTCTATTGTAGGAATATGATTAATATATGGACTTGTTGAGTACATGTTCTCTAACAAAGTGAAGGGCCATTTCCATGTGTTTGGTCCGAGAGTGAAGAATGGAAATTAGAATGAAAGTCACGGTGCTCAAATGAACATTATACAAATTTATGACCTTATCACAATCATGTATTGAAGAGCTTCAACAATTTATTTATAGTAGGAAGGGTTTCTCATGTAATCTAACCTAAATTTGAAGAGTTTTTTGTTACTAACCATATATGTAGGTAAGCCTTTTGCAATAGCCATGTTGGCTTTTTGAAGGAGATCAAAAATGTATTCTTGTTGTGAGACTAGCATGGATCTAGTGGAGAGATATTTTACTTCAATGCCATGAAAATAATCAAGAGCACCCAGTTGTTTAAGTGAAAATATGGAGTTAAGTTTTGTGGTTAAAACTTAAAGAAACTATGGATAAATTCTTAAGAGTAAAATGTCATTAACATATACTAAGAGGTATATGCATATAGTGGAGGTGATGAATAAAATGTCATTAACATATACTAAGAGGTATATGCATGTAGTGGAGGTGATGAATAAAAACAATGATGAATCACGTCAGCCGACTTTGAACCCCAAATTGATGGAGAATGGTTGAGTTTCTCATACCAAGCTCAAAGTGTACTTTTTTTAGCCCATAAAATGATTTTTGTAGCCTACAAACTAGGGTTTTGTCCTAAACTTCAAAGCATGGAATTTGGGTCATATAGATATCTTCACTTAGAATGTCATTTAAAAAGCATTATTGATGTCTACATGTTGGATGGTCTACTTGTGGATTAATGCAAGAGTGAGAATGGTTCAAACTATGACTGGTTTCACTATTGAGGAAAATGTTTTAGTGTAGTCAAATCCATATTGTTGATGGAATATTTTTACAACAAGCCGCACCTCGTATTTATTGATGAAGCCATTCATATTTCCTTTTATATGAAAGATCCATTTGCATCCAATAACATTTTGGTTTGAAGGAATATGAACAAGAGACTAAGTTTGTTTGTTGAGAAAATCATTGTATTCAGCTTACATGACTGAAAACCACTTTGAATCAACTAAGGTCTAAGAGATAGTGGAGGGTTCCATATGGGACAATAATAAGGTAGTCTAAATTTCGGGGCAAACTGTTGAAAATTAGACTTGGGCTTAACTCAACTCCAAATAGTTCACACACTCACCTTATATATATATATATATATATATATATATATATATATATATATATATATATATATATATTTGATGGGTTTATTTCTAGATAATGTGGGGGAGGGGTTCTAAAATACCCTCTCATGCTTAGGGCTAGACATCTGGTTGGCTGAATAATCAGGAAGAAAAAAGAGTTTAGCAATAAGCTCCAAAGAGGTAACAAGTGAAAATGGTGAGGTTTTATTAACTCGATGTTACTACTGTCAAGCTAAAGTGGATGACGTAATATACCAATTTTACAACAATGTTTATGTAAGGAATGAAGATGATAAACCTAATTATATTACTCGAATTTTTGAGATGTTTGAAATAGTTGGTAACGAGTAATATTTCATGGATTGGTGGTTTTACAGAGTGGAGGACATAGTTATCAAGGATCACAATGATCTTATAGATAAAAAATGGATGTTTATATTTGATATAAAAGATGAGAGATCCTTCAACTATATTATTTCCTAAGTCAAAGTGTTCAAGTCTCCCCAAATGTGCATTTGAGTAAGAAGAAAAAAAATTCCTTCTTATGATTTGTATTATGATATGAAGTACACTGTGGCATACTTAACCTATTCTAATTTTGTAATGAATCCACTATGGCAGAAAGTAACGCATTATCGACAACTTCAGATGATTCCACATCTAATGGTTGTGGTGAATAACATCAATATAACTAATGTACAACCTATAAATAATAAGAGCTTTGATTCATCCTAAAATTTATTATATTTATATTATGGATGTGAAGCCATGTCAATGGACCTTTGTTTAGGTGAATCTTTAGTTGGTATTACACTAGTTACAGGTGGGTTGTTGATATCAATGCAAATGCATGCAAAAGTTTAAAGTTAAATCATCATAAAACTCATGTGAGAAATAAACTAGCAAAAGGGTAATATACTAGTTTTACAACAATGCTTATGTTAAGACTAAAAATGATAAACCTAATAATATTGCCTAAATTGCTAAGATGTTTGAAACGGTTGATAACAATAAATATTTCATTGCTTAGTTTTTTTTACCAAATGAAGGACACAAGACATTTTTTTAAATAACTCAAGGTCATTCCTGGCTAAAACATTTTTTTCCAAAACCTCTAATCTTACTCTCAAATCTTTTTGCAAATGTTGATTAGGAAAATTGCATTAATATCAAACAATCAACCACATGTTATTACACATTTTTAGGAAACTCTCTTATCTTATAAAAATCTAACAAACAACATAAAGTTTCTAAATCATATGCTAAAACTGAATATAGATATCTTTTTAGTGCTTAAGATTATATGGATTAAAAGTTTACTTGTAGATTTTCAAATTCATTCAAAACCTACATTTTATTTTTGTGATAATCAGATTGTTATCCATGTAACAACTAATTTTACTTTTCTTTGAAGATCTAAGTAAATAAAAATTGATTACCATTTTATTAGAGAATAAATCCTAAAAGGCATCATACAACTTGTATATTTTAGATTTAAACATCAACTTGTGAATCTTTTCATTAAATCTCTGCTTAATTTTTTTTTTATATTTTTTTATCCAAATTAAAAATCATTAACATATACATCCCAGCTTAAGAGGAAGTATCAATATATTATTGATATGTTAATTTTTTTTCTTCTTCAATTTTTCTGTTAATCGAATCTCAGAACTGTATTTACATAAATGAATACCTCATTATATCAATTTTATTTAGATAGTTTTATTTTTCTTCTCTAACTCTTTCTTATCCAGATATCCTATTTTAAATTATCTTAACTCTAATAATGTATCAATTATATGAATAACTAAGATAAAACTATAACTTTACTTACAAAATTGATAAAAACTCGTAAATATTTGCACTTAAATTTTATTTATTATTTATTTTTTACATATTTATTGATAGACTTCATCATAATTGTCCTATCAAAATCAATGTATTAATACATTATGATAGATAATTGGTGGTAAAATGAGATATATTTTTTATGAAGAACTGATAAAGGTAACAAATTTAACTTAAGATTTTGTGCAAATTATTCAAATCAGATCTCTAAACCGATCTTAGTGGATGTTAAGATGGAAGAATTAAAATTGCTAAAATTGAAAATGGTACATTGCAACAAGAAAAAACAAAATAAGGATGCAATTCAAAGGCATGCAACTGTTGCTTTGAACAGATCAACTCCATTTTTATTTGGATGTCTTTCTTTTTTAATGACTAGTTGTCAGAAGAAAAAAAAAACGTATCCAAAAATCATGTGTCAACAAAGGAAATTCGGATGTCAAAATCATGTATCAACAAATAGAAAAAGGAAAAAAAAAAGAAAACCAAACATTCAAAGAAACAAATACGGTGAAAAACCCATCCAACATGCAGTTAACAAAACTCTCAATACTATTGGTGAGGTCTGGGCTATAGTAAGTTGCACCAATGCTTATTGTCCATAGTGGTGTTGTTTTTAGGGAATTTCTTTTTGCACCCACCTTTTTTACTTTTAACACACCCTTTTATTTTTGAAAATTTTTAATTTCAAAATTACCCTTATCAATTTCATACCCCCCTTTCACATCCTCCGTCTCTCTGCATCTCTTTCTTTCAAAAAGTTTCTACCCATTTCTCTAAGAGAGGAGTCACCATCATCGGACACCCATTGCCCCCGTTAAAAGTTGAGTTTCTTCTGCTTGAGTGAGGTAAGTGTCATCATCTTCCTTTATTTTTTTTATATGTGTTATCTTCAATGGTTTTAGGATAGAACATTGGTATAGTCTTTCCGGAACTGTATTTCCAGATAAAGTGAGTTGTATTCCGAAAAAATATGTTCGGAATATTAGAAAGAGTGACCGTTAATTATGGAAAGGTGTTTCCGGAATAAAAATATAATTTACTGGATGTTTGCTTTCCGAAAAGGATTTAAATGAAATTTCGGATACGTTCTTCCGTAGTGTTATGAGGAAGGAATATAAACATATATTCCAGAAACATATATCCGTAATAAAGTGTATCTTTTTTCCGAAAATACGTATCCGGAAGGAAACTGTTGTACCGGGAAGGCCTTTTTCGGAATGAATTTATTGAGTTTTCGAATATGCATATCCGGAAAGCAATTAAATTCATTCCGGAGAAGGCCTTCTGGATACATCAATTTTCCTTCCGGATACGCGTTTCACAACCCAATATTAACATTGTCTTTCGTCCAATACCACATTTGTTTGATCTAACAATGACAACAACAAACCTATTGTCTTTACCCACAACTCTAACCCAATTTAATAAATGATCACGTGAAGGAAACACATATTCATAAAGATATTGAATAATTTAATTAAATGATATCAAACATGGTAACTCAATCACTAAATTCTCAGTTCATTTACCATATCAGTCGTGAATGCATATCTATAATCTACACTCTTATTTATGATTACGATTTCATTTTATTTCAAAGATACATCCTTCTATAAACACAAACACAAAAAAAAAAAAAAATAGAAACAACAAAAGTTATAATATTTGTATAAACAAATGAGAAAACTTAATTTCAAAATTTTCATTTACTTCTTCATCATGTTCTGTAAACTTTGGCATATCAACTTCTTCTAAATCAAACCAAAGCAAAGATTCTTTGAGATCCATTTCTCTAACAAAACAAAATCAAGTCTAGGCATTGCTACAATTTAACAATTATATATATATATATATATATATATATATAGAATTGATTTATTTACATTCTGGAAATGTGTATCTAGAAGGAAAATTGAAGAATTTGGAAGCTCTTCGTCAAATCTGTTTAGATTAATGTTCACTTAATACTCTGGAAAGTGGATTCCGGAATACTAACTTAACATTCTGGAAATTGACATCGAAAAAACTTAAACAGACTTTCGGATATTTGCACTTCGGATACGCATTTCTGGAAAATAATCCAAACATTTCATATTTACATTTTTGGAAATTACTTTCCATATATGCATTTTTGGAAAGAAATCCAAATCTTCTGGATGTACATTTCCGGAAGTTACCTTCCGGATACGTATTTCCAAAAAAAAATTCAAATCTTCTGAATTTACATTTCCAAAAGTTACTTGCAATATACATTTTTAACTTATCTCCAGCAAATGTGTTTTCTTTAAATCTCAACACTTTGATTTAAAAAATACAATCCACAATAATGATAATACAAAATTATTCAATACATTTGGTGAACAAATAAATTTTTTACTCTGTTAAAGTTAAAAAAGAAAAAAAAAATCCTCTCATAAATTTAAATTTAAAATTATTAATTAAGTTAAATCAATTTCTTATCAATTAATTTATATATTCACCAGTTACATCGCACATTATCTTATTTTATATTATTTTAAAAATTAACTTAAAAATATTAAAGTTTAATCCCAAAATGTATTAAACACTTGTTTTAAACAAAAATTTAGAAATTATTTTGTAAGATATTTGTGAATTTTAAAAAAGAAAATAAATAGTAAAAATTATCTGACTTTTAGAATAAGTGATTAATTTATAATATAAAAATGATTGTATATTGAATTTGTAAAGTATATATGCAGAGTATCATTATTGTAATTTTAGTCGGGTTTGTGAGGTATCCTTTAACTATACAATTATTTTGAACTTTGAAGCAGGGTGAAATTGCTTCATTGACTTTGGCTGGCTTAGACAAGATGTATTGAAAATGTTGAAAAAAAAAATCTGCATTTATAACATTTTTGACAATAACTTTCCATTTTTTATTTATTAAGTATTAACCGGTGCCTATAGCATTTTCCTTACAATTAATGTGTGATTTTGTTGCTTAAACAATATTTGCTCAAATTTATTTTTTATATTTGTTAGTTGTTATGGTTAAGTTATTGTATTTTTTTGGTTAAAATCTGATTATTCTTTTCACTAAAATATTTGGACTTTTAAGATTTTAAATGACTTAAATGATTCAAATCCTAAAAGTTTGGCAGAAAAGTTGTTGAAATTTATAGGATTTTGTGAAGTGTAATTTAAGAAGTTAGAGTAGCGATTTAAAGTGGAAAAATATATTTTTAATTACAAGTAAAACATGATGAATTAAAGAGTATATAAACCAATATAATTAGTTCAGTTTGTAAAAATTGAATAAAAACTAAGAGTCTTAGATAAAAGAAAAGTGACAAACAGCATAATTATCACAATTTAAAGAAAATAAAAAAATCAAATTATAAAAATGATATAATTACCCTTAGAAACGATAGAAAAATCAAAATGATACATTAATTATAATAAAAAAATATAATTAAACCTTTTATTTTTTTATAAAACTCGATAAGGAGTTAAGGTCTTGGTTGTATGTTTCCTATCGAGCCATTTTTTTATTGAAAAATTATGAAATTAGTTTTTTTAAGAGTAAAACAAAGAAAACCTGATTCTATAATGACCACTTGCATTTTTTACGCGGTTTTGCATATTGCAAACAAAGCCGAGTAACTTTGTTTGTTGGGATGAAAAGAAAAAGTATGAAAAAATTATAAAAAATGATATAACTTTTATTGTTCGACCAAAATAAAAAGTAATCTTTTAATTTTTAAAATTTTATTTTATTTTATTTTCTCTCTGTGTCAACGGAGGGTTAGTCTCCTTTTCATTTTATTGTATATTTTGTGATTGACTCACGAGATTGTAATGGCATTATTGTGATTTCGTATTTGACACATTGTTACATGAGATAGTATTCTACAATAAATATATATACATTTTATATAACATAAGAAGGGGAATAATATATATAATGTGTTCATTTTATAGAAACATAATAAGAAGAGAGGAAACAACATATATAATATGACAATTAATATAAAAAAAATAACTTCCATAAATTTTATAGTATAAATATTATATTTCTTCTTATGTAAGCATAACGGGCGCTTACGATTGTTTGCTGATGTAAACAAAATTGTTTTTAGTCACGTAGAACAAAAGGTTTTGCCGGAATGAAATAAGCTTGTGATGAAACAATGCCCAAAAAGTGTAAGTTGATACTCACAAGGAGCTGGGAGCGGAAGAAAAGTACAAAGACAACAAGTTAAGCTTAGGGACATTTGGACAAAAAACAAATTTCACAAGATAACTCTTTTAATTTAATTTATTTTATCAATAAGATATTATTGAACTTCATTTTTTTTCTCCCTTTTGAATGAACTTCTTCACCGTTTTCTTACCTTTTCAGAGATTAAGTATACCTTTGGTTAATGTTGAATTATTTTGATTTTATAAAATTCATTTCAATTAAGATTGAAGATTGATCAGTTTGAAGCAAAGTAATTTATAATTTAAAAGTAATTTTATAAATATATTTAGTATGAATTCCCAGGACTATATAAGATTTTTATATACTCACTTTTAATCGAATACAGTCTTAGGAGTAAAAAGATAATGTTCATTCCACCCAATTAAATTTCTATCATCTTATCAAAATCTTTTTTGGCTGTCACCAATAGGCTGGTTTAACTATTTAATATATATATATATATATATATATATATATATATGATAAATTGTAAGTATTTACTATATATTTGATGGTTAAATAGTAGATATTTAATCTTTCTTGAAATAAAACATTAGATTTGAATATCTTATATTCAAAAAGAAAATATTTAAAAAATTATATTATATTTATTAGTTTCATTATAATATAGATATTTTAAATTTAAATAAGATTATCTCCTACAAAAGATATTTCTAATTAAAAAAAAACTATTTTGTTGTCCTTTAAATTTTGATTCACTTCACCCTTTAAATAGGAAAATGGAAAAAATAGGATTGAAAAAAATTAAATTAAAAAAGATATAAATAGAATTATTTTTTTCAAAATTTATTAATTTTCAGTTTTAATCAAATAAAATATCAGTTTTCATATATTTTTCTGTTTATGTGTGTGTATTTTTAATCTAAGAAATTCAGCATCCGGAAACATTTATCCTTCATCCCTGCAAAATAGTCCCGTTTAAAGTTTGTTTTTAATAATATTATAATTTGTATTGTTTCACATTAATATCTTAATGTTAAAAAATTACATGCTATTTACGTTTTTGTACACATAATATTTTCATTTCATATTTAATATGTTTTTAATAAATATTTTTATTCTATAATAGTATTAAAGTTTTATTGGTTTGTAAAAAATATATTTTAATTAATCAAACCACAGATAATAGAAACAAGTGTAGATATTTAAATACCCAAGTATGAAAATGAAAATAAAGTTATCAATATAGATTTTTTTTAAACAAGAGTAGGAGAACAAATACTGTAGTACTCAAATTGAATCTTGAATAATATTTTTTATTTATATGAAATATAAATTTTTAACTGTCTAATTTTTTATAAATCTACTTTTAGATGTATTAATTGTCAAGTTTCTTTTCTATTCTTAATTTACTATATAATGTGTTTCTTACCGCTTCCTATATCATTAATTCAAACATTGAATATTAAAAATATTTATAAAATAAAAATTAATTTGTCAATATATTATTCAATTTTAGCTATTTTTATTAATTTTAGTAAATTATTTATTTTTAACAAAAAGGGATGAGATGCAATTATTTTTTAAAATTATAACTATAAGCTCACGAAATACAAATTTTAGGAAATATTGATTTGTTTTTGTATTTTAATTAAAAATTTATTTTATAAAATACTTTTAAAAAACTCTTAAAAATAAAATAAATTAGATATTGTTTAAAATTTCTAATTTTAAAAATTGTAAAAACATTTAGAAAATAAAAATTTCACTGATTAAACAATTTTTTTATTTTTTAGTTAAAAAAACAAACCAACCCTTTATTTTGTAAAATTTTAAAACATAAAACGTTGAGTCTTAATAAAAAGGAAAGGGGGATTATTCGCACCAGCCTTATGCCAGTCAGTCAGTCACGGCGTTAGCCACGCGCACCTTGACGTTGCAACTGGTTCTGATTACCAAGGCAATATAATTTTAGTAAGAAGTGATATTTAATTATTTATATTAAAATGTTACCTTACTGAATAACATAACAAAGTATATTAAATAAAAATTTTAATTATTCGTAAGAAAAAACTAATTTTTATTGAAATAATGTTATGTTATTTAATAAAGTAACATTTTTGTGTGTCGTTAAATTTATTAAGTAATATAACATTATATGATTTAACGTGATATATATTAATTTTTAATAAAATTTTAGTATCTATTTAATGAATTTTTTCTCTACTTAATCGTCATCTAAAATAATTTTCATTTTTATTCAAAATATTATTATATTTTAATAATTAGCATATTATCAGTGGATTGTACAAATACTTTTAAAATTAAATAAAATTTATAAAAAATGATAAATAATTTTTATTAATAATAAATACTAGATTATATCAATAATAAAATAAGAATAAAAACCATTAAAAGTAAATAAAAATGAAAGAAACATATCCAAATAAATTAAAAATACTAATTTGATATATCAAGATTTAAAAATATATTTAAATTAAGAATAAGTAAGATTATGAAAATTTTAAAATTTAATATACTTATAAAGGAATGCATATTATAATTTATTAATATTTAAATTTTGAATTAAATTAATAAAAATATTATAAACAAAAAATAAATATTTAATGCATGAAAAATGTACTCACTAATTTATTATTAATAGAGATAATAGTTGTTAAAAAATTATTTTAAAATTCAAATTTGTATTTAAATAAATAAATTTTTATATTTTTTTATTATTAATACCTGATTTTTCATGTATGTTAGAAAGTCTTTGATTATAATCTTTCTTTACTAACTGGACATGTAAAATGCAAGTGTTCCCAAAAAAAATTAGAATATTATGCGATGTCTGGACAGTGGATGTCCCACATATAAAATGCATCCATATAAGCCACCGAGATTAAAGATCTTTACAAGAATGAGGTCTTTTGTTCAATACAAGACTACTTTTATAAAATATAAAAGAATAAAGAGCAAAGAAATAAATTTATTTTTTTAAAAGTTTTTTTAAATCAATTTTTGAATTTAAAAATTTAATTAAAACTTTTTAATTTATTATTTTATCATTCAAATCAATTTTTTTATTTAATTTACATTAATTAAATGTTACATGAAATACTTAAAAACAAAAAGGATGTTGTTTTACTGGTATCATGAAATAATTAAAAAATATGAAAAGTAAAATTTATTTTCTTTTAAAAAAGTTGAATATCATCTTTTAGAATGAAGCATATGTAATATTGATTTTAAGGATTTGTGTATTTATTGCATATTTTTTTTAAATTTAATAATTCTTTATGTAATAAAATAGAAAATAGAACTAGTAAAAAATAATAAATTAAAAAATTTAATAATATTTGTAATTTTCAATATATATATATATATTGAGTATATCTAAAATAAAAAAAGTAATTTCTTTTATATGAAATAAGATTTTTTAATATCGACAAATATAATTAAATATAGTTTAAAATTTGTAATTTAGTAAATTTAAATTTTAAATTTAAATTCAAACAGAAATTTAAATAGATATTTAAAATTAATAGTTAATTTAATTCAATTTACGTAATCATGTTTAAAAGAAATAAGAATTAAAACCAGTAATAAACTAATAGGTTACAAAATTAATAATTAAAAGTTTGATGGTTACAATTTAAACATGTAATCAAAATAATAATTTATTTTAAATTTTAAAATTTTTTAAAATATTCATTTTTTACAATAATCTCTACATATTTCAAAAGCTTTCAAGAAAAATTTAATAAAATAGAATATATAAAATACATTTTGCTAAATTCACATCATGAATGTAATGCATTAAATATAGTATATCTTGAACTATGAATTGGACCTTAGACAACTAAACTTAAATTACAGTGTTTTAGTAAAGTAAAATTTTTATGAACCAAAAATATTTTAACGTAAATTAGATATTCATATATCACATTAGACCCTTAATCTTGCCATTTTGATTGGTTTTGCACAAGTAGACTTGGTAATTCATGAGTACCGTAAAAACTGTACCTCAATCTCATATAGGCAGTTCCATTTCATACTCATATAATTGATTTCATCAAATATATCATGCATTTTATACATCACCCATAAAGGATATGATAGTAATTAAAAATACTAAGTTTAATATTTCATCCAATGCAACCTAATTTCTCACATCATAGGAATGAAAAATAAACAGGGTTAGAAATATCAATAATAATTTGATATTATCCATATGAGTATTCTTCATACGATCTCCAGCCATAAAGTTTGAGTTGCTATTATTGTTGATTTTATTTTGACTAAAACTCTATTCCTATCGATATCATTAACTAAGTTTTTTTTATAGAAATAATATCAAATTAATTTTTGACTTCACGTTAATTAGGATACATAATTATTCAGTAATCATTCACACAACTTTGACATATATGATCATATTTAAATTTGTATTTATAGATTATTTTTCACTATTGCTCCCTGATAATTATGAGTATGCTTACCAGAAACATAATTTTTTTTTCTTGTATAAAGTATTTACTAAGAAATTTTCTTAGTGCATATTTTCAAACTCTCCCAAAATAAAAATAATAAGTTGGTTTCTGTAATATACTTGACTATCTATTTAAATAATTAAAATCATGAATCTCTTTTAAGATTAAAATAAATTCATTTATAATTTATTCTTACATAAATTAATGACTATATTATTTTAATATAATAAAAAATTTATTAGTACCATAATTTATGGTATCTTTCAAACATTTAATCAATGTTATAAGAATAATAAATATATATTTCTTTTCGTAAACTCATAATATTCCTATCAATGATCGTCTCAAATATTTTGATATGCTTATATTATACAACAAGATAATTTATATATTTTCTTTCATTACATGTCAACATCATAAGAAATTGCTAATAATATAATTCTAAAATATTCAAATGTTTCAAAAAAAATTCACAATATTATAATTTTTCTATAATATTATTGTATCATTTTTTTATGATTTTAAGATGAAAAATTTACTTGTTACATCTCTCTTATTTGTTGTAATATAAGAACATGCCTAATTAGTGTATATAATAGAGTACTTTTTAATTTAATAGTCGTCATAATTAGTTAAAAGAGATTTTATGTCGATTTCTCATGTCATGCATATCTTATAGAGGACTACTACATTTTATGTTTTGAAGCATAATAAAAGTGAAAAAATACCAAACTTTGAACACCATACGAATTTGTGTACATGCTCGAAAAATGATAAAGATATCAATATATCAAAAAGATTACACATTAGTTGATATTAGTCAACTTAAAACATAGTAATGGGAAAGACATATATGCATGTTTTATCAAATTTCTTTTACAAATATTGCAGCATGCAAGCTATTTTTTAAAATATTATATAGTAGTTAGTAAAGTGAGAATTTAGATGATCTAAAATATATAATTTTTTTCATATATTGAATAAAGTATGCAAAAAAAAATTTCAAACATATCATCATACATGGAAGATTTTTTATTTTTCTCACATAATCCAATAAGATTATTTTTTATTTTATTTTTTTGCATAATCTAATATTTAATTTCAACACTCTCAATATTATGTTTTCACACAAAAATCACTATACTTGCATATATGCATACTAAGAATATTTTTCAAATTTCTTATAATAAATTGAATATATTTTATTTCTATTTTACTATTATTATTATTGTTGTTATTAAAAAAAATACAATATGTATGATATACAAAAAATTTAGATTCGCATATATGGAGATGTCATAACCGTAATTAGGATGAGACGACGAGCTCGCTAACAAATTTTAAAATGAATTTTTGTGGATTGTGGAGCCATCACCAAATTTTATTTTAAGGGAAAACATTTGGAAAAACCCTAACTTGAGGAAGAAATCTAGGTTCGGAAGTCGGTTACGAGTAAGGAAGGTATTAGGCACCTTACTCGCCCGTTCCAAAGAACGGTACCTTTAAACTGAGTGTGTGATATTTTGAAAACTATTTGATCCCTTAAAATAGAATAGAAAATAAATAGGTTTATGGAAAATAGCCTGACAGGACTTGATCTTACTCCTACGTATTCCCTGGTGCAATGGGAAACTCAAGGCTACGTAGTTCTGGTTAAGAGACTTGATCTCTTAGAGAAGAAAAAAGTAATCTTAGGTAAAAACTTTAAAACAACGTTTCTTAAGAAAATACAGGATTTAGGGAAATAAACATGCTTGCATAATCCAAATCGTCGTAAGCCGTATTTGAATTAGCATGAATTAAAATACGTAACAGTAGAGAACGCTACTTGCCCGTATTAGAACCCGTTTGCACAATCTGAGAAAAATTTAAAAAACAGATGTTTTGGAAATAGAAGAATTTTAGAAAAACAGACGTGCTTGCATAATCCAAATCGTCGTAAGCCGTATTTGAATTAGCACGAATTAAAATACGTAACAGTAGAGAACGCTACTTTCCCGTATTAGAATCCGTTTGCACAATCTGAGAAAAATTAAAAAAAAACAGATGTTTTGGAAACAGAAGAATTTTAGAAAAACAGACGTGCTTGCATAATCCAAATCGTCGTAAGCCGTATTTGAATTAGCACGGATTAAAACATGTAACAGTAGAGAATGCTACTTGCCCGTATTAGAACCTGTTTGCACAATCTGGGGAAAATTGAAAATAGACGTTTTTGAAAAAAGGAAGATTTTTAGAAAAAATAGACGTGCTTGCATAATCCAAATCGTCGTAAGCCGTATGTGAATTAGCACGGATTAAAACACGTAACAGTAGAGAACGCTACTTGCCCGTATTAGAACCCGTTTGCACAATCTGGGAAAAATTGAAAATAGACGTTTTTGAAAAAGGAATATTTTTAGAAACAACAGACGTGCTTGCATAATCCAAATCGTCGTAAGCCGTATTTGAATTAGCACGGATTAAAACACGTAACAGTAGAGAACGCTACTTGCCCGTATTAGAACCTGTTTGCACAATCTGGGGAAAATTGAAAACAGACGTTTTTGAAAAAGGAATCATTTTAGAAAAACAGACGTGCTTGCATAATCCAAATCGTCGTAAGCCGTATTTGAATTAGCACGGATTAGAACACGTAACAGTAGAGAACGCTACTTGCTTGCATTAGAATCCGTTGCACAATCTGAGAAGAAATTGAAAATAGAGATGAAGATGAACTCGAAAATCCGAGAAGAACCAAGAAAATTAAGCGGAATAAAAGCTAGATCTAACCTCCATTGATGTTCCTTATTCAATTATCTCCAATCCAGCTTAGGTCATAAGGTTCAAAGGTAAGAATTAAGTGTTTTTTTTTATTTGATTCAAGCATACACTTAACTTTTTAGGCTTAATAACTTAATCATGCATGACTTAAGCTAGACTTAGCATATAGGATGCATGCAAATGGTCATGAAATCTTAGGAATTTTGTCCAAAGGAGGATATACAAAAACAAAAAAAAAAAGAAATAAATACATATAGAAGGATCCACACATAAAAAATAATACCTAAACAAGTTTAAAAGAACAAGATCTACAAAAGAACTTCAAAGACACAAGATATTTTGGCGCCGAAATTTGAATTCAAATCTTAGAATTTTTCAAAAATATTTTTCCAGAGATATAAAAATTAAAACCGATAAATTGAAATATATGAATTATAGGAATCAAACAAAAAAGGTTTGACAAAAATCATACCAGAAATGAGCAAGTTATGCACAAATCAAACAAGATAGGTTCATTTTCGCACCAAGACAAACATACCTCAGTAATTCGGCCATAAAAATTTCATTTCATATCCAAATTAGATAAGTAATACCATTCCAGAAACTAGAGAGAAATATGAAGAGAACGCAACAAAAATCACCAAAATCGAAGATTGTTTGACCGATCAAAAATGAAAACAAAAAATAGAGACGAAGATTAACTCGAAAATTAGGCGCCAAAATTTGAATGCAAATCTCAGAATTTTAGAAATATTTTTTGGTAGATCTGAAAAATTAAAACCAAAAAATTGAAAGATATAGGTCATAGGAATTAAACAAAACAAATTTGACAAAAAACAGACCAGAAATGAGCAAGATATACACAAATCAAACAAGCTAAGTTCATTTGCACATCAAGACGAACATCATTCAGTAATCAGGTCATAGAGACTTCATTTTAGATTCAAATTAGACAAATAATATCATTCCAGAAACTAGAGAGAAATACGAAGAGAACGCAACAAAAATCACTGAAATCGGAGATCATTTGATCGATCAAAACTAAAAATGAAAACAGAGATGAATTTGAACTCGGAAATCCAAGAAGACGCAGGAAAATTAAACGAAATAGAAGCAAGATCTAACCTCCATTGATGTTCTTGATTGCCACTTGATAGCATCTTGGAAGGTGATGAATAGCTGGTTCCATGGAGGCGAAGGAGGTGCTCAATTGGATGTAGAATTCAAGAGTCTCTTTGTTGCTCCTCTTAGAAAAGAAAAAAAAAACTAAAAACCTCCCTTCAATGACTCAAAGTGCTCCTCTCTCTCCCTCCTTATAAATTCTGAAAATTTTTAGAAAATGAAGAATCCCCATTGAACTAAATGAAAGTCCCTATTTTTAGGAAAGGGAAAAAAATTTTAGAAGTGAAGAAACTTCCCTTTTTGTATTCTAATTTTCTCTTTTTTATTTTCTTTTTATTATTTTCTTTATTTTTTCTTCTTTCATTTTCTTTTTTTTTTCTAACTAATTTCTAACCATCATTAACTAATCCAACTAACTCTCTAACTACATTCTTAACTAAAAAATTATTTTTCTTTCATTTTCTTTTTTTTCTTTTTTCTTTTTTTTTCTCTAACTAATTCTTAACCATCATTAACTAATCCAACTAACTTTCTAACTAAATTCTTAACTAAAAAATTATTTTTCTTTCTTTTTCTATTCTTTTTTTGTTATTTTTTTATTTTAGACTAAAAAATAAAATGATTTATTTTGGGTTTTAAATTTATCCTCGGACATAATTCAGTGTTCACAGTTTGCCCTTTTTTACTCATTTTCTTACCTGATAATATAAGAAACAAGTTTCTAGATTATCACGGTAAGAAATGAGTAAAGAAGTGAACAAATTATGTCTGAGGTAAAAGATAAAAATTGGCATGGGTGCGAGCCTTATTGGCAAGTCTTGATGATGTCAGGGAGTTGAATGATGCTTCCGGGGTACCAGAAAAGTTCCAGGCTTGACCGAAAACTTAGGAATGCCTGCCCTAATAAGTTGGACGATCGTAGTTCAAATGTGGAAATTTTGCATAAGTTTTGCAAGCCTTGTGTAATGAATTGACGAGGTTCAAATATGCGGGGCCTAATATGGTAGGCCAAAATGAAGGGATTTAAGATGCGGCACCTGAATAGGCTAGACAGAAAAACAAATGTGTTAGGGCCTGTATAGGCCAGGATGAAGAAATTTAAACATGTAGGGGCCTTGTGTGATAGGCCAAGATGCAAAAATTTAAACATGCAGGGGCCTTGTGTGATAGGCCAAGATGTAGAAAAATAAACGTCCTGGGGCCTTTGCGATAGGCCAAGATGCAAAAATTTAAACATGCAGGGGCCTTATGTGATAGGCCAAGATGCAGAAATTAAAATGCAGCGCCTGAGGTGATAGGCTGAACAGAAATTTAAACATGAGGGGCCTGATGTGATAGGCCAGAATGCAGAAAGTAAAATGCAGCGCCTGATGTGATAGGCTGAATAGAAATTTAAACATGCAGCGGCTGATGAGATAGGTTGAACAGAAATTTAAACATGAAGGGCCTGATGTGATAGGCTAGGCAGAAATTTAAACATGCTTGATGTCCTGTTGTTGACAGGAAAATGCAAATGAGGTCCTGCTGTTTCCGGGAAGAATGTAAATGAAATCCTACTGTTGCCAGGATGAATGCAAGCCTGTTAAGACAGGCGGACAAAATTTAAACATGCTTGATGTCCTGTTGTTGACAGGAAAATGCAAATGAGGTCCCACTGTTGTCGGGAAGAATGCAAATGAAATCCTGCTTGACAGGATGTGTGCAGAAAGTTAAACATGAAATCCTGCTTGACAAGATAAATGCAAATGAAATCCTGCTTGACAGGATGTATGCGGAAACTTAAACATGAAATCCTGCTTGACAGGATAAATGCAAATGAAATCCTGCTTGACAGGATGTATGCAGAAACTTAAACATGAAATCCTGCTTGACAGGATAAATGCAAATGAAATCCTGCTTGACAGGATGTATGCAGAAATTTAAACATGAAATCCTGCTTGACAAGATAAATGCAAATGAAATCCTGCTTGACAGGATGTATGCGGAAACTTAAACATGAAATCCTGCTTGACAGGATAAATGCAAAATGACCTATTAAGACAGGTGAAATGTAGAAAAAGTGTTGTTGATGACAGGAAAGATGCAAGCCTGCTACACAAGAAAAGGAAAATGAAAATGACCTGTTAAGACAGGCAAAAATGTAAAAGTCCTGTTGTTGACAGGATGGAGGAAAAACGCCTGTTAAGATAGGCACAACAGAATGGTGAAAACCTGTTAAGACAGGCAAAGAGAAATGAAAAGGACCTGTGAAGACAGGAAAGAAGCAAGCCTTGTTAAGGCAGGAAAAGTAAATGACGAAAACTATCCTGTTAAGATGGATTCCTGTTGTTAACAGGAGAAATGGAAACCTGTTAAGATAGGAAAAGTAAAGTGAAGGGGACCTGTTAAGACAGGTAAGATGCAGAAAAGTCCTGTTGATAACAGAAAAGATGCAAGCCTGCTAGACAGAAAAAGTAAATGAAAATGACCTGTTGAGACAGGTAAAATATAGATGGAATCCTGTTAAGACAGGCATTGAAATGAGGAGAGAAACCTGTTATGACAGGTAATGAAGAAAAATCATGTTGCTAATAGGAAGGAAACAAGATACCCGTTAAAATAGGAAGAAGAACGATGAACACCTGTTAAGACAGGCAAAGAAAAGTGCAAAATGACCTATTTAGGACAGGTAAAATGTAAAGGTCCTCTTGTTGACAAGATGAAAGCAAGATGCTTTTTAAGATGGGCAAAACAGAATAGTGATAACCTGTTAAGACATATGAAAATGTAAAAGTCCTGTTGTTCACAGGATGAAAGGAAGACGTCTGTTAAGATAGACACGATAGAGTGGTATATAAAAAAAATTGTTAAAACAGGAAAAACAGGATGACGGAAACTTGTTTAGACTGGTAGAAAAAGGTCCTGTTGTTGATAGAAAAAAAAACAAGCCTGTTAGGACAGGTAGAACGTAGAAATGGCCTGTTAAGACAGGCGTAGCAGAGATGGCCTGTTAAGACAGGAAATGCAAGAATGATCATACTTATTAAGATAAGTCATGTGAAAACAAAAAGAAGATTGACCTGTGAAGACAGGCAAAGGAAAAACAGTCTGTTAAGACAGGCAAAAAGCAGAAGTGGCCTGTTAAGACAAGCAAAAAGTATAAGTGACCTGTTAGGGCAGGCATGAGAATAAAATCTGTTGGTGCAGGCAATACAAAGGTGGAATGATGGTTGACCTGTTAAGACAGGTAAAGGAAAGACATCCTGTTAAGACAAGCGACAAAGCTGGTTTGTCATGTCAGACAAAAAGCGCGGAATGACCTGTTAGGATAGGTATAGAAAAGAGAGGCTTGTCAAGACAAAAGACGAGTACAGAAAAAGAGATGTCTTACCGAGACAGAATAACCTGTGGAGACAGGTGTGGCAACATGAAAGTAATGGCCTGTTAGTGCAAGTAAAAGAATGACCCATTGAGACAGATGTGGGAAGTAATATGATGTGCCTTAGGAATGCACGGGAGTGGAATATGGACTTCTTCGTCAACTACCTCGGAAAATATTATTTTGAAATTATTTATTACTTATTCTTCCTTGAACTTGAGGGTTTTTTAAGCACTTGATAATTATTCTCTTGAAGAAAATTTGGGCAGACATTTTTCCCCAGTTTAGAAAATTCTTGATAATTGAGGGGTGTCTTGATTTGAAGGGATTTTGGGCAAACATCTTGCCCTAGTTTGGAAGATTTTTGGCAATCGAGGAATGCCTTAACTTGAGGGGATTTTGGGCAAGCGTTTGCCCCAGCTTGAATCTTGATTCATACTTCGAGGTTTGCTTCATCTTGAATTTTTCAGGGCACATGTTTGCCCTAACTTGATTTTTGATTTGGAATTTGAGGATGACCTCAAATTTGATTTTTGTGTGGGCAAGCATTTGCCCAAGTTTGAGCTTGACTTAAAATTTGAGGATGCCCTCAAAAAGAATTTTTATGGGCAAACGTTTGCCCCAGTTTGAGCTTGACTAAGAATTTGAGGATGACCTCAAATTGGACTTTTTGTGGGCAAGCGTTTGCCCCAATTTGAGCTTGACTCAAAATTTGAGGATGACCTCAAATTGAATTTTTGTAGGCAAGCGTTTGCCCCAATTTGAGCTTGACTCAGGATTTGAGGATGACCTCAAATTGAATTTTTGTGGGCAAGCATTTACCCCAGTTTTGATTTTGATACGGGAAATTTTCCCTGGTCTTAATTAGTATTGACAATGGATTATGAGATGCCGGATGCTTATCATGATGTTTGAATGAATGCAAAAGGATGTGATGCTTTAACTTGATTATTGTTTCTTAATGCTCAACATAATTATTTAATAGATGCTATGGAATGAATGCATGCCATGAGATGGTGAAAAACTTTTTGTTTCTCTTGATTTTATTATTTTTTTTTATTTTTTCGATAGGTTCTTTCTCGACAACCTTATAGTTGGTGTGAAAGGAACCAAAAATCAGGATGAGCTGGATTGACTCAATCTCTTGGGTTCTTGGTCAACTTTGTTACCTTTTTTCCAAGATCTTTAAGACCCATCAATAGTCAGCATTATTGGATGAGACACACTCCTTTTGTCTTGACAACATTATGGCTGGTAAAAGGATGACCTTTTGGGAAACAGTCATGTCGTGTTGTGATGGTTGAGGACTCATCCGATTTGTCATGACCTTTCGAAATTTAACTTTTTATTTTTACATTTTTCACATTCCTTTTTGGCCTGTGTACCTTTGAGGTATGCAAAGTGATCTTGGATAATTAATGGAAGGAAATGCAGAATTTTGCAAATGATGTTTAAGGTAGTATATTTGAAAGGAAAGGGCGAAGGATGTTGGTTTGATTGCCCAAATGGCACCTTTTGGTGAAAAATGCCAATGCTACTTTTCATAATCTTGATTGTCAAATTAACCAAACTTAAGAAGTGGCAAAAATTTTGCCCCAGTTTTCGAAAGTATGAGATGCAGAAATGTCAGATTGTACTGGGATTCTTGGTTGACCTTAACTTTGCCTAGGTTGTTCTTTTGATTTTTCAACCCTGCAAGTCTTTTGTTTGTCCTAACTTTTGCTGAGGCCACCCTTGCGGGTTTTCGACCTAGCGGACTCTTGATTGTATGCCCTAACTTTTGCCTAAGCCGCCCTTTGAGGGTTTTCGACCTAGCAGGCCTTTGTTTGTGTGCCCTAACTTTTGCCTAGGCCATCTTCGAGGGTTCTCGACCTAGCGGGCTCTTGATTGTATGCCCTAACTTTTGCCTAAGTTGCCCTTTGAGGGTTTTCGACCTAGCGGGCCTTTGTTTGTGTGCCCTAACTTTTGCTTAGGTCGTCTTCGAGGGTTCTCGACCTAGCGGGGCCTTTTGTGCCCTAACTTTTTCCTAGCCCGCCTTTGCAGGTTTTTGACCTAGCGGGCTCTTGATTGTATGCCCTAACTTTTGCCTAAGCCGCCCTTTGAGGGTTTTCGACCTAGCGGGGCTTTGTTTGTGTGCCCTAACTTTTGCCTAGGCTGTCTTCGAGGGTTATCGACCTAGCGGGCCCTCATTTTGATCCTAATTTTTCCTGAATTATTTTTTTGGAATTTTAATCCAGCAAGACCTCTTCTGATCATGACTTCATCGATTTATTTTTTGAATTTTAACCCTATTTTTGCCTGGATTATTTTGTCTTTTAATCCGGCGGGTTTCTATTCTTCTTGAATTTTGGATTTTAACCCTGACTTTGCCTGGACCATTTTGATTCTCAATTCAGCGGATCTATTTGGCATCCCTATGTTTTGCCTGGATTTGAACTTCCGATCCAACGGGATATTTGTTACTCCTGTTAGAAATGTTCCTTGAATGGGGATTTGAAATCTCTAGTTGGATTTTGATTATTCTGCTTCCTCATTTAATTTTTCTCCTTGAGTTTGATTAATCAAACGCTCAAAATTATTTATTACAGCACTGACATTGTCACCAATATGTATTGATTGTTTAGGTGTAGGATAAGAAGCGGGTTGAATGATGAAAAGAAATGGAAACTTTCAAGAAGTAAAGTTAACATGGTAAGGTACATGCTCAAGCAACATGAAAAATGTAATTTTATATTTCTCATTGAGATTTATTTACAAAAGATTGATTTTGAAAAGTATGAAAAATCTTTGATGATTTCCTCGGTATATCAGCTTATACAAGGCAACTCATTGTGTTGCTCCTATTTCTCAGCTAGTTGATGAGCTCTCATGACTCGGCAATGGATTGTTCTCAGTGTTGGGAGCAAGCTTCCTAAAATCCAGCCATTTTGCATCAATCAAGTTTTGTGCTTCAGTGCTAGGCAATCCTCTGTGGAATGACCAATGAACCGTGCATGGTAATCGCATCTAGTGTTTGCATCATACCATTTAGGATATGGTGGTTCTTGAGGCTTTAGAGGATAAGGAGCGACTAGAGAGTTTTGAATTAAGTGAGGTAGCAGCTCAGTGTAGGAGATCAGAATAGGGTCGAATTGGATAGGCTTCTTCTCTTTTTTTCAGGCTTTGATTAGGGTTTTGGCTCGTGGCTTGTGTTTGTATCGTGTATGGTGTTGGTGGTCGTACTTGCATTGGATAGTTATAAGTAGGATGGTAGGGTGTTTGGTAGGTGGTGGCGATATAAGGATATGGTGTACAAGGTATGTATGGTGATGGTTGGTAACTGGCTGGACCATAATGTGCCACCTGTGGAGTGTATTGGCCTTGACCAGAAGCCACATTATAAGCTTTGTCTGCCTTCTTCTTTCCTGATCCGATGGAAGCGTTGACTGCCCCTGTAAGCTTATGCGCAATCTTTCCACGGCGCATGCCACCTTCGATTCTTTCTCCAATGATGATGACATAAGAGAAGCTAGCAGTCATACTACCGATCATCTTGTCATAGAAAGGATTTTAGAGTGTGTCGATGAACATACTGACCAGTTCTTTCTCAGACAAGGGAGGTTGTACTTGAGCAGCCAACTCCCTCCATCGTTGGGCGTATTGCTTGAAGGTCTCCTCTCCCTTCTTGGCCATATTCTAGAGTTGAGTTTTGCTAGCAGCCATCTCCAGGTTATACTGGTACTGCTTCAGAAAGGCATTAGCTAGGTCCCTCCATGAACGGATATATGTCCGTTCCAGCTGAGTATACCAATTTGCAGCTGCCCCGGTCAAACTGTCTTGGAAGAAATGGATGAGCAAGTTGTCATCATGAGCACAGACAACCATTCTTCTACAATACATGGCCAAATGCTTCCTCGGACAACCAGTTCCCTGATATTTCTCGAATTCAGGAACCTTGAACTTCGGAGGGATAACCACATCTGAGACTAGACATAGATCAGATGCGTCTTTGATATCATAAGCACTTCCTTCGATTGCCCGGATTCTTCCTTCCAAGATTTTCCATTTTTCAGCATTTTCGTTAGAAGGATCGCTTGGGTACTCTCCTGGCCTATTGTGAAGATGGGAAGGTATGTATATTGGATGAAGTCCTTAGGTGAACATAGGATTCGTTCCCCCAGTGTTTATTTGGTGAGCTTGGACAGGTTGTTGTATGGTGTTTGGAGTAATATGAGGGATTCCTATAGGGTTTGAAGGTAGGTTTTTTGTTTGGGTTTGTGTTTGGCTGAATGGGAGTGCATGCCCCTGAGGGTACCCATAGTGGACCCACTCAGTTTGTGAAGGCATGGTCGATGGTAAAGGGTTTGGTGGATTGTAGCTAGGAGAATATGATGGGTCAACTGGTTCCTCTGGAAAGGACACCCTTATGTCCTTCTGTTTTGACGATTGGATAGCCTCCATTAGTTTGGCCATTTGATCTTTCAGAGTTTTCACCTCATTTCTCAGCTCTTCGTTTTTCCTTTCCAACTCATCCATGATCTTTGATTGGGAACGAGTCCTATAAGGATGCCGAGAAAACTATCTTTCTTTAATTTTTATTTTTCTGTAAAATTTGAAATTAGTTTTGATAAGCTCATGACTGCATGAATATCAATGTTTCAATGAGTATGAAATGAAAAAGATATGAGATAGTTTTTCAAAATTTTTCTTTTTTCGATGATAAATTTATTCAATGAATGTAATGTTTTGAAATGCATAAATAATTTATAGATTTAAAAGCTGACCATCTTTTGGAATGATCAAATGCTCTCTTCAATATTTGGGTTTACTCTTTTCCAGCAAATATTGATTTCTTGATTTTTTGATTATTTTTTTTTATTTTTTTTATTTGGAAATTGTTTTCTAGGTATGAAGGAAGTTATCTTTCTTCAATTTTTTGTTAAATTAATTATTAGAAGAATGTCAGTGAAACATCATGAGTGATAAAAACATTAATGAATGTTAATATAAAGAAGGTATGAGATGACCTTTAACGATAAAATTATTTGATGAATGAATGTATGTTGGAATGCACAAATAATTAGAGATTTGAAAGTTGATCATTTTGAATAATTTGTTGCTTTATTTATTGTGGCTTCTTCAAATTTTTATTTTTTCTTCTTCTTTGGATTTTTTCAAAATTTTCTCCCTCTTTGAATGAGAAATTGTTTTGTTAGATTTCAAATTTTCATTTTAAACTATTAATTTTAGAAATTATTTTTTTTTATAGTTTTAATTTTCTAATTCTTTCTTCTTTTTTCTTTTTTTGAATTTTCTTGATTTTCTGATTTTATTTGTCAAATCTATTTTTTCCTTCCTATTTAGTTTCTAATTTTCTTTTTATTTTTTTAATTTTAAATCGATTTTAAATCTTCATATTTTTATGGTTGTTCAAAATAAATATGTCTTTTTTGGTGTTTTGAGTGAGGTGATGTGTGACATAGGCTTAAGGTTGTCTGATGTATGCATCTCACACAAGGTGGATTGTAATCCTAAAGGTTATGAAGGTCACTAGAGCCAAGTTCTAATTCCTGGTGCTTGCTACAACCGTAGAGAACGCTACTGATTATAGGGCACCAAGAAAAGGCGCACTCTAGCTGGGGTTTTTGTGATAGTCAAACGGGACGTGCATCCCAAGTGACACCACTTGACCCCTTTAGCCCTAGGTTTCGCTCAAACCCGGGTGTAGGGCCCCACTCATGTTATGCATGCAGGACTACAATGTGTGGAATAACCTGCAATTTAAACACAATAGCTATATATATATGTCTTCTACCCTAGGGTGAGAAACATACAAACTTGAATAATCATGAATATAAGAAATAAATAACAACATGTGAATAAATAGAAAAGGGATCAACATGCATTTATACACTCAATTTAAAACAGGGCTTGACTCTCTAAAAGTCCCCAGTGGAGTCGCCATCTGTCATAACCGTAATTAGGACGAGACGACGAGCTCGCTAACAAATTTTAAAATGAATTTTTGTGGATTGTGGAGCTGCCACCAAATTTTATTTTAAGGGAAAACATTTGGAAAAATCCTAACTTGAGGAAGAAATCTAGGTTCGGGAGTCGGTTACGAGTAAGGAAGGTATTAGGCACCTTACTCGCCCGTTCCAAAGAACGGTACCTTTAAACTGAGTGTGTGATATTTTGAAAACTATTTGATCCCTTAAAATAGAATAGAAAATAAATAGGTTTATGGAAAATAGCCTGACAGGACTTGATCTTACTCCTACGTATTCCCTGGTGCAATGGGAACCTCAAGGCTACGTAGTTCTGGTTAAGAGACTTGATATCTTAGAGAAGAAAAAAGTAATCTTAGGTAAAAACTTTAAAACAACGTTTCTTAAGAAAATACAGGATTTAGGGAAATAAACATGCTTGCATAATCCAAATCGTCGTAAGCCGTATTTGAATTAGCATGAATTAAAATACGTAACAGTAGAGAACGCTACTTGCCCGTATTAGAACCCGTTTGCACAATCTGAGAAAAATTTAAAAAACAGATGTTTTGGAAATAGAAGAATTTTAGAAAAACAGACGTGCTTGCATAATCCAAATCGTCGTAAGCCGTATTTGAATTAGCACGAATTAAAATACGTAACAGTAGAGAACGCTACTTTCCCGTATTAGAATCCGTTTGCACAATCTGAGAAAAATTAAAAAAAAACAGATGTTTTGGAAACAGAAGAATTTTAGAAAAACAGACGTGCTTGCATAATCCAAATCGTCGTAAGCCGTATTTGAATTAGCACGGATTAAAACATGTAACAATAGAGAATGCTACTTGCCCGTATTAGAACCCGTTTGCACAATCTAGGGAAAATTGAAAATAGACGTTTTTGAAAAAAGGAAGATTTTTAGAAAAAATAGACGTGCTTGCATAATCCAAATCGTCGTAAGCCGTATGTGAATTAGCACGGATTAAAACACGTAACAGTAGAGAACGCTACTTGCCCGTATTAGAACCCGTTTGCACAATCTGGGAAAAATTGAAAATAGACGTTTTTGAAAAAGAAATATTTTTAGAAACAACAGACGTGCTTGCATAATCCAAATCGTCGTAAGCCGTATTTGAATTAGCACGGATTAAAACACGTAACAGTAGAGAACGCTACTTGCCCGTATTAGAACCTGTTTGCACAATCTGGGGAAAATTGAAAACAGACATTTTTGAAAAAGGAATCATTTTAGAAAAACAGACGTGCTTGCATAATCCAAATCGTCGTAAGCCGTATTTGAATTAGCACGGATTAGAACACGTAACAGTAGAGAACGCTACTTGCTTGCATTAGAATCCGTTGCACAATCTGAGAAGAAATTGAAAATAGAGATGAAGATGAACTCGAAAATCCGAGAAGAACCAAGAAAATTAAGCGGAATAAAAGCTAGATCTAACCTCCATTGATGTTCCTTATTCAATTATCTCCAATCCAGCTTAGGTCATAAGGTTCAAAGGTAAGAATTAAGTGTTTTTTTTATTTGATTCAAGCATACACTTAACTCTTTAGGCTTAATGACTTAATCATGCATGACTTAAGCTAGACTTAGCATATAGGATGCATGCAAATGGTCATGAACTCTTAGGAATTTTTTCCAAAGGAGGATAACAGAAAAAAATAAAATAAATAAATACATATAGAAGGATCCACACATGAAAAATAATACCTAAACAAGGTTAAAAGAACAAGATCTACAAAAGAACTTCAAAGACACAAGATATTTTGGCGCCAAAATTTGAATTCAAATCTTAGAATTTTTCAAAACTATTTTTCCAGAGATATAAAAATTAAACCTGATAAATGGAAATATATGAATTATAGGAACTAAACAAAAAAGGTTTGACAAAAATCATACCAGAAATGAGCAAGTTATGCACAAATCAAACAAGATAGGTTCATTCTCGCACCAAGACAAACATACCTCAGTAATTCGGCCATAAAAATTTCATTTCATATCCAAATTAGATAAGTAATACCATTCCAGAAATTAAAGAGAAATACGAAGAGAACGCAATAAAAATCACCAAAATCGAAGATCGGTTGACCAATCAAAAATGAAAACGAAAAATAGAGACGAAGATTAACTCGAAAATTAGGCGCCAAAATTTGAATGCAAATCTCAGAATTTTAGAAATATTTTTTGGTAGATCTGAAAAATTAAAACCAAAAAATTGAAAGATATAGGTCATAGGAATCAAACAAAACAAATTTGACAAAAAACAGACCAGAAATGAGCAAGGTATACACAAATCAAACAAGCTAAGTTCATTTGCGCATCAAGACGAACATCATTCAGTAATCAGGTCATAGAGACTTCATTTTAGATCCAAATTAGACAAATAATATCATTCCAGAAACTAGATAGAAATACGAAGAGAACACAACAAAAATCATTGAAATCGAAGATCATTTGACCGATAAAAAATAAAAATGAAAACCGAGACGAAGATGAACTCGGAAATCCAAGAAGACGCATGAAAATTAAACGAAATAGAAGCAAGATCTAACCTCCATTGATGTTATTGAATGCCACTTGATAGCATCTTAGAAGGTGATGAATAGCTGGTTCCATGGAGGCGAAGGAGGTGCTCAATTGGATGTAGAATTCAAAAGTCTCTTTGGTGCTCCTCTTAGAAAAGAAAAAAAAAACTAAAAACCTCCCTTCAATGACTCAAAGTGCTCCTCTCTCTCCTCCTTAGAAATTCTGAAAATTTTAAGAAAATGAAGAATCCCTATTGAACTAAATGAAAGTCCCTATTTATAGGAAAGGGAAAAAAAAATTTAGAAGTGAAGAAGCTTCCCATTTTGTATTCTAATTTTTCTCTTTTTTGTTTTCTTCTTATTATTTTCTTCTTTCATTTTCTTTTTTTTTTCTAACTAATTTCTAACCATCATTAACTAATCCAACTAACTCTCTAACTAAATTCTTAACTAAAAAATTATTTTTCTTTCATTTTCTTTTTTTTCTTTTTTCTTTTTTCTTTTTTCTCTAACTAATTCTTAACCATCATTAACTAATCCAACTAACTTTTTAACTAAATTGTTAACTAAAAAATTATTTTTCTTTCTTTTTCTATTCTTTTTTTGTTATTTTTTTTATTTTAGACTAAAAAATAAAATAATTTATTTTGGGTTTTAAATTTATCCTCGGACATAATTCAGTGTTCACAGGAGATAATTAATAATTTTTTTAAAAAACAATAACTTTCCATCAAATAAAATTGACATTATATCAATTTAAGAGTAGCTTCATTTTTTTTTATTACAAGAAAAACATCAACGATATAACGATTCAATTCCTAACATATATAAAACATGAAATATAAGATATAGAATCATGCATATATATATATATATATAATTAAATTCACATCATAATAAATTTATTAATATATATATATATAGTAAAATATGATATTAGTAAAAAATAATAAATAAATAGTATTTTAAGAAATAAATCATGTGCATCTTTATTGAGATGATATACATAAATCTGTTAGATTGTTGGAAAAGTTTGATATCATCTGTGTAACAGCACAATCCTCTAAAATTTGTACGCTTTTCGGGATTCAATAACCTCTTTGTAACAAAATAGGAAATTGAACTAGCAAGAAATGATAAACTAGGAAACTCGTGATTTTCAATAGATATATGTTTCGAGTATCTTTAAAATGGAAAGAGTAATTTCTTTATATAAGGGTGAAACTTTCCAAAAATCAATTTACCCATAAATATAATTAAATATCATTTAAAATTTTTAATTAAATGAATTTAAATTTAAAATTTAAATTCAAATAGAATTTTAAATGGACATTTAAAATCAATAATTAATTTGATTTAATATATGTAGTCACATTCGATCATATTTAAAAGGAATAATGATTAAAATTAGTAATGAAAGGATGATTACAAAACCTATAAATTGTTACAATTTGAACATGTAATCAATAAATCATAATTATATTTTAAATAATAATTTATTTTAAATTTTAAAATCTTAAAATATTCATTTTTTAAAATATTTTTAATCACATATCGTTTCATTCTTGGTCATCACCATTTTCCTCGTCCTGTCACAACCTATACATGACCTTCTCCACTTTGTCTTAGAATTTTAACTTGACAAACATTCAATTAGTTAAGTTCAGACAGTATATTTGCAGGCTTTTCTCAATTATAATTATTTTCATTATCTTTGGAGTCCAAATGAAATATCCTTTTAACAAGGAATTACATAAGTCAAGGTGTATATGTAATTTTATGGGCTGCAAGTTGATGTCAGAATAATACACATTTTGTACTAACCTTACTCACAGCTTCAAGAGTTGTATCAAATCCAATTACGGGCATTCTTTGTTACTTAGTGGAAGAACATATAACTACTTGTGTGATGGCTGAGGTCAATGGTTATTTCAAGTTGCATCCATTTCTTCATTCTATACCTATATTGGCTAGCTCTCATATTAACTTCACTTCTTGATTAATTTCTCATTGTTTTTCTTATTTGTAAAATATGTTACTGAGAAAATCCTTCGTACCAATTACAAGTTCATTGCTACTCTGTTCCAAAGACTTCTCCTCCGAATTGAAACATATGCTTCAACTTCATTGAACAATATCATTTTCAAGTCTTAGCCAAAACTTGTCAAATATAGAATATATGAATGAGACATTCGACATAGAAAAGGGTGAGATTTCCATGAAATAAAAGATTATGGTAGTGATAGAATGGATACTTACCTAAACATAAGTTAATGGTTGGCCAGATAATAATTATCAGTGAAAGGATATTATATTTGGATTCCAAAAGTAATGAAAATAATTAAAATTGAGAAAAACCTACAAAGAGAATACCATTTTTGAGTTGTGGTGGTGGGATGAGAAGAATGATGATTGTCAATAATAAAAAGTTATATGGTTAGAAATGACTCCTATTTTTTCAGATTACTTAATAGTTTCATACCGCTGGCAAAACGATGTTATTTTCTATCCATTAAATATCCTACATGACACTTAACAATCCACATCAATAATTAGTAAGTTGAACTAAAGAATTGATTTAAATAATAGAATAATAAATTTAAAAATTTTAAATGAGTTTTTTGAACTTAGAGATCCATTTGTAAATACTTAAAAATTTATGAACTAATTTACCCATTTATTAAAAAATAAATTAAAAAAATTAAACAAAATTTATTTAATTGATGAATTATTATTTTGCTGATAATAATTTTAAACATAAAAAATATTTTTAAAAATTAAACTTTTAAAATATAAAAACTTATAAATAATATTTTTTTTATTTTAATGATGATTTATAAATAAATTATCTTACTTAATGTTGATTCGAAAAATTTAAATAATAATTAATAATATTGTGAAAATGTTCTTTGAATAAAATTTAAAAAATAAATTATTATTAATTTATTTTTATTTTTAATATAAAAGTTTTTGATATATATCATAGTATAAATAAGTATGATAAATAATTCATATCCATTCCAATTTCATTTTGATGAAAAAATTTGAGTTAAAAATTAAGAGTAAATTAAGTTAAAAATCAATATTTTAAATGTTGAGCAAGCATATGAATAAAGAAAATAATATCTATCTTGTCCTGTTTCTAATTTCGACTTTATTATTAAATTTTAAAATTTCTTTATTATTATAAAAATTATATAAAATTAATTAAGCTAAAAAACAATAAATAAATATTTTTAAAAATATATAATAATTTAATAAATCATAAAATAATTAAAATAAAAATATAAAAAATAGAAATAAATATAAGACGATTTTTTTTATCTTGATTAAAGATGAACATATTGTTTAATTTCTTAATCTTAATAATAATAATAATAAGAATGAGAATAAAAAATATGACATTTATCTTTAATCTATTTTATTATTGTATTTTAAAAAATATGTTTCATAAAAAAATATGATAAAAAAAAATATATTGATGCTTAAATTTTAATCCATACTAAAAGACCTTTGATTATACTATTTTTTATTAACTAGATATATAAAATGCAGTTCTAAAAAATATATTAGAATATGATATGAGGTGATGTATGGACAGTAGATGTTCCGTATATAAAAAACGAATCCACAATAGCCCAACCAAGATAAAGATCTAGTGAGTCTATTGTGTACTATATGAGTATGTTTATAAAAAAGTTAAATTAAAACATTATAAAAAAATTATTTAATTAACAAATTATTATTTTATTGGTAATAATTATAAACATAAAATATTTTAAAATTTTAATTTTTAAAATATAAAAATTAAGACTAAATATTTTTTAATTATTTTAAAATAATTAAATTTTAATTTTAATTTTAAAATTTTTAATTTTAATTTTTAAAATATATTAATTATATTTTTTAATGTTAATCCAGATTATAGTAATTAAAATAAATTAATTAATATTAGATGATTATAATTAAAATATTTTAATGATCAAAATTTATTTTGATGATTGTTAATTTAATTTAAGTTAATGTCAAAAATTATAATTAATTTTTTTAAATAAATATATAAATTAAAAATTTTAAAATAAAAAATTAAAATTTAATTATTTTAAAAATATTAAAAGTATATTTTTTTTAATTTGATTAGTTTAATATAAAAGTTCTTTATATATATATATATATATATATATATATATATATATATATATATATATATATATATATATATATATATATATGTAAAGATGTATATTTCAAAAGAAAAAAGGTGATATGGAGAAAAAATGATTTTTAAAAAAATTTAAAATTTTAAGATTCAAGTATTTTATTTGAATTTTTTATAAATAATTTTAAATTATATATATTTTTTTAAAAATATTTTAACAATTTAAAATAAAATAATTATTTTTTTTTTAAATAAATAAAATTAAATTTTTTTAATGTATGTTAACTTATTTTTATGATTAATATTATTTTTTCAACATTTTTTTATATTAATTTTTTTTCTTATCGTATTCTTTTGTCATTTTATTTTATCTTTTAACATAATATTTTTTAATATTAAATAATATAATTATATTTTGCTATATTTTTAATTATATATATTTGCTAAATTATTATTCAATTTAAACATATTATATAATAAAAATATTTATATATTTAAAATTTTCAATAAAAAAATTTAAAATAAAATTAAATTTTTTTATAAATATTTAAACATAAAATTTTGTATATAATAAAAATTAAATTATTTAATATAAATAAAAAATTTAAATTTAATGAATTTAAAATTTATTATCAAAATAAAAAATTTAAAATATTAAAAATTTAAAATTTTTTATCCAAATAAAATATTTATAAAATGAAAATATTTAAATTAAAATTTTTAAATATTAAAAGAAATTCATAAATGCAATTTAATGTTAATGCAACAAACATTATTCGATGAGATACGGAAATTAGAATACAGAATTTTATTATCTTATCTATTAATTAGGACATGACATTAAGATGTTTAAAGAGTTTTTTGGATTATCGTCCACAATAATATTATTATTTAATTAATTTTTATATTTGTTAAGACACAGTAAATATTAATATATAACTTTTTTGGTTAAAAGTCACAACATTTAGTAAATTAATAATATTAAATATTATAAATATAATAAAAATAATATTTTTTATTTTTTATTATAGGTAATATATATATACATATATATATATGAAAAAAATTTATTATTAAATAAATCAAAATTTTATATTGTTAGATTTGTTAAATAAAACTATCTCTTTTGCATATTTTATTTATATTTAAAGTTACCTATAAAACTTAAGAATTTTAATTAATGTAATATATTGAATAAAATATTTTTTGTTTATTATTTACTAATCGTACTTAAATGTTTACAAATATAAAAAATGATACAGTATAAATAATTGTAATTAATTAATATATAATTATTAAATAAGACACGGTTAAAAGTATTTAATTATTCAATAAAGTTTTAAAATTTTTATTCTGCAAGTATTTAAAATTAAATAAAAAAGTCAAACAATAAAATTATCGAACAAATACAGTATAATATAATATGAAACAAGTAAGTTAAAGTCACTTATGTTTTAAAAATCTATTGAACGTTATTTCGTGCACAAATACAATATACATACATATTATAAAAATAAAAAAAGTATTTATAATTCATTTGATTTGTTTTTAGATAAAAATTAAATTAAAAATAATATACAGTTTAATTTAGTTTGATTTAAATAAAATTAAATCGATTTTTTCCAGTTAGATTTGAATTGGTTTGTTTGACATTTATTTATTCATTTTTATATAATTTTTAATATAAATTATAAATTTTTTTGGTATAATAAAAAACAATTTTATCAAGAAAATAAATAGCATAAAAAACTACATTAATAAAAAGATAAAATTGTAAAAAATTATTGAAAAAAGAGTAGAATATAAAATAAATGTAAGAATAGAAAATATTATAGATGTATTTTAATTTTATCAATAAAAATAGAAAATAAAAAATATATATTTTATTTATTAAAAATAAAAAATGTATTCTTATTTAATTGTTATTAATTTAGTAAATGAAAAAATAAAAATAAAAATAAAAAATAAACTAGGAAATTAAATAATTTTTTTAAAAAAATTAATAACGTTAATCAAATTTTCTTATACAAATGAAAAGAATTTTTTTTATTTAATCAAATTTTAATTTTTATTAAACAATTTAACATATTTAAAATGATATAGCTGGATTGTTAACATCCACATATATCTTCGATAGTTATGTTATAATATCTCATTGAATTAGTAATGATTGTATTTTGTTATAATATCTCATTGAATTAGTAATGATCCTTGATTGTTGCATTATGGGAAAATTAAGGATGAGAGTGAACAAGTTATGAGGGTTTATAACTCTTGTTTAAAACTTAGTTAAGCTCGGCTCGTTTAATAAATAAATAGGCTGAGACTTGTTAAAAAGTTTTTTTAGATAAATAATTGAGACCTAGGCTTATAAAAAAAATCTATTTAACTTATTTAGGAGCCTATTTATATTTATATATTATATATTTATATTTATTTTAATATATTATATTTATATAATATTTATTTTATATTTTATTTACATAATATTAATATATATATTTTAGGCCTATTTAATGATCTTTTTATTTTATAGATTTTAAGTTTGTAAATTTTTTTAATTAATTATTTATATAGATTTTATATTTATTTATTAATTTTTTTTGTAATGTAGATTTTTAAACAGATTTACAGGTAACGTAGACTTTAAATCAGGTCATACCTTAACAAAAAAAAAAAAAACCTTTAACAAGCCCAAATCTCAAAATTTTTAAATAAACCAAATTTAAACAATTAAATCTAACTCGGTGGGTTCTACTTACTATAATAACAAAAACGGTAAATAATTATAAATTGTCTCGTCTACGTTTAAATTGTTAACCAGGATAATGAAGCTAAATTAAAATAGAGAGATCCATTTCCTAACATCCACCGTGTGTATCGGTCAGCTATGATTCCTATCCAGACCCGTTAAAGTTTGTTCCCGGTTGATATTCCATTTCATTCCATCGAAAAAGGTTACTAAGAAAAATAGAACTCCGGGAACCCGACCCGATCACGGACCATCCCGCGGAAAGCGAAACTCAACTCGTTCCCTTGCACTCCCACCTCACTCACGCATATATATATCTTCCCAAATCCCTTGCGGTTTTTTCTTAAGCATCTTCTCTCCTCTTCAATCTCCATTACAAATCTCCCAGACCACGTGACTCATTACTCAACTTTACAGGTATTTCAATCTCATATTTCTTTTGCTTCTTCAGCTTTCCCCCCTATTTTGTTGCTGAATTCACTGCTTCACGCTTTACAACATGCGTGAATTTGAATCTAATTGAGGTTTTCTTCTCTTGTTCGGTGGAATGCCTGTAACTTTGTTGCAGTTTCTGATCGTTGATGAGAACTAGCTTTGACGACAATCAATAACGTTGCTTCCTTACGTTTGCTCATACCGAGCTAGAATTTTCTGTTCCATAGGGAAGAATATGCTCTCTTACCATGCCTTGGACGTGGTAGAGCATGGCTAACTCTATCGACTTTTGAAGGTTAGTCATCTCTGTCGCCGAGCCTTTCCACTTCATGATTAATACTACTCTGTTTGTGTCTGTGTTTTTGGTTTAATGTCTTCCGTTCTAATTTTCTACACGATATATGCGTCGGGGTTAAGGACTACAATGTAGATTAAGTGGTGCAAATCATTTAAAATTATTTGTTTAGGTCTTGAGTTTCATGGATACGGGTTAGAGTACCGATATTGGTATGTACAGGGTATGCTAAATTTCTAAAGGACTAGGGAATAGATACAGCAGGATATATCGTATGCAAATATCAAAACATAAACGATAAAGTAATTAAATCATAAGAAATATTGTTTCATTTAGTAGCAAACCAAACCAAACGACTTGGTAACAGAACTCTGTATTTTACATGGACTGACCTGTGCTTGATAAATAAGTGAGTATTGTGTATGTAGCAATGTGTAGTGTCTCCATCAAGAACTACTATTGGGTATGTCTGTATGTACCCATTTTGGATACGGCAACAGTTTAAGGCCAATTGCTTACTGATACTTGTCATTTCTTTAGTGGCATGTTTGCTTTAACCTTAATTGGGTCCTGAAACAAACAATGACAAGGCATCATTTGGGTATACCGTCAATAGATTGAGACAATGTGCGGAATATTTAGTTATCAAATATTTATCTCTATGTTCTCAACCATTTTTACAAGATTCAATAAAATTTTGAAAGGTAAATGATAGCATCCCTTTTCAGATTATATGACTTACTTAGTATTTGCTGATTTATCTGTGATCATTAACACTTTGTAATGGTGGAAAAAGTTAACTCAACTGAATGTTTCCCACCAAGAAAATAACATGCGGAGGAGGGTAAAGGTAATTCAGAGGTTCATTTTAATTTTCAGAAAATTTGTTTGTACATCATATCTGCTTGGCCAAGTTTTCACACTTGAGGTTTGGATGCATGAACATGCCCTAATTTATTTGTCTCTGCCTTAAAGTCTATAATTTCTATTAAGTCTGGAAATATATCTCATGAAACACTTTCCCTTGTTGTTTCTAGTTTCAAAACTGTAATTATTCAATTAAGCTTTTGATCATTTGAGGTTGTTATTTTGTGTACTCTTAGAGCATCATGCTCCATAGTTTTTACACAAAACATTTTTTTCACGTAGTTTCACGAGTCTCTGGTCATTAATGTGAGAAGCATGGTGTGCCTAAAGCATGCTACCTCTTCTAAAGATTTATAATTTCCGTAATTCTGGTTTCTAATCTATTCTTTGTGTACCAAATTTAATGTATGCTAGATTTTCTTGCTCCGCACCATAAGAGGAGCAGCTACGGAACTTTTATTTATTTTTTGATTGGGGAGTGGTTGATCTTCTGCAATGCCTTCCCTTCAACTGTTGCAACTAACTCGCCATGGCCAGAATTTTATGGCTTCAAGGAGGTATTGAGCTGTATATGTTTATTTCTTTTTTCTGGTGGTGCTTAATTTCATATCTAGCATTGAATTTGACATATCATTTGACTAAAATTGTTTACCTGTTGAGTACATGGTTTCCACCTTGTTGGATTCTTCTTTATTTTCCACCACATTTGTATCATCTGACATGGAATACATAATGCTAAAAACATGAGATCTTTAAGGGAAATGCAGCAATGCTCAACCCTGAAGTATTTTTCATCCAAAAGGGGGAAAATATTGGATGAGATAATGCTTATATATACTATTTCAGAATCCCCATGCTTCAATACTGAGGCTTCACCGCTACTTTAGTTTAAACTCTTAGAAGCTGGTAGTTATTACTTATTAATAATTGCCATTATAAATTGGACCCAAAAAGCTTGTATTCCTCAGGTACAATTTGCAGCTTGGAACATAAACCTTGTGTTACAAAAAGGAGAGTCGAGAAATGAGACAAAGTTTGTCTTGGTAGAAGCATTGGTATAAAGTTTCATATTTGATTTTAAATTTCTTTCTCAACGATTCCGCTTCTTTTAAATGGCACTACATATTATGCTGGGTTGATTGGCTTTGAATAAAGTGAAGGGATTATTCTTTTTTATTTTAAGATTACCATTACACGTTTATCTGAAAAATGTTTTTAATGCTTTGATTAGCTCCGTATCTTTGTATTCACAGTATTATCTTTTTACTCATTATAGACCATCGTTTGGTTGCTGACTAGTACTGATAAAATCTTTAGGTTGTTTAACTAAATGCATGTATACTGTAATATTTGATGCTTTCTCTATGGGGTTAATGGCAGGAAAACTTTATTACTTGCATCTGGTATCTTAATTACTGGCGGAACAGCTGCTTATCTGCAATCAAGGTTTAAAGTTAATAAACATGATTTATTTGGCCACTGCAATGGGCACAACAATGATAAAGAGGTCACAAAGGAGGAGGTTGTGAAGGGTGCTACTGCACCAAAAAATAAACAAAAAAAGGGGGGGTTGAAGTCACTCCAAATCCTTGCTGCGATCCTTTTATCTGAGTTGGGCAAATTAGGCGCAAGAGATCTTTTGGGTTTAGTTGCCATAGCGGTAAGCTTGTTTTGTTGTGAATGAGTATGCTTCATGTTTATCTTCACTATTCAAGTATTCATCATTGTTTTTGACTCCCATCTATTTATTAAAATTATCGAATGTAGTCCTGAGTTAGTTAGGCTTTGTCTGCCACATAATGCATACTTGATATTCATATGAAGGATATTGATCAAAATCAAGTAGTTTTTCACTCCTGTCTTTCATTTTTGGGGCCAAATGTGAAGTCTGCTCTTATGCTCACTTTGAATGGCAGATATGATTCAGATTTTCTTGCTGCCACTCAGCATCAGAAGGAACAGGAATCTTATGTGTTGTATGCATATATACTAGGGTTTCATGTTAGTTACACTGGGAACCATGGTTGAAGATCTATATGTTGTTTCCCTTTTTCTTATTAGAGCGGAGTTTTCATAAAAGTGTTGAGTGAAAAATGTATATTTTTTATTTACTGAAAGAATATCAACTTGCCTAGAATTTCCATTTTTCCTTTCAATGCCTTCTTTTATGCGTATGGTGCACAAAAGTCCCTAGTTTCTTTACTTTCCCACACCTGGTGACAGCTACATGGGTCTGGAAGAAAAAACAAAATAGTTGTATAGTAGAAAGAATCTTATTAGCTTGAAGTTTTGACTAAACCATAGGCCTTTGTTATGATCTCCTATATAAATATGGTTTGACTTTATTACTGTGCATGCTTCTATAATATATGGGCCTGCTCAGACTGCATAAGAATGCATTTTTCATTTCCCTACCTGTAGGAATGTGTGTACTTACAATATCAGTATGTGAATCTTGTTCAAATGAATGAAATTGAAGGGAAAAATAAAGCTGAAGCATTTTTATTTGAATGTCAAAACCATGAGAGACTGGTTAAGTTTGTGCATGAAAAAGGTATGAATATCAGAATATGTAATACAGAGAAATATATTGGTTGAACACTCCGTGTCCCAGGAATCAAATAATGGAGGTTAAAATCAATGGCTATTAAAATTTCTTGTATTTGCAGGTGCTGCGGACTGCTTTGAGCAACAGGTTAGCTAAAGTGCAAGGCTTCCTATTTCGTGCTGCTTTTCTTCGACGTGTACCATTGTTTCTTCAGCTAATTTCAGAAAATATTCTTTTGTGCTTCCTCTTATCAACCATTCATTCTACATCAAAGTATATAACAGGGACTTTGAGTTTGCATTTCAGAAAAATATTGACAAAGCTTATCCATTCCCACTATTTCGAGGTATAAATTGTTAAATTGCTCTTCAGTTGTGTCTATTTTAGATTGGCTATTAAGCAACACCAGCTCTCAGTTTTTATTGGATGAGAAGATAAGTTGTAATCGCCTAAATAAAGGCTAAAGAGTGTGTAATAATTCAATTTAGTTCTTGCAAGGGCTTTATGTCTATCATTTATTTTGCTTTCAGAACATGGTGTATTACAAAATATCGCATGTTGATGGTCGGATAACTAACCCAGAGCAAAGAATTGCCAGTGATGTGCCAAGGTTCTGTTCTGAGTTGAGTGAAATTGTACAAGATGATCTAACAGCAGTTACTGATGGACTTCTATACACTTGGCGGCTGTGTTCATATGCTAGCCCAAAATATATCTTCTGGATACTGGTATCACTGTAATTGAACTGTACTGTTTTATAGATTTCTGATTTGCAGCTACTATTCATACTTCATGAGTTTTTGCTGATGTCTGGAAGCTGTTGGAGCTTAGGTCTGATGTTAGAATCAGTGCTCGTCTTCTCAGTCTACTGTTATGGTCTTTTCAGGCGTATGTACTTGGAGCTGGGACTGCAATCAGAAACTTCTCTCCTTCGTTTGGGAAGCTTATGTCCAGGGAGCAACAATTGGAAGGAGAGTATCGACAGCTTCACTCACGATTGAGGACTCACTCAGAAAGTATAGCATTTTATGGTGGAGAGAGGAAAGAAGAAACTCATATCCAACAGAAGTTTAAGACCTTGGTTAGGCACATGAACAATGTGCTACATGACCATTGGTGGTTTGGCATGATTCAGGACTTATTATTGAAGTACCTTGGTGCTACAGTTGCTGTTATTTTGATTATTGAACCTTTCTTTTCTGGTCATCTAAGGCCTGACAGTTCAATTTTAGAGCGTGCTGAGATGTTAAGCAATCTTAGATATCATACTAGTGTCATAATTTCCTTATTCCAGTCTCTAGGAACTCTTTCTATCAGTGCAAGACGGCTCAATCGTCTCAGGTATTTTAGATCTTTCATTTCTGTTATTTTTATAAACTTTTATTGGTCACTAGGCATGGCTTAATATGCAAAATTTCTTTGTAAGATTCATTTTGTCTGCCTATATGTTCTGAGTTTTCTGACCTATCTGTATGATTTACAGTGGGTATGCTGATCGCATATATGAATTAATGGCTGTATCAAGGGAGCTAAGCATGGTGGATGACAAATCTTCCCTGCAAAGAAAAGGAAGTACAAATCGCATAAGTGAAGCTAACTACATTGAATTTTATGGTGTCAAGGCAAGTCAAAACTGCTCAACTGTATTAACCTTGATGTCATATTGTATTTTTTTTGTGATTTTTGATAGTGATGATGCACCTAAATTCAGGTTGTGACCCCGACTGGTAATGTCTTGGTGGATGATCTGACTCTTAAGATTGAATCAGGATCTAATCTTTTGATTACAGGTAGCCATTTGAAGTTTAGAACTTTATTTTTAGTTGCCCATCTTTCTAAGTTTATTTAGTTCTCTTGGGCTTGAGTCGCATTGAAAATTGATGTTATTTATTATTTATTTGTTTTGTTGCAAGAGTCATTATTATTTGTTAAAACATGATTTGTGATGGTTGATTCTTTTCCTTGTTATTAATGATTCTTTGGCTGAAGGTCCAAATGGCAGTGGAAAAAGCTCCCTTTTCCGGGTTCTAGGTGGTCTTTGGCCATTGATATCTGGACATATTGTGAAACCTGGAATTGGCTCTGATCTTAATAAGGAGATTTTCTATGTGCCACAAAGGCCATACACTGCTGTAGGAACACTTCGTGATCAGTTGATTTATCCTCTCATCGTGGATCAAGAGGTTGAACCACTCACAGATCATGGGATGGTGGAGCTGTTGAAAAATGTAAAGTTCACATATAATCCCATATCTTTCTCAATGTCTCATAAACATGTAAGTTTATTGATAATTTTCTTGATGTTATTATTACTTATGGAACTTGCATGTATATGTATTCAAGGTTGACCTTGAATACCTGTTGGACCGTTACTCACCTGAAAAAGAGGTCAACTGGGGTGAGGAACTTTCACTGGGTGAGCAACAGAGATTGGGCATGGCTAGACTTTTCTACCATAAGCCCAAATTTGCAATTCTAGATGAGTGCACTAGTGCTGTCACTACCGATATGGAAGAACGGTTTTGTGCTAAAGTTCGGGCAATGGGAACATCATGCATTACCATATCACATCGTCCAGCATTGGTTGCATTTCATGATGTGGTTTTATCCTTAAATGGTGAAGGGGGATGGAGTGTTCATTATAAAAGGTTGGAACCTTACGATGCTGTTTATCATTGTTATACTTTAACAGTTATGCTATTGTTGGGGATTAAGATTTAAATTCCAGGGAGGGCTCTTCTACTGAAATGGGAATTGGTACAATGAAGATACTGGAAACAAAACGACTGAGTGATGCAAAGGCAGTTCAACAAGCATTTGCCTTGAACAAAAAGGTTTATATATTTGTTGATTTGGTTCTTTTGTTTCCTTAATTGTTCTTTATTCTACATCAATTTTGAAGTTTTTCACACTTCTTTCCCCTAGGACTCTGCATTCTCAAATCCAAAGGCTCAGTTATATTTTTCAGCGATGATATCGTCATCTCCATCTACAAATCATACAATTTCACCATCTGCTGTTCCCCAACTCCGTGGCAATACAAGGGTATTGCCATTGAGAGTAGCTGCTATGTGTAAAGTTTTGGTGAGTATCTTCTGTAGATATGCTTTCTTATAAGGCTTTTACTTTTGTATTTGTAGATGCGTATAGTGTACTGTGTAATCGCACAACATCCGTCACTGTGAATGCTTTTTGAGTTTATTTTATTAAAATCTCTGATCTTGCTATTTGGCTTGGTAATCATAAGCCCAAGAATTCCTACCAACATTTTGTTTTTCAATTTAACGTACTTAAGCTCATGCCTGCACCCTACAGATATTGTATTATTTGTATACTGGTCATTGAAGTAGAGTTGTTAGGTCTGCTAACTTGCAACCAGTTTTGTGTTTGGGCTTTGGTTGGTAGGGAAATTAATGATTGTAATTTTCTCTTCAATCATTTTTTACTAATTTTCTGTTTGTTGTTTATTAATCTGAAGAAAAAAGTGCATAGGTTTAAAATCTGGCTTAGCATCACTATTGGACTTTGATAGAGTTCAATCAATTTGTGTGACCAACAGGAAACTCAGATTCTATACTAGTACAGTAGTATAGCTGAAAAGGATGAGACAAAGATATATATATATTGATATTGGAAAGAAAAGAACAACAAATGGTCCAGAGCACAATGCTCCTCAGAGGAAGATCCCTCTGCCCTAGATGTCAAACCAGATTATAACAGAAAGTCATGCCTACCCCCTGCCCCCATCCTTTTTAATACTACATATAATATATCTTAACCGAAAGATCTTTTTCTCCCACTGTCATCCACTAGTAACCACCCACTAAGCATCTCTCCACTAGTAACCACCCACTACACAGCAATCCTTTACTTTTTCTCTCTCCTGGAATATACTCTCCAAATTGGAGGATTCTCTCTCTGCTGACCAGGATCCCCCTCTTCCCATAATTCCGGGTTCCTAACATTGTCACCTTCTGAAATGGCAGCCTTGTCCTCAAGGCTGAAATCTGGAAACTGAGCAACGAGTACTTCCTTATCCTCCCAAGTGGTGTCTTCCATAGACTTGCCCTTCCATTTAACCAAGCATTGTTGAACGTTCACTCCTTCCCTGTGCACGGTTCGATTAGCCATAACAGTTTCAGGTTCCTCAAACTCCTCAAGTTCGAGACCTTCAGGCAGTATGGGTTCGACAAAGGAATTTCCCACAGCCCGCTTAAGTTGAGAAATGTGAAATATGGGATGAATTTTGGAATTGGGAGAAAGTTGAAGCTTGTAGGAAACATCACTATACTTGTTAAGAATTTGGAAGGGTCCATAAAATCGAGGAGCCAATTTTTGACTGATTCTTCTTTGTACCGAATGCTGCTTATGAGGACGTAGTTTAAGAAAAACCCACTCACCCACTGTGAAAGACGCAGCAGTTCTATGTTTATCAGCAAATCTCTTCATGAGTTCTTTTGCCTTAGACAAATTATGTTTAAGTTGTCTTAAAGCTTCATCCCTATCCACCAACTCGTTAGCTACCGCTTCCACCTTTGTTTCATTACGCAAATATTTGATAATGGTTGGTGCCTTCCTGCCGTAGACCAGTTCAAAGGGAGTAGTGCTTGCTGAGACTTGATAAGAGGTATTATACCACAATTCAGCCCAAGGAATCCAATATGCCCAATTTCTGGGTTGTTCTGAAGCAAAACATCTTAAATAAGTCTCCAAGCACCTATTTAAAACCTCTGTTTGACCATCCGTTTCTAGATGATAAGAAGAGCTCATTTTTAAAACAGTGCCTTGGAGTCGAAATAATTCCTTCCAAAAATGACTAAGGAATAAAGGATCCCTGTCACTAACCACGGTCTGAGGAATACCATGCAATTTGACTACTTCCTTAACAAACAACTCTGCCACTATTTTAGCTGTATAGGGGTGTTTAAGTAGCAAAAAATGTGCATACTTTGATAAACGATCCACAACAACTAGAATAACATCAAATCCTTTGGAACGAGGCAGTCCTGTGATGAAATCCATACTAATGTCCTCCCAAATACGCGAAGGAATCTCCAGTGGCTGCAACAACCCTTTTGGAGAAATAGCTTCATATTTTTGTTGTTGGCAAATGGTACAAGCCTTGACATAGTTCTGAATATCATTCTTCATTCCTTTCCAGTAAACATTTCCAGCTATTCTCTTGTATGTTCGAAGAAACCCGGAATGACCACCTAAGGGAGTGGAGTGAAATTCCTGCAGAAAAGAAGGAATTAATGGAGACTTAGACGGAATAACAAGACGCCTTTTATACAACAAGATACCCTGTTTGTAAGAGAAGTCAGATTTAGATTCATTGTTGGCTTGCAATTCATGGATTATTTGTTGTAAATAAGGATCCTGTTGCACCTCACTAGCTAATTGTGTGCCTTCCATCCAAAGGGGATAAGAAATATAAGATTGGAGGGCTCCTATCTCTGTTACTCGCGAAAGTGCATCAGCCGCCTTGTTTTCTAAGCCGGGCTTATACACAACTTGGAACTGATACCCCAATAGTTTAGCCAACCAACATTGCTGGTCCATAGTCGTTATTCGTTGCTGCAACAAATGTTTCAAGCTCTTTTGATCAGTGTAAATAATGAAAGGTCTCCCTAACAAATAAGGCCTCCAATGTTGTACAGCCATAACAATTGCCATCAACTCCTTCTCATAGGCTGACTTAGCAAGATTTTTTATTGAAAATGCCTTAGCAAGATTTTTTATTGAAAATGCCTTACTAAAGTAAGCAATAGGCCTTTTGTTTTGCAGCAATACAGCCCCTGCACCTACCCCTGAAGCGTCACACTCTATCTCGAATGGCTTATTAAAATCAGGAAGAGTTAGTACTGGAGCATTAGTCAGAATCTCCTTAAGTTTCTTAAATGCTTCCAAGGCAGCTTCTCCCCAAATGAAATTATCCTTCTTTGTCAATTCTGTAAGAGGCTTTGCAATCTTCCCGTATCCAGGAACAAACTTTCTATAGTATCCAGTCAACCCCAAAAAGCCTTTGACTCCACGTACATTTTTAGGGATTGGCCATTCCACTACAGCTTTGATCTTTGCTGGGTCAACAGCCACACCTTGGGCTGAAACAACATGGCCCAAATACTCCACTGAGTGCCTCCCAAAATAGCATTTCTTTTTGTTAGCCACAAACTGATGGGATGAGAGAATACGCAGTACAGTGCTCAAATGAAGCATATGACTTATCCAATCCTTACTGTAGATCAAAATATCATCAAAAAACACTAAGACAAACTTACGGAGAAAGGGTCTGAAAAGGTCATTCATAGTAACTTGAAAGGTAGCGGGAGCATTTGTTAAACCAAAAGGCATCACTAGAAATTCATAGTGTCCATTATGTGTCCGAAAAGCTGTTTTTGGCACGTCCTCCTCTTTCACCCTTATTTGGTGATACCCTGACTTCAAATCCAGTTTTGAAAAAAAACATGCTCCGAATAATTCATCCAACAGTTCATCTATCACCGGGATAGGGAACTTATCTGGGATAGTAATTTTATTAACAGCTTTGTAATCTACACACATTCTCCATGAAGCATCCTTTTTCCGCACCAAGAGAACTGGGCTAGAGAAGGGACTAGAGCTTGGTCGAATAATTCCAGATTCAAGCATGTCTTTAACCTGTTTCTCAATCTCCTCCTTATGGTGATGGGGATACCTATAAGGCCTAACACTTACAGGCCCTTGATCTGGTGGAATAGGAATGGAATGATCGTGACTTCTTTTTGGAGGTAATCCTTGTATATCATGGAAAACATTCACGTACTGGTCTAATAAATTAAGCAGCTCCTGTTTTTGAAGTTCTAAGAGTTGGTCCTCCTCTTGCGTCTTCTCGCAAGATACACTCCATAATAGTCCCTCAATTTCTGCGTGACCCACTCCTAATAGAACTTGCAAAGGAACTTGTTCTTTGTCTTTCCCTTGCCTGTGTCTCCACGTCCTCTGGATCTTTCCTTGCAAAGTCACTTTCTTCTTTCCCAACCAGAATTCCATGATTAGGTTCTTCCAATCCATGACCACTCTTCCTAGCGTCCTTAGCCACTCAATTCCCAATATTACATCCATTTCCCCAAGCTCCAAAACATAGGCATCCAACAGAGTAGTATAGTCCCCGATTTGGATGGCTAGTCCTTCACATTTCCCCTCCGCAACCACCTTATGGCCATCACTCAACCGTACTCCTAGCTGTTTAATGGAAGATATTGAAAGTCCCAATGCATGTACTAAATAAGGAGAAATAAAGTTGTGGGTTGCCCCACTATCAACCAACACCACAATTTTAACCCCACATAGGATCCCTTCCATTCGCATTGTGTGGTGCATACACGGTGAATCTTCTATCATACCGAATAATCCCATCGTTTTAAACTCCCCCACTTCCTTGGCATCCTCTGATTCCACTTGCAAGGCTACAATTTCCCCTTCATCGTTCATCGTCTCATCATCATCCAACACTAGAAGCCGTAGCTGCTTCTCAGAACATTGGTGTAAAGGATGAAACTTCTCTCCGCATCTAAAGCAAAGCCCCTTTGAACGTCTCTCCAGCAACTTCGAGTAGCGGAGGTGTCGGATTCCCTTGGATTTGTCACCATAGGGACGACGATCGTTCGACATGAAAGATGCCGACGGAACCCTATTGTGCGTCGAACTGTGAGCTGTCCCTAAAGACCACCCATCTCTCCCTTCTCGTCCCTTGTTTGCTTGCCCATGGCCTGCAAAAGACATTGGGCTATTTTTTTAACTTGGGCTTAATAAAACTGGTTCTCTTTGGCCCAACGAGCCTCTACTTCCCATATTTGACCCTTCCTTCTTTGCTGTATTCCAAGTGCTCCCCTTCGAATAGCCATAAGAGCTGATTTCAGAACCACCCCACAATTCCTCCTCTACTGCACGAGCCACCCTCATCAATTGCATTCTTGATTTTGGGTCTAAGGTCTTCACCCTTCGACGAATTTGTGGATGTAATCCATTTAAGAAGTAACCCATGTATTGCTCCTCAGGTAGGCGCCCTACTTGTGACGTGAGCAATTCAAAGGTTCGTATATATTCTTCCACACTTCCCACCTGTTTCAGCGCTGCTAATTCTTCGTACGGATTGTCATAAACTCGTCCTCCATATCTCTCTAACATTGCCTTTTTTATCCTCGACCAAGATAACGCTTCTTCCGTCTCCATTAGCAAGTTAAACCAATGGATTGTGGGCCCTTCCATACATAATCTAGACAACTTCACCTTCAGCTCCTCCGAAGTATTCTGCACCTCAAAATAAATCTCCGCACGGGTTATCCATCCAGCCGGGTCCTCCCCATCAAACAGTGGTAATTCTACCTTTTTGGCAGCCAAACTATATTCCTCCGTGGGATTGTGAAAGGTTGAGGAGGATCCTCCCTTTACATTCGATTCACTTTTACTGGGTGAACCCTCCTTCTTCCCGTTAGTTTGGCTAAACTCCACTAAAGCCTGTTGCACTTCAATTACCACAAACTTCAACTCCATCATGTTTGACTCCAAGAACCCCATCTTTTCTTCCAGAACATCTAGGCGATCAGACGGTTTCGGTGGCATTCTCTTCCTTCTTCACGCTAGCTCCCTTATCTCTGTAATCCGGCAGGTCGGACCAATTGATAGAGTTCAATCAATTTGTGTGACCAACAGGAAACTCAGATTCTGTACTAGTACAGTAGTATAGCTGAAAAGGATGAGACAAAGATATATATATATTGATATTGGAAAGAAAAGAACAACAAATGGTCCAGAGCACAATGCTCCTCAGAGGAAGATCCCTCTGCCCTAGATGTCAAACCAGATTATAACAGAAAGTCATGCCTACCCCCTGCCCCCATCCTTTTTAATACTACATATAATATATCTTAACCGAAAGATCTTTTTCTCCCACTGTCATCCACTAGTAACCACCCACTAAGCATCTCTCCACTAGTAACCACCCACTACACAGCAATCCTTTACTTTTTCTCTCTCCTGGAATATACTCTCCAAATTGGAGGATTCTCTCTCTGCTGACCAGGATCCCCCTCTTCCCATAATTCCGGGTTCCTAACAGACTTTCCCGTTCATTGCTGATTTTCTTCAAGGGATCTAATCCATACAAAAGTTATAGTTAAACTGGCATAAAATTGAGAAAAATAGAGAGAGCTACTTTTGAATAATTCTGGTCCTCTTCCTTAATTCTATTAATTCTACCTCCCCAATATTAATCAACTTTTCAAACTCAAATGCAGAACAGGAACAGGGCTCTAAAATATGAGTTTTCTGAAAATTAATAATTTTCCCGTAAATGACTTAATAATGGGACCGAGAAATCTGACTTAGCTTATTGAAGAATTTTGTAAAGATCAACTCTTTTGAAAGCTTAAACAGCTGGGTCATGTCCATGGACTATTTAAAGCTTTCTTACAAAGTGGCAAAAAAAAAAACAATTCCCCAAAACAAGCTAAAACCAAATGTGTACATCTCTAGACAGGAGCCCTCTGGCCTTGTAGTGTCGACAGTGCAGATTTTCTTCAAGGGATCTAATCCATACAAAAATTATAGTTAAACTGGCATAAAATTGAGAAAAATAGAGAGAGCTACTTTTGAATAATTCTGGTCCTCTTCCTTAATTCTATTAATTCTACCTCCCCAATATTAATCAACTTTTCAAACTCAAATGCAGAACAGGAACAGGGCTCTAAAATATGAGTTTTCTGAAAATTAATAATTTTCCCGTAAATGACTTAATAATGGGACCGAGAAATCTGACTTAGCTTATTGAAGAATTTTGTAAAGATCAACTCTTTTGAAAGCTTAAACAGCTGGGTCATGTCCATGGACTATTTAAAGCTTTCTTACAAAGTGGCAAAAAAAAAAAAAAATTCCCCAAAACAAGCTAAAACCAAATGTGTACATCTCTAGACAGGAGCCCTCTGGCCTTGTAGTCTCGACAGTGCAGATTTTCTTCAAGGGATCTAATCCATACAAAAATTATAGTTAAACTGGCATAAAATTGAGAAAAATAGAGAGAGCTACTTTTGAATAATTCTGGTCCTCTTCCTTAATTCTATTAATTCTACCTCCCCAATATTAATCAACTTTTCAAACTCAAATGCAGAACAGGAACAGGCTCTAAAATATGAGTTTTCTGAAAATTAATAATTTTCCCGTAAATGACTTAACAATGGGACCGAGAAATCTGACTTAGCTTATTGAAGAATTTTGTAAAGATCAACTCTTTTGAAAGCTTAAACAGCTGGGTCATGTCCATGGACTATTTAAAGCTTTCTTACAAAGTGGCAAAAAAAAAAACAATTCCCCAAAACAAGCTAAAACCAAATGTGTACATCTCTAGACAGGAGCCCTCTGGCCTTGTAGTGTCGACAGTGCAGATTTTCTTCAAGGGATCTAATCCATACAAAAATTATAGTTAAACTGGCATAAAATTGAGAAAAATAGAGAGAGCTACTTTTGAATAATTCTGGTCCTCTTCCTTAATTCTATTAATTCTACCTCCCCAATATTAATCAACTTTTCAAACTCAAATGCAGAACAGGAACAGGGCTCTAAAATATGAGTTTTCTGAAAATTAATAATTTTCCCGTAAATGACTTAATAATGGGACCGAGAAATCTGACTTAGCTTATTGAAGAATTTTGTAAAGATCAACTCTTTTGAAAGCTTAAACAGCTGGGTCATGTCCATGGACTATTTAAAGCTTTCTTACAAAGTGGCAAAAAAAAAAAAAAATTCCCCAAAACAAGCTAAAACCAAATGTGTACATCTCTAGACAGGAGCCCTCTGGCCTTGTAGTGTCGACAGTGCAGATTTTCTTCAAGGGATCTAATCCATACAAAAATTATAGTTAAACTGGCATAAAATTGAGAAAAATAGAGAGAGCTACTTTTGAATAATTCTGGTCCTCTTCCTTAATTCTATTAATTCTACCTCCCCAATATTAATCAACTTTTCAAACTCAAATGCAGAACAGGAACAGGCTCTAAAATATGAGTTTTCTGAAAATTAATAATTTTCCCGTAAATGACTTAACAATGGGACCGAGAAATCTGACTTAGCTTATTGAAGAATTTTGTAAAGATCAACTCTTTTGAAAGCTTAAACAGCTGGGTCATGTCCATGGACTATTTAAAGCTTTCTTACAAAGTGGCAAAAAAAAAAAACAATTCCCCAAAACAAGCTAAAACCAAATGTGTACATCTCTAGACAGGAGCCCTCTGGCCTTGTAGTGTCGACAGTGCAGATTTTCTTCAAGGGATCTAATCCATACAAAAATTATAGTTAAACTGGCATAAAATTGAGAAAAATAGAGAGAGCTACTTTTGAATAATTCTGGTCCTCTTCCTTAATTCTATTAATTCTACCTCCCCAATATTAATCAACTTTTCAAACTCAAATGCAGAACAGGAACAGGGCTCTAAAATATGAGTTTTCTGAAAATTAATAATTTTCCCGTAAATGACTTAATAATGGGACCGAGAAATCTGACTTAGCTTATTGAAGAATTTTGTAAAGATCAACTCTTTTGAAAGCTTAAACAGCTGGGTCATGTCCATGGACTATTTAAAGCTTTCTTACAAAGTGGCAAAAACAAAAAATTCCCCAAAACAAGCTAAAACCAAATGTGTATATCTCTAGACAGGAGCCCTCTGGCCTTGTAGTGTCGACAGTGCATATACTCTTAGGTTGGCATTAGTTTAACATTCAAAATGGATGCATCATGTATCGAATCTTAAGCTATAATGTGAAGGCCTGTGAATAATTTATATCTCTAACAAAATTTCGTTAAGATCAATTTACACAAGATCATATGTTATGATATCTTTCCTTTTTAAGCTTGGGATTAAGTGGCGCATTTAAAATCACGTAATTCTAATTCGATCAAATGAATGCAAATGCATGGCTGTTTGTGCATTATCTTCTTGTTGACTTACAATGACCCAACCATTCCTATAGAACAATATACAATGTATGTACTTCAATTGATCTATAACTAAAATATATTTCATGCCCATCTTTTTAATGTGGACTTGCTTTCAGGTACCCACTGTACTTGACAAACAAGGTGCACGGTTGCTTGCTGTTGCTTTTCTTGTTGTTTCAAGAACATGGGTCTCAGATCGTATTGCATCACTGAATGGTATTTTCTTGTCTTTTGACTATTCGTTAATCTGTTAATCCATGTGTGTAATGTTAAATGAAAATTTATGGTCTCAGGTACCACTGTGAAGTTTGTTTTGGAGCAGGATAAAGCTTCCTTTATTCGGTTAATTGGTTTAAGTGTTCTTCAAAGTGCTGCATCTTCTTTCATTGCACCTTCTATAAGGTAATTAGCACAAATCCATCTAGAACCTATTGTCTTCTAAGTGACTGACAATGCTATATCTTACTAGTGGTTGGCCTTACAATCCTTTCAAATAGCATATTTGAGTAAATTATATCCTGTTCTTCAGACACTTGACAGCCAAGCTGGCCCTTGGGTGGCGGATTCGTTTGACACAACATCTGCTCAAAAACTACTTGAGAAACAATGCTTTCTACAAGGTTATTGAAATGAATTATTCATTAGTTATTTTCTTTCTCCAATGCTTTGAACATTGTAACTTGTAAGAGCTGTATTTTTCCTTCAATGATTAGTTATTATTTTGATAAATCATGATTAAGTATCATTTGTACTACTTTTCATGGAACTTTTCCTTGAAATAATTTTGTCTCAGTTAATTATAGCTATGATTGTTTTAGACTTTTTTCCCCCTTCCAATTTAACTCATTTTTCAACTTGGTTCCTTGACTGCTTGAGTATTCCATGTCCCTGTAAGGCTGTAACTATTAAATTTATCAGTATTTTTCCTTCTGCTACAGTAGATGGGAATATTTTAGGGAAAGTAATGCATGAATGTTACAGTTGTGACATCATTCAGGAAGCTGCCAATGCCATATAGGCAGTACCATTATGTATTGCTTGACTTCTGCTGTACTGAGAGGCCATTGGGTATGCAGAATCCGAAATTTCCATCTTGACATGGGAATAGCAATCCCTGATAACTGAAAAGCAGGATTTTTGGTTGTTTTGTCTTAGAAATATAAATTAGCATTCATGGGAATTGATGATTGTTGTTATTGACTAAAAATCAACTTGCTGAGGAAGTTGTCACTCTACAAAACTACCCTCAAGTAAAAGATATTGAAAAATTATTATAGTTATATTTTTACTATTTCATGAGGTTTACTATATATTAATTGTTATATATACTATATGGGTGTATATAGATAATGTTTAATACTTCAGAATGGGCTTTCGAAAAAGAGATGGATGATTTTGAAGGAAAAAGGTATGATTGACTTTTTCACCAGAGAAATAGAGTACAGTTACCTTTGTTGAAGTGGTTCTTTACCAGCAAGAGCATGGGTATTGATGATGCGGGGTGGGGGTTGAGTAGGTAGGGGGTGAAATACTAGTTTTACATTCTTTTTTATTCAATTCCCATGGGAATATTAGATATTCATCCCCTTTTGCAGGAATCTTGTTCCCACAAAATTTGGGAAAAATACCTTAACCAGGAGGAAAACTATACTTTGTATTAAATTTTTTCAATCACATGTATCTGAAATTCACTAAGGTCCATCTGTGTGAATCTTAAAAAAGGCCACATATTAAATAGTCCCTAAGCAATAATTTCAGAACAAGTATGTTTAAATTTTAGGGATAAAAAAGTATTACTTATTCTCGTCGTTTTGTTGTGAATAATTAGAATCTCTCATTTGGCTTTAAAAGCAGATGTGTGTGGCTTGGTTCCAAATTTGTTACTTGCATATCTTTGTAGGTCTTCCACATGGCAAGCAAAAATATTGATGCAGATCAGAGGATAACTCATGACTTGGAGAAGTTAACAACAGACTTGTCTGGACTGGTCACCGGAATGGTAAAGCCTTCTGTGGATATTTTGTGGTGAGTGGCTCATTTGTAAAATTGATTTGTTATATTCTATTACTAGTCTGTATTTTACCAGCACTTGGACATATTTGATGCTTGTTCTCTTGTTCCATTGATTTTACTAAATATTTGTTTTTAATTTTTATTAAGGTTCACATGGAGAATGAAGCTGTTAACTGGTCAGAGGGGAGTTGCCATACTCTATGCTTACATGTTACTTGGTCTGGGATTTTTGAGAAGTGTTACTCCTGATTTCGGTGATTTGATAAGCCAAGAACAACAACTTGAAGGAACCTTTAGGTAAACCCATCTTAATTTCTGCTGCCTCTATCATCGCACTAAACAAATAGTGCGGTGGAAATGATTCTGACCTTTTTCAACTTTATACTTCTGCTAGGTTCATGCATGAAAGACTCTGTACACATGCTGAATCTGTTGCTTTCTTTGGAGGTGGAGCTCGAGAAAAAGTTGTGAGCATCCCATCTATACAATATTTAACGTCTATTCTTTAAGGGTGTGCCTATTTTAGAAGGTGCAAAATTTAGAATGAAAATTACTTCACACTTGGCACAATCAAAATGTTGAATGATTGACAATAGACTGGAACTTATTTACACACTACCCCTCAAATTTGGACACACCATAGCATGATTCTACATAGCAATAATGAGTGAATATCAAAATCAATCCATTCCACTGTATTTTCACTCCCCTCTTGATTTTCCACTTTCTCATTTGCTGTTTCCGTTAACAAGCTAACCCTAAATGTATGATTTTGGATGAGTTTGTGTTTTATAAAATTATATTTGTTGTAAGGCTCTAGTATGGGGCATATGACTAGGCTGGAGGTTTAAAAGGAAAAGTACGTCCTGTTTATTTTTATTTAGTTTACAGTTCAAGCATTATGAATATTGCAGACTGTAAACTTTACTATCTTAACTTTGTGCAGATGGTTGAATCAAGATTTAGAGAGCTTCTCTACCACTCCAAGTACCTATTAAAAAAGAAGTGGCTGTTTGGTATACTGGATGATTTTATCACAAAGCAACTCCCTCATAATGTGACTTGGTTGCTGAGCTTGTTGTATGCTGTGGAACACATGGGAGATCGTGCTTCAATAAATGCTCAGGGTATAATTGTCAGATTGTTCTCAGTTACTCTCTTTATCAACCTCATCCCCCACTGACTTACACTACTATTTTACAGGTGAGCTGGCACATGCATTAAGGTTCTTAGCATCGGTTGTTTCTCAAAGCTTTTTAGCTTTCGGTGACATTCTTGAATTGCACAGGAAGTTTGTTGAGCTTTCTGGTGGTATTAATCGAATTTTTGAGCTTGAAGAGCTCCTAGATGCCGCACAGTCTGGTACTTCATCACTATTACTTTGTTTATAAAACTAAGCACTGAACAATAATTTGCTGTTTGTTCAATGCTAATTCTTAATAATAGTCAGTCATCATGTGTTAATCATATCTTTGATGATACAGGGGACTCCATTAATGGTAGTATTATACCTCCAGTGAGGGATTATCATGCTAAAGATGTTATTTCCTTTTCTAAGGTGCATATTGTAACCCCTGCCCAGAAGATGTTGGCCAGGGAGTTGACATGTGACGTTGAGCTTGGTAGAAGCCTGCTTGTTACTGGTTTGTATAGTTGTTATTTTATTATATTTTCTTTTTAGAAGAAGGAATTTCTTGTGATTAGAATTAAAATCTTATGTGTCATATTTCAAAAGGTCCAAATGGAAGTGGAAAAAGTTCTATTTTCAGAGTTCTTAGAGGACTTTGGCCCATTGCAAGTGGAAGACTTTGTAGACCATCTGAAGATGTGGATCAAGAGGTTGGATCAAGTTGTGGCATCTTCTATGTTCCTCAGCGGCCCTATACGTGCCTGGGAACATTGCGGGATCAAATTATATACCCTCTGTCCCATGAGGAAGCAGAGTTTAGAGTATTGAAGATTGACGGAAAAGGTATCTTGCGTTGTTAGAATACAAGAGGTAGAGAGAAAAGAGAAAATTCTAATGAAAATATTTCATTGATTTAAAAATCTGACTTAACAAAAAAAAATTGACAAAAAGGTTCAGTATTTATAAGAAAGAGAAGGTAACAAAAAAACATAAAACTATAACTGAAACCAAACTCTAGTTGAAACCTAATTAGTTAGTTCTAACTAATTAAATCTGATTGTAACAGAGTTGCCAATCTGTTATATTTTTAACGTTGCCCTCTCAAACTGAAAGTGGGTTGAATAAGAGTTGAATAATCAACTACTTTGAGTTTATTTGAAGTGAACAAAAGCTAGTGGTGCTTAGGGCATTTGTTAGGATGTCATCTATCTGATTTGTTGTAGGAATATGATTAACATATGGTCTTGTTGAGTACATGTTCTCTCAAAGTGAAGGTCCATTTCCATGTGTTTGGTTCGAGAGTGAAGACTAGGGTTGAGAGTGAGAGCCACAATGCTCAAATTATCACCGAAGATAACTGGAGTTTGTGTAGGGACTTAAAAAGTTCTTGTAGCAAAGATTAAATCTAGGGTATTTTAGTTGTAGTCATGACTAGGCATTGGTAGGACCCAAGTAGATGCATGAACCTGAGATGGATTTGCGATCATCAATATCAGAGACCCAATCAGCATCGCTAAGGCTGAAATAACAAGATCCTAAGTAGTTGCTGGATGAAGTTGAAGTCCATAAGAGATTGTCCCTCGTAGATATCTAAGTATGCATTTTACCAACTTCCAATGGCTTTCAAGAGGCTGAGAGAGGAATTGACAGGCTTTGTTAACACTGTAAGAAATTTATGGCCTTGTCACAGTCACATATTGAAGAGCTTAAACAATTGATCTATAGTAGGAAAGGGCTGCCATATAATCTAACCCGAATTTGGAGAGTTTTGTGTTACTGACCATAGGTGTAGGTAAGCCTTTTGCAGTAGCCATGTTGACTATTGGAAGGAGATAAAAAATGTATTCTTGTTGTGAGAGTATTATGGATCCATTGGAGAGGAATTTTACTTCAATGCCAAGAAAATAATCAAGAGCACCTAGTTGTTTAAGTGCAAATATGGAGTTAAGTTTTGTGGTCAAAACATGAAGAAACTGTGGGTACCTGTGAGTAAACTGTCATCAAAATACACTAAGAGGTATAGGCATGTAGGGGAGGTGGTGAATGAAAACAGTGATGAGTCATATGGCAGGTTTTGAACCCAAATTGATGGAGAATGACTGAGTTTCTCATACCAAGCTCAAAGTGCACTGTTTTTTAGCTCATAAAATGATTTTTGTAGCTTACAAACTAGGGTTTTGTCCTGAACTTCAAAGCCTGGAAGTTGGGTCATATAGATATCTTCAGTTAGAATGCCATTTAAAAAGCATTATTGATGTCTAGGTGTTGGATGGTCCACTTGTGGGTTAATGCAAGAGTGAGAATGGTCCAAACTGTGACTGGTTTCACTACTGAGGAAAATGTTCTAGTTTAGTCAAAGCCATATTGTCGATGGACTCTTTTTGCAACAAGCCGCACCTTGTATTTTTATTGACGAAGCCATCCAGATTGCCTTTTATACAAAAGACCCATTTGCATCCAATATCATTGTGGTTTGAAGGAAGAGGAACAAGAGACCAAGTTTGGTTGGTGAGAAAAGAATTGTATTAAGCTTGCATGGCTGAATACCACTTTTGATCAACTAGGGCCTAAGAGACAGTGGAGGGTTCGATATGGGATAGCAACAAGATAGTCTGAATTCTAGGGCAAATTGTTGAATATTAGACATGGACTCAACTCAATCCCAAAAGTGAGCTCATAGGATGAGAATTGTCCTCATCTTCTCTCTCTCTCTCTCTCTATATATATATTTGGTTATACTTATCTCTAGATAATGTGGGATTCTAACACATCCCCTCATGCTCAGGATTGGACATCTGGTTGGCTGAATAATCAGGGGGGGAAGAGAGTTTTAGCTGGAAGCTCCGAAGAGGTAACAACCGAAAATGGTGAGGTTTTGTTGGCTCAGTTTCACTACCATCAAGCTAAGGTGGATGGGGTAATATACCAGCCAGCTTTATGACGATGCTTATGTTAAGGCCGAAGATGATAAACCTGATTATATTGCCCAAATTGCTAAGATGTTTGAAACGGTTGATAGCAAGCAATATTTCACAGCTTAGTGGTTTTACACAGCAGAGGACACGGTTATCAAGGTCACAATGATCTTGTAGACAAAAAACGGATGTTAATATTTGATGTCAAAGATAAGAACCCCTTTGACTATATTGTTTCGAAAGTCAAAATTGTCAAAGTCTCCTCAAGTGTGCATTTGAATAAGAAGAGAAAAATTCCTTCTTGCGATTTGTATTATGATATGAAGTGCACTGTGCCATAGTTAACCTTTTCAAACCTTGTACTGAAACCACTATAGCAGAAAGTGATACATCATTGACAATTTCAAGTGATTCTACATTTAATGGCTGTGGTGAATGGCATTAATATAGCTGATGTACAACCTATAAATAATAACAACTCTCATTCGTCCTGGAATTTATTAGATTTATATTCTGGATGTGGGGCCATGTTGGCTGGTATTAAACTAGTCACGAGGTGGGCTGTTGATATCAATGCAGATGCATGCAAAAGTTTGAAGTTAAATCATCCTGAAACTCAGGTGACAAATGAGCCAGCAAAATATTTTGATGGCTTGGTGTCACTACTGTCAAGCTAAAGTGGATGGGGTAATATACCAGCTTTACGATGATGCTTATGTTAAGGCTGAAGATGATAAACCTGATTATATTGCCCGACAAATCTTGTAGAGGCTATCACTACTGAGTAGTGCTTTCAAAAGGATCATATGAGAATCCTAACATTTAACATAACATTTTTCAGGATGATATTCGAAGTAAACCTAATTATCATGTGCAAATTTCCTTACGCTAACAAAATTCTTGATAATATCTGGAGCAAGCAAAAGATTATTCAAAGTAAGTGTGGTGTGTGGATGAGATGGCGATCGGAATTGAGAAGATCCAATAAAGGGGATATTCAAACCTTGGCCATTTCCAACAAGAAGTTGAGAATTGCCTTGAAAAGGATGACTCAGCTAAATGTTGCTTCCATGGAGGAGTTACATGATTTGTAGCTCCCAAATCAGGAAACTGGTCAAGTTTGAGAATCTGAGGATGACATAGTCAGAAATGCATGAGGATTATGAGAGGAATTCATAACAGGAGCAGTGGATGGACCATAGGAGGGCTGATTTGAGGATGAATATTGCTGGTGTTGTGGAGGAAAATAAATGGGGGAAGGCATAGGAGGTCTGAGCAATGAATATGAAGATGGCTGTCCATAGAAATGTTGATCAGATGAAATAGAGGCATAGGTTGGATCAATACGGTGATAGCAATTTTGTGCATCATGACCAGATTTTTGGCATACTTGGCATGGGGACTCTCCTTGAGGATAAACATAGCCTTTCTTTTGGCCACAATACCCCCTATTACTGTGTCCTCAAAATCCTTTGTTATAGCCCTTTTAAGGTTGCTATGAATCACCAAAAGAAGGCATTATAGGTTGTTGTTGAGAAGGTTCATTGTTGGGCACAGTGTGCGAGTCTGAGGATGCATTATTTTGAGCAAGATTTTCCGAGGAAGCTTTAGAGGCATTTTTAAGAATCTGGCTTCATGAGCAAGAAGTGCTTCTAGGTCATGTGTAGAATAGGGCTCAACTCGACTTGAAACCATAGTAACAAACACATCATACTCTTCAGGGAGACCATCCAGAATAGTCAATATTATCTCGAGCCAAAACATTATCTCTAATTGCACAGAGTGAGTCAATTGTGGATTTTTTTTTAAGAAGGTATTCAGAAACAGAAGTCGAACTTTTCTTGATCCTTCTGAGTTCAGTGCGAAGCTGACGAACTTTAGCACGAGTATGAGAGTGGAAGAAGTCATGGATTTCATCCCATATTTGCCATGAAGGAGTACAACTAACTACTCAAGTGAGAATAGATTCAGATGAGGAAAGAAGCCAAGAAAACAGTAGCTGATCTTGTTCCCACTGAAGATAAGATTCATTGATGTGTCCCAAGTCATGATCATCTTCGCTAAGAAACTGAGGAGGAATTTCAGGATTTATGACAAAATGATGCAATCTGTGAGCCTTAATAACTGCTTCAACCTGTTGCTTCCAAAGTATGAAGTTTTTTATCATCAAGTTGAATTAAAATGGTGTGGCCGAAGGTGGCTGGAGCATTCGGAGGAACCACCAGAGGTGACAGAGGTCCAGTGACCGGGAAGAAATGCCATTGGCATTTGGAGTAGCAGCGGTATTGATGGTTGTGGATCAAGAAGCTCTACCATGTTAGAATACGAGAGGTAGAGAGAATCCTAATGAAAAGATTTCATTGATTTAAATCTGACTACAGAAAAGATTGACACAGAGGTTCAGAATTTATAAGAGGTATCAGAAGATGTAACAGAAAACGGAAAACTATAACTGAAACCTAATCGATTAATTCTAACTAACTCAATCTGATTGTAATAGATTTGTTAATCTATTATACTTCTAACATGGGTACATAAAATAAGTAAATAACTAATTGCTTTTGACTAAACTAATGTTTAAAATGATGATACCTGCTTTGCTTTTTGATTAATCATCACATGCTTGAGAAAAGAAGTTCACTTCTGAGCTGTCGTACAATTGTGATAATTTATGAGGTAATTTAAATGTCAGTTGTGTTGACAGTGTTGTAGATTTCCTTTTTTAAAATTTGGTTCCGAAAAATTACTTTGTTCAATTTCCTTTTTTGAATCAACAATAGCTTCTTGTTCTTTTCTAATTGTTTTAAAGGGTGTATTTTTGTTTTTCCATTTTAGCTCTGATCATTGTAATCTTGTTAGTTCAGGTGAAAAACATCCCGACACTGGAAAATTGTTAGACACACACTTGCAAGCTATCCTAGAAAATGTTCGATTGGATTATCTTCTAGAAAGGGTCAAAAGCGGCTGGGATGCAAATCTAAATTGGGAAGACATTCTCTCTCTTGGAGAACAGCAGCGGTTAGGCATGGTATGTAAATCTAATCTATATTAATTTTAGAATGAGTCTATTAAATTTCTTGAATATTTTTTAATATAGTATAGGTCTTGAACCTCAGTTATTAATTAGAGGAAGACATTATAATATTTATAATATTCTTCTGTTTGGATTGTAACATTTACCTTATGTTCTGCAAGGCTCGCTTGTTCTTCCATAAGCCTAAATTTGGCATCTTGGACGAGTGTACCAAGTATGTATTACTTATGCCTTTTTTTTCCTCCCATGAGGCATTGTTCTGCTTATTATTTTTTATTAACCTTGGCATTGTTCTGCTTATTATTTTTTATTAACCTTGTTTTAAACTCTTGAAAAAATAATTGATGGCAGTGCAACTAGTGTTGATGTTGAAGAACACCTATATAAGCTTGCGACGAAAATGGGGATCACAGTTGTTACTTCCTCACAAGTAAGAATATATAAATATAGTGCTGAAATTTTTTTAACTTTTATCATGGGATATTTAGAAATTAGAATATTAAGAGCAGTTCACTAGTTATTCTTTGTTTCACCAAATTTGGGATTTTGTAAGTGTTTTGAAGATGCCTCGTTTGGTAAGGATTCTTTATGCGATATATAGATGCTATACATTCCTTCCCCACAAAAAATTCTGACTTTATTTAGTTCTAGCATCGCCAGTTAACTTCTCTAACTGAAAATGCGCAATGACCATCTACTTTCCATCAAAACTAATTGTTGTTGCTGCTCCTGTCCTCAGCGTCCTGCTTTAATACCTTTTCATTCCATGGAATTGCGGCTGATTGATGGTGAGGGTAATTGGGAACTTCGTTTGATCAAGCAATGATTTTGGCAAGGTAGTGTTGCTGCAAACTGTCATTGTTACTATTTGAGATGTTGCCAAGTCTTGAACGTACAGGTTGATTGCAGGAGGAAATTAGGTTTGCCAATGATTGTCATTCCTTTAAACTGCCCCGCTCCCCCTCTCTTTCATTTTGGGTTTACCATATTCTCCGAGCTTCATTTTTTACGCTCCATAGACTTGTGTGGGAAACAAACTCAAACAGAGTCGACGGCCAAAATGTTTTGTCCGTGGGAGTGCTGAGCAGAACCTTTTCATGATCTCCGCAGTATATAAAGATCAATCATGTACAGGCTTTCCCCTTTTGCGATTAGGTAGTTGATATTTATTCATATTTTTTAACAATTGGACGTAACGATTAATATTGTTTTATCATTTATAGGAATATTTTATTGCCTCAATAAATCTATGCATTTTTTTGTAAGCTTGATTTCTTTGTTGTCCATTAGTTCGTCCGATGCCGGATGAAAATGCTTTCGTCTCATCCAATGCTATGGCTATGGGGCTATGCTGTCTTGCTTGTGGACTGGAGAAATTGGGATATCAAACTTAATATATTATTGGCCAATTCATTCAAACTTGCCATGATAGTAAAATTTTGGAAAAAGAACTACATTTGAACCTTGTGTTTGATCTTTTCGTATACAAAATAAGTACTTACATTCGGAGTCGGCAGAAGTTATATTGATCAGCATCCAATCTGATTATCTATAAGCACGATTACAGGAATATAATCTGATCCGATTATTCCCAAGGACCAGAAGCGTTACTTTCTTACAATTATGTGAACCACATTTTCTCTCTTCCTTTCGACTTCTATTAGTGTTTTTAATTAGCTAAATGTCAATGGTTTGAATTCTTTTCCAATTTCCTTCAAGTATAAAGGTAAAGAAATAATTTTGCATCTTTCAAGAATGCAGTAAAATGCGTGTGATGAATATGAAAGCGTTGGCAAGTTCATAATCAATCACTTTACTTTTTAGATGAACGATTACGCACATGGAATATTGAACTGATTTTAGCTAATGATGATAACTCGTGATTTGAGATTTTGTGCCTTTAGTACTTAACGTTTCTGCTTGCCATCAAGAGAAAAGCAAGCCAATCACTATCCATAGACAGCGGTTGCACACTCCGTAAGAGGATTTTCAGCTAAAATTTTACACCCAAAAGAAGAATAGTTGTACCTTTTTTTTTAGATGGAAAAATGTTGAATTAGATTTTAAATGTTTAAATTTGATTTGTTTAATAATTTTAAGATCTGAATTTGAATGTGTTGATTCTCATTGATTTTTTGTTGTTGTTAAGATATATGTATGAAAGTTTACAAGGTTTATAAATTTATTTAAAAGTATACAATAAAAAAATTTAATAAATAAACTTAAAATTTATATAAATAATTGATTAAAAAAATTTTAATTTTAAAATCAATAAGATAAAAGATTTGTTACTTCAATTATATAATTTTAGAACATGTATATAGTGTAATATTTGTAAAAAAAAAAAAAAGATATTTGATGACACCATGCATGCTACCACTTGTTGACTAGTACCACCACCACACATGCACACAAGCACTATGAAAAGAGAGGGGAACAATTGCAATTTGCAATATGTAATTGAAAGTGAAATTGAAAGATTTTAATTTTGAAAGCGAAATTTCAGATAAAAAGAGAGGATTCAAATAGAGTACAGGAGTAGTTCGAGAATGAAATTTATTAATTGTGTGATAAATTTAGAATTTGGATATAATTATATCTAAATTTAATTTTAGATGAAATTAACTATTTATAGGGGTAGTTCTAGAGTTCATTTATTTTAGAATAAAATTTTACCGATTATGTAATAATTTAAAATTTATTTGCCACTATATTTAAATTTAAATGTAGATAAATTATAAAAAAATATTGAAAAAAATTATATTAGTAGTTAATTTATAAAATTGTCATAAGTTAATTCGCCAGATTATTCTCTGATTAGGTAGAGCGAAAATAATTAATCTTATTTTCTTTAAATGTTTTTCTAATAAATTAGAAAAGAATAAAATTATTAATAATTTAATTCTAAACTTTTTAAAAATAATTTTTATAAAATTATTAGTCTAAGTGTTAAGGCATATTTATTGGAGGTTGAAAACCTTGTGAAAGAGTTGAACAATAAAACAATTGATTGAAGATTATGAGATCCTATTTGCATAAAGGAATTTTATAAATTGTAACGAGGGATAAGTTGCGAGCATTCTGTGAAAGGGATATGAGAAATCTAAGAGTTGACCAAAGTTCATGATAATGGGAACTTTTGAGTCCAGAGGATACGTGAGTTGGGTTTGAGCCTTTCAATAACCTAGAGTTTTTCCTTGTAGTCAGGACTGCTCTGTTTGAACTTGGCCGCCTCAACAAGACCTTGAAGACTATTATTAACTGTCAAGCAATTTCGAAACATTGAGAAATGATGAAGAGGATGATTTTAGTATTATCAAAGGTACACCGTGACTTGAAATTGGATTCCCGTACATTTATTATATTGATAAAAGTTGTGAAGATGTTTGGGTCCACATGCATTTGCGTACTGTAAGGATGACCAACTTTAGATTAGTGAAGATTATTGTGGTATACGAAGCAATAATCTCAACTTATTCTTGAATCTGTCATCGTAAAGATTTGTGGAGAAGAGAATAAAATAATCTCATTCATACATTATATAAGATGGTTGTTTTCTGATAGTTCGTTGAGAAGGTCAAAGAACTTATTTGTTCTTTATGTTAAAATATAATTTAATGCACTACTTCTGTCTTTACTCTTACTTGAATGAAATGTCTCACTCTCTTCTATTATGTTGTGTATGTATAATTACGACTTATTAGTGAGCCTGCAACGTGGATCATCCTTATTTCGACATTGAGTGATCATCGACGTAGAGAGTAGACAAGAAGTTCTCACTCTGTTATAGTATCCTAAACTATTTGTTTTTACGATTGTAGAACTGATATAATTTGGACAAGAAGTACATATATATGTATTTACTAGATGGAAAAATCAAATATACAATAAGGGTACGATTACTCAACTAGTATGTATACGTAAGAAATGACACGGTGCGAGTAATGGTAAGAGAATACAGATAATCTAGAGACTGTGATATATTAAACACTAATTATGCATAGGTACAATAATATATATAAAAAAATAACACAAGGACATAATATGCATCTTTGTATATTTAAAATTAAAGTAAAATATAAAATATTTGTTTTAAAATTAAAATAACATAGATAACTCTTATAATAAATATTGGAGAATTTAACAAATATAATGTTCCTTTTATATAAAATTAAGACTTAAAAATTTTAATTTTTAATAAATTATGTAAAAATATATTAATACTTTATAAATATAATATATTAAAATAAATACAATAAATATATATTATAATATATATATATATAGATAAATAGCTTCTTGAATAGATTAAATAGATTTTTTAATAAACTTAAATTTTATTTTAAAATATTTTTTAACAAATTTAAATTTATCTATTTATTAAATAAATTAAATTAAATTAAATTTTAAACAAATTAAATTATAAATTTTTATAAGATGATCTCATTTATTTTCATCCCTAATTATTATATATAAATTATTTAAATTAATCCTAAAATTCTAATTTTCTATATTATTTCAATTATCCCTAATTATTATATATAAATTATTTAAATTAATCCTAAAATTCTAATTTTCTATATTATTTCAATTGTCACTTATATAAATATCATCTTTACATTTATAAATTACGTGAACTGTTTTGGTTTTATTTATAATTTGATTATAATAATTTTTTAAAGAATATTTTTATTATAATATACTTTACTTAATTTACTAAATGAGTTTGAATGAATTGTCTATTTATACTAATAAATGTCTTAAAAATATCTTTATTATAAATGCTTAATTTGATATTTTAATTGAGTTTTTTCATATATAATAAAGGTTACCTGTTTTTAATTTTATTTATATTTTATAATCAGAATAAAGGAAGATATGTTTAAAGTTATTATTATTTTAAGTATATTAATTAAAAAATTAATAAATAAAATATTTTATTAAAAATTACGATGGATTACATTAAAAATCTCATTAAAAGTACATTTATGATATTTTTAATAATTTTTATTTTTACTTTTAATAGGTTAGTATTTGCCTAATAATTTATATATCTGTAGTTTAGTATTAGATTGAAAAACTATAAAAATAAATGTATTATATTCAGTTGATCAACAGTCGTATGTGAATAATATTATTTTATTTTTAACAACATTTTTTTAATGATCACTTATTAGCATCCATTATTCAATATTCAGTTGATCGATAAATTTCTACACATATGAATAATATTATTTTATTTTATTTTTAACAGTATCCTTTCTAATTATCATTTATTAGTATCTATTATTCAAAATGAAGCTCTATTTGAATAAGATTGGTATACTACCAGCTCATTTTTTTAAAAACAAAAATTTTATGATCAAATTCAAGTAACATTAAAAAGATGATTATTATATTAACATGATAAAATGTAGGTAATATAAGTTGATAAAACATAAAATAAAAATCACTTGTAAAATGGAAAATAATTACTAACACATTGTGCTTCTCAATAATGATGGTTAATAGTAATTAAAAATTATTTTGATATTAGAGTCATAATGGAATAATCTGTGAAACTATATTTTTGTATATTTGGTGTGAAGTAGGAAAGTTTTATACTATTTTATATTTATAACTTTAGATTCTTACATCTAATCAATTGGATAAAGATTATGCATTGAGGACATTTTTTGAGGCGGTTGAAGCCAGCAACTCAGCAAGCATTCTTCGGCGTATTGGTTGGTGGGAGGAAAATAGAATGGAGGGGAGGGGAGGGGAGGGGAGAGGTGGAATATTTTTAAAATTATTTTATTTTATTTAAATATTAGGAAAGGATGAGAGAATTGAATTAGATTAATTTCTTAAATTTTATTTTTTTAAAATTTAAAAATTGATAAAAAATAGTTTGGCTGATTATTTTTAATTTTAAAATTTAAAATTATATCTTATAATAAAATTATATTTATTTAATTATTTTTTTTGCATGAAACACGTAACCAAAGGGTTATTTTTTCTTTATTTATCTTTTTAATCAAAGAATTAATTTTTTTATTTCTTTTTTCTTTTAAATTAAAAGCATATAAACCTTTCTTTAAATATTTATAAATATTTTTATTCTATTTTTTTTTTAATTTTTAATATTTTTTTAATTGATTTGATTTGTCCAATTTAGATTGTGAGGACTGTATCTCATGCTTCTAAATTTGATGTGAATATACTTTCTTATGATTTTTTATAATGGTCTCCATTAACTTTTTTTAGTATTGTTGATTACCATTCAATTTTGTTAGAACTTATGCCTTGCTTGTTACAAGTCAAATTCTACTTCTCTTTTAAAATATTATCAATCCATTGAATAATGTTAGAGCTTATTTTATAATTTTTTTATGAAATATATATTTAGATGGTGTATAAATTAAATATATAGAATTTTTTTTATCAAAATTAGATGTGTTAAAAATAGAAAGCTTAACACACATACATTTATCATACATAATTTTAATAAATTTTTATTTTTAATTGTTGATTTTTAGTTAAAATTGTTGGCAATGTGGATATATATAGTAGATATAATAAGGCATTTGGATGTTTGCATCCCAAATACAAATTGTAAATAATATATTTTATACTTTGATGTGAATTTGATGTGAAACAAATTCTTCTTCTTTAAATCATGTGTTATTTTAATAAATTCAAAAAACTATTTTCATCTAGTAATGTTTTTCCTTCAACCATATTAAAAACAATCAAACTTATAACAAATTAAGATTAAATTAATAAAATCTCATCTTCAAAATAAAAGATACTAATTTTAAACATGTAATATCTTGTCTTCAATAATTAAAATTAGTAAAATAATAAATTTTAAAAAATTAAAATTTGTAGCTAATGATAACAAAATACTAAATAAAACAATATTAAAGTTGAGATAAAAAAAAACAATGAAATATCTCAACATTAAAATATATTAAAGACAAAAGAAAAAAGTCAAGACAAATTAAGTGTCTCGGTATAATTTATGATGGAAAAAGAAAATTTTTTCTTAAAATGAAAAGCTGCTGTGCATTATGTATAATTTAATGAAAAAGGAATCTCACATAAAAATTTGATAAATAGGAAGATCTGATATGTTGAGTGTTTGCAAAGGATGCTACGTATGATCCAAGTACAATATTTTCTTTTTGTGATAGGATGCCACAATTACGCAACATATGTAGTGCAGCAAAATCAATTTTGTATGTATTACTTTATATTATGAAGTGACCTACACATGTACATAATATGGGATAGAGCTGTTATTTAGGTTCTTCACCTGCAGGTTAACCTCTTTAACCTGCACGTTGAATCGATTTTATTCATTCCATATGGTAAATAAAACTTTTATAAATCTGTTCAATATAACCTTTTAATAAATGGGTTAGAATGAATTAGATATGAGTTGATCCATACATACTCAATTAGCTGAAAATAAAAATAAATTTTAAATTGAGTTGGATGAGATTTTTTCTTGTTGGAATGCATATAGATGACCGGAACATTCTGCCATAACTTATATACATCAAAAGCAAGCAATTAGTTTTAAGATTCGACCCCTATTCTTGCAGTTTTCTCTTCGTTAAATTGTGAAAAAGAAGAGAAGTAAGATTTTTGACACATTAACATTCATCATTTCTAAATAGACATCCACTACTTCATTAATATCTAGGTACTACTTCCAATTACCTATTTTAGTTTATAGATAATGATTAACCTCTAGTAACATATAAATATAGTACGACACTTTTTTTTTTATAGCACATTTTTTCATATTAATAATATAACAGTAAAGTCAATTTATGTGTAAGAAATTTTAAATTAATAACCACATATTAAATGTATAATTCTAGCTGTAGAGAATGTTTAACTAGTGTTTAATTGTAGAAAATGTTTTATTTTTATTTTAATATTTTGTAAAAAAATGATTATTTTATATTTTTGTTTTCTGTTTTTACTATTTTTAGTATAAAATTTTAAAAATAAAAAATAAAACAAAAATATGGTGGTATTTTTATAAATAAAAATAAAAAAAATTTCTAAAATCAAATATCATTTTAATTATTTAAAATTTAATTTTTATATTAAACTTACGTGTCAAGAGATTGATTTAATTTTAACTTCTAAAGTAATGAAATTATTTTATGCATTACAACTTAATAATAATACATATAAGAGTTCTTAATTATGTATATCTATTTTTCATATAAGTTTATGTATATATTTTTTTATTGGTCATTTATTAAATTATATTAATATTTTAATTTTAAATCCATAGGCTGATCTGATCACATGGTTTAGTGGAATTTCGATCTTATAAATTTTACAAATATATATTTTATAAGTTATAAATTATTTTGAGTCTAAATTAAGTATATTAAAATTAAATTTCGTTAGATAAGTAGTATTGAATTTTTCTTTGTTAGGACATCAAACACATAACATGTGAGACTATATTAATTTTTTATGTTACTTTTCATCATGAGATGTCACACACAATTGATATATGATATTAAATTTTAATTTTGTATTTATTATTATTTACCATGGTGAGGTGCCACACACACGTTAAATGCTAATGTGTATTTTCTTTTTATAATATTCCACACATATTAATTTAATAATATTCACCTAATCCTGATAATTTATTTTAAATATACATTTTTCTGTAAATAATTTTAAACAATTATTTTCTGGTCATCAAGTCATATTACAAACAATGAAAATTTTATTAAAAAAACTCCCTCTTTTATCTTTAATCGATAAAATTTTCAACTCAATTCCTAAACCTTAAGTTTTACACTGACGTTTTTTTCCTAGTTCTTACTTGCCAAGATATAACTACCATCTTTGTATGATTTCATTTAGATATTAATAAATCTGATGAATTATTTCAATTTTATTTATAATTTTTTTAGTATAATTCAAAATTTATGAATTATTAAATCTGCAATTCTAGATCAATTTGTATAGCTTAATTCTATTTATAATTTAATCACACTAATAAATGTCTTAAAAATAATTTTATTATAAAATACATTGTTTAATTTTTTAAATAAATTTATCCACATCAAAATATTGTTTATGAAAAAACGAAGTTTACCTTAATTTTTTTTATTTACACTCTATGATAGAAATAAAAAAAAAATGTTCAAAGGTTACTGTTCTTTTTAAGTATATTGGTTAAAAAATTAATAAATAATGTTAAAATATATTAAGATTTTGATATAAAGACATGAATAGTATTTTTTTTTAATACTTTTTTCACTTTTACTAGATTAGCATTTATCTCATAATTTATATATTTGTAATTTGGTATATGATTGAAAATTATAGTATATGTATTATATTTAATTGAGCGAGAGCCTTTTACACTTGTATGAACTACAATATCTTTTTTTTTAATTTTTGATTTTTATATATTTATGCAAAAATTATTAACAAACATAATAAATTAATTTATCTATATTTTAAAATTTATTTTTAATAATTAATTATAAAAAATATCATAATTATTTTTATACAAAATAATGATTAACTTAATTATATAATTAATTGTTGAAGAAATTTGACGATATCTCATAGGTTAAGACACGTGATTTGTCGGAGAAATTTGACGATATCTCATAGGTTAAGACGCGTGATTTGTTTGCTCATGATGTAATTCTTATCTACAACAGCATCTCACGACGTAATTCTCATCTACAACAGCATTTTCTAATTTCTCTAAAGTAAAACTAACAATAAATTCATCGTTTATCCTATTAAAAATAGTGGTATATATAGAAAATTTTTATGCCAATCAATATGGTTAAAAATTAAACTTTGATCATAAATTAAATTAAAAATAAAAAAATAAAATTATAATAATTTTTTAACGATCAACTTTTAAAACATAATAACCATTAATAAATAATTAAAACAATTAATTTATAATTTAAATTAAAAATAATTATTAATAATTTTAAATATCTTAAAATTATAATGATAATCATTTAAATATTTAAAATTAAATTAATAATATTAATTTAAATATTTAAAACTATTTTAAAATATATAATTTTTATAATATTAATTACATATTTTAATATAATCAATTAACATCTTAAAATTTTAAATATAAATAGATATAATTAATTAAACCTTATATATATATATATATATATATATATCCTAACTCTAACATGCTTATTAGCATTCATTATTCAAAACGAAATATATTTAAATAAAATAGTATTTTACAAGCAAGTTTTCCTTAAAATAGAAATTTCACGATAAAAATAAGTAACATATTAAAAAAGTTATTACTAAATAACGTGATAAAATGAGAGCATTATTGGAATAAAAATCTCGTAATTTGATAAAAATGAGCTTAATACTTAATATAACATGAAATAGATATCACTTTAGAAAAACTTGAAAAAGTTACTACCACCTTGAGCTTCTCAATAATGGCGGGTTAATAGTAATAAAAAATAAAAAAAATAATTGAAAACAATATTAATGTTATAATGGAATAATAGGTCAGACTATATTTTCATAGGCTTGGTGAGAAGTGGGGAAATTTTGTACTGTTTCATAATTTGAGCTTGTTACATCTAATCAATTGGATAAAGATCATGCATTAAGAGTCCTTTTTTGACGGCGGTTGAAGCCAGCAACTCAGCAAACATTCTTTAACTTCATTGGAGAAGAATGATGCTGGAAGGAGAGGGGAAGAAAACTTTTAAATTTATCTTTCTTTTAAATTTTTGAAAAAAAATTAAAAAAATGGAATGAGTCAAAAATTTCTTTTAATTTAATTTCAGTTTTACTCTAAAAATAAAAGAATTCATGGAAAAAAAAATATTTTCCTTACATTTTAACATTAAAAATAACAAAAATAATTTATTTTAAAATCTTTCATCTCTTCTTATAAACCAGACAATAAAAAAAAAATTATTTTCCTTCTTTTTCATCTTTGAATCAAAGAATTAAATTTTTTTTACCAATTTTCCCTTCAAATTAAACATTACAAAAACCGTCCTTTACAACACTAACAAACTTTTATATTCCTATCATTTCCACCTTTGGGGTCCCCAGTGGAAGACTGCTACTTGTCTTGAATTGTAACCTAATACCATTGCAACTTGATAGAGCCATATGGAAGATCTAGCTTTTCAAGATTGTGAAAGGACTTTGTATAATTAGATATAATCTTCGGCACAATCTCGTGTGCATGATTTATGATCTAAGTTGGCCTTAAAATATTCACAAATCACAACTGAGATACCGGCCAGTTATAAATTATATAATAATAACAATAATAATAATATGTAAAAGCTTTTAAGGATAAGAGCAACTTCCTGGATAGCATTTCCAACTCATTTTTTCATTATATAAAATACACACATATGTACACTATATATAACGTAGCCGCCCACGTCCCAAGTACCATAGAAAACAACCCAAACTCAAACAAACCTCTTACTCTTACCCTTAATTCCCTTTCTCCTCTTGCTAACACACATCACTAGAGAACAGAGATATACTCCTACTCTCCGTTAATTTCTTAATGGATCTTACCCAGAAACTTCGTTCCTTCAGCTGTGAACTGACAATAATACAAGCCCAAAACGTTGAGCCCATGAAGCCCATGAAAAACTTATTTGCCAGGTTGTATCTTCCCGCAGGAAACAACAAAAGAATTCAACTCAACACCAAAAAACTTTCCTCTGTTCCCTTTTGGAACGAGTCCTTCAGTCTAGATTGTTCATGTCCCAACCAATTCTTGGAAACCCTTAAACTGGAATCCCTGATGTTGGAGCTAAGACAAAGCAAAGCGTTAGGGAAAATTTGGGGGTCACGTGTGGTGGGAAGGGGTGAAATTCCGTGGAAGGCAATTTTTGAATCACCAAACATGGAATTCAAAGATTGGGTGAAGATGGATTTGGTAAGTGGAAGTGACTGCGAAAACGCTACTTTCAAGGCACCGGAAGTGCATGTGGAGATAAAAATACGTGTGGCTTTGGATATGGAGAAGGAGAATAGGAGAAGGAGGTTGAATAACAAGTGGGACGAGTGTGGGTGCACACATGGGCATGATCACCATGCATGGTGCAGCCCTGAAGATTATGATATATTTGCTCTAGGTGCAGCTTTGGAGGCTTTTTAATTTACAGAACAGCAAGCAATGATACACTAACATTAGTTCGTTATATGTTTGGATTCTAATTCTATATATGATTCAAGTTGTCTTTGTTTTCCATTTCCACTCTAAGATGTGGCTTAATTGGCTAGATTGATGAGATGTGTAGTTAAAAAATGACAGTTGATTTAAAGTCCCTTATGTTTACAAAATGCTTCAATTCAAATTCATGGTTGATCCACTTTTTATTTTTTTCATTTTCTCTTCGCTTTTCTAGAAGTGTCTCTTTCATTGATGTTTTTATTTTAAGGTTCTATTTTTTGTTTTCTTTCTTTTTTTTCTAAAGTGAGTTTCTACTTTTTTTTTCTTTAATTATATTTGTTTTATTTTTTTCTAATATTTAGAATAGAAAATAATGTTATTTTACATCTTGTACATTTTTTAACTATTGAACTAAAACAAGAGATTTCACGTATGAAGATACTACAAGACACAGTTTTAATCTTTTTCCTTTGGTTTTAAATTTTCATTTTTTATATTTTATAATTACATTTTTATACTCTCTCTATGTAAAATATTATGTTTAGAAAATTTGAGATATTAAGTATAATTTATCTTTTATGTCTTGTCTAATAAATGGTAATTTTATTTCTCTAACTTTGAGTTACTAAATTATTGATTAAAAATTTATAATTAAGTAATTTTAGTATTTTATTCACAAGAAATGATTTGATTAATTAATTAAATCTATTTTATAACACAATTAATATCAAACAAAATTTAAATAATTTTAGTTTTGAAAAACTTTTGTCACAATGACAATATTTATATGTATTATCAACGATATTATACACTATAATACATATATTTAAAAAAGAATATAACTCTTTTTACTATAATTTAATGTTTTTAGAGCATTTATTTTTTGTTACTTTTTTAATTTTAAAAATAAATTATGACTACAGATATCAGAATACTTATCAAAACTTTTTTTTAAAGATTAAATAAAAACCAGAATGACGAGGATTCAGTAGTTTCGGTTTTTTATAAATAGTTGGAAGAAAACAATTAGTAATAAGATTATTGATGGATAGAAGTATTAGGAAAAATATAAAATTTGGAATTGATAATAATTACTTTGGATGATAAGTTCATTTTAAATTTATATAAAAAATAGTAATGCACCTTAATATAATTGAGTGATAAAATTGTGAGAGCCAGGATTGTATAATAAAATCTTCACCCAAAACTTAAATTAACATTAAATAAAATTTTAAAGGTTATGAATTTTTTTTTTTGAAATCTCAAGTGATTAGGAACTTTAGACGATCGCCTTATTGCTTTAAGGGCAACCACAATCCTACTTAAATATGCGCATGTATATGGATATAAAAAAACATTTAAATAACTTTCACTTGAGATGGAAGAAAAATATATTCAAATAGAAGTGGATTTACATGTGTGTTAGTGTATTTAGCAATATTTGCAATGTTATGATTTAGCCTTGATCAAATTGTTTTACGGCATTACCTTATAGGATGGTCATAGTTAAATGTTTAGAAGAATTCTTGTAAATATAATGTATGTTTCTAAGCATTCTTTTATATTGATATTGTAAAGATTTTAATCATAATCAGGTAGTTTAATCGTAACAAGGTAATTAATGAAAAATAATTAGTTTTTATAATAATTATTTTAAAATTATATTTAAAATAATTTTTAAAGAAATTTTTTATATCAACAATATACTAAAATTAAATTTATTATTTATTTATTTTTTATTGTTAAAAGAGAAAATCAGAAACACACAAAGAAAATGATTGTTAAACTACATTTGTTGGTACAACTTTCTGCAATATGGAAATATAACTTGTGTCAAGCTTTATCATCATGATAAGAAATAGCTAAGCTACCTCATTTATTTATATATTATTACCATCTATTGTTGATGCAGGGGTCAAGTATCATAATTATCCACGGATAACATGTACCTCTCTCTTTATGTATGCACGATATATACATCCACTCTTAAAAGCTTCCTATTACAAGAAGCATAACCCTCTGATCCATCTTTAAAGGAAACATTTATGACCCTGGATTTCATTACCAAATTTGATATTGAATTTATTTATTTAGAGACGAACTTGACATTGAGATTTTAAACCTAGAAAAATGACTTCTGGCCTCGCAATTGATGTACTAGAATATCGCAACAAAATAATTTTAAGAGCACAGCCGACTCCATCCATTATTATATGTAAGTGTCACAGAGATGAAATATGCCAAAAGAAGTGGTTGAGTCATGAGTGCTCATTCATTGCCAACTTTAATTGGTTAATTAAATTAAAAATCTCAATTATTATTGTTGAATTCTTTAATTTCATCCTTAAGAGTCAGAGTGAGATATGCCGAGATATAGTATGTCTTAATAATAATAATTAATAATTTGCAATGACCATTAAAAGACATGTGTCAAGCGTAAGGAAGGAGTTACAGTGTCCAAAAAATCTTTTAAATACAAAACCTTGTTCTATTTATTTTGAACACATTTTCAATTCAATTGAATTCAAATATTATTAGCTAATATCTCCCACCCATTCATTCATTTTGACATCGGCATTCAGAATGCAGAGAGGCACGCCAGTGAGAAAGCCACACACCTCTACCTCCGATCTCCTCACTTGGTCGGAAACTCCTCCGCCCGAATCCACCGCCACCGTCTCCGCCTCTGCCAATCGTTCTCGCCAGGTTACTTTTTTTTTTACTCTCTTTTTTCTTCACTCTCTCTCTATCTCTTGCTCATTGCGTTCACATCACAGCCTTCCGATAGAATCAGCAAGGTTCTCCACGGCGGCCAGCTCACCGACGAAGAAGCTCAGACGCTAGCTAAGAGGTACGGCATTTATTTTCTTTCTCTCAGTTGAATCTGCATTCAGAACATAGATCAGATCTGCTAGTGTTTTTTTTTTCTCCTTGATTTCTTCGATCTGATTATTCGATCTATTTCGCAATTTGTAACGCCGGTAAACTCGTTAGTTTCTTCGGCATCTTTTGAGAGGTAGCATTACTTGCTTAAAAACAACGTACTGTTCACTGTCTTACATGTCTTAAATTATTAAGTTCTAATAGTGCTTGAGCTTGAAATAAGATGCTTCGTTTGCGTCTTAGGCATGACTAATTAACTGCCAATCCTGTAAGTGGTTCCACACTTATGTTTTTGACCTATGTTTCTGCATAATTAGTTGCGTTTATTAATCATTAGTTAGCAGAAAGTGGTTTTCATATGCATGTGTGCTGCAGTATGTATTTCAGAAACTGTTGTTTATTTTATGCCATTAAAACGGTGAATCCAAGCTGGAGATGTTGCCGACTAATTAACTTTTTGAAAATCATTTTTGATCTGTCTCTTCATTTGCTACTCTCAGCAAACCATGTTCAGGGTATAAAATGAAAGAGATGACTGGAAGTGGTATATTTTCTGCCAATGGTGAAGATTCTGCATCAGAAGCCAATTCTGCAAATTCAAATAACAGAACAAGCATACGCATATGTCAGGTATACTTGGATAATTTTCTTGTATGGGGCTCAATTTGATCATATGAGATTTTCTCAAGTATCAAACTAAAATCCATTCCGATAACAATTTTCTTGTTTCATTATTTTCCCCTGCGATTGCATTGTATCTCAGCAAGCTATGAATGGAATTAGTCAGATATCATTCAGCACTGAAGAAAGCATTTCTCCTAAAAAGCCTACCTCTTTACCTGAGGTAGCAAAGCAGCGTGAACTGAGTGGGACCATGCAAAGTGATTCAGACACAAAGAGTAAGAAGCAAATATCGAATGCCAAAACCAAGGAGCTCAGTGGAAATGACATATTTGGCCCTCCTCCTGAAATTGTGCCTCGTTCTGTAGTGGCTGGACGCACTTTGGAATCAAAGGAAAGTAAAGACATGGGAGAGCCTCTTCCCAGAAATGTGCGAACATCAGTGAAAGTTTCCAACGTAAGTATCTTCTAGGCATGAAATAATCGTCATCTATCATTTTATAATGGATGATTCGCCAAAGAATTGTTTGTTACTTACCGTGTTAATCCCTTCTTATAAAATGGTTATCAATGTGGACTGAGCTAGGTTTCTGTGCTATTGGTGTGCCTGTTAACATCTACATGGCTCTTCATGCTCATGGTGATGAATTTTGAGCTTTGATTGTTCATCAATGTCACCTTATGCTTTCCTGAAATGTAAAATTTCTATATAGATCATTTCTGACATTTTATGGTAAATTTTTTATTTAAGATGTAACTCAAGGGTTGTGCTAGAGATAATCATAATACAGTTGCATCTCTCGAGGAACACCAATTATTTGGATGGATTTATTAAAAGTTCATCAGTTTGTCTCATTGTCTTCAAAGTCCTGATAATAATATTATTCTTTTTAGATTTTGTTTCCTGAAATAAGTTTATTTTTTTTTCATGATTTTACAATAAATTCAATAATGGAAAAATCATTTTTCTGAAATAAGATGCAGTCCCGTTCATTCCTTTTATGTTTTTTCAACTAAGCTCAAGTGCTTTTTCGTCCTCCTGCACTTTGAGCCCAAGCACAACTTTTCGTTTTAATATTCTCTTCAGGTCTTCGCCTGGTGGGAAAAGGCTTTTGTTATTTTTGTGGTTTTCTTAGTGTTCATCCTGTCAAATGGCCTCAAGTTATGAATACATATTAACCTTCCTTTTCTTATTTATGTGGTTTTCTTACAGTGTTCATCCTGTCAAATGGCCTCAAGTTATGAATGCATATTAACCTTCCTTTTCTTATTTATGTTTGTAGCCCGCAGGTGGACAAAGTAATATCTTATTTGGTGAAGCGCCCGTTAAGAAGACATCCAAGAAGATACATAACCAGAAGTTTGCAGAGCTGACAGGCAATAATATTTTCCAAGGAGATGTTCCTCCAGGCTCAGCAGAAAAGCCTCTGAGCAGAGCTAAGCTGAGAGAAATGACTGGCAGTGACATATTTGCTGATGGAAAGGCAGAAATCAAAGACCCTGTGCGAGGTGCCCGTAAACCCCCTGGCGGAGATAGCAGCATTGCCTTGGTTTAAATTATATATTTTAACTTATCCCCTTTGACGTAGGTATTCTATAAGTCCGTCTGAACTCATGTTTTTCAGTAGAAGGGTCAGTGTGTTCGAGCATTGTAGGTTTCAACTTTCAACTATGAACGTGGCATAATCTTACTTAACATTTAAATGATAAAACATAAAATCGGCCTCACCTGGAGTCCTGGAGGATGTTTCAGTTTTCACTCATCACTTCCCTGCCAGACATGTTAGGAACAATTCTATATATCTTGTTTTGTTAAGTAGTCTAGTAAGTAGTAGCATCGTGTTTCATTCTACGGATTTACCCTTGTAAGTGGAACAATCTTCCCAACTTCATTTATATGCAGAAACACTAAGTTACTGATTATGTAATTTGACTTCAAAGTGGCACTTGAAGTGTTCTACTATTGGAGCAGGGTGCTCCAGTGGACATTTTTTTTGTTTTAATGTTACATGCAAACTTGTTCCGCCTATTTCTCTTATGTGTCTTGGAGATTAGACCTGAAAGATGAGTGCTTTTTCCGTCCGAAATGATAAAGTATTTTCCTTAATGCGTGACTGTAGTTTTTTATAAAACATCTAATGTTCATATCTCCCGATATAAGTAACATATTAACAAAGCAACATGTACTTATTTATCAGAACAAAATGCATATTTGAAAGAAAAAAAAAATTCATGAAGGATAAGAAATCTATAACACCAACGACAGGTATAAACAAGTTAAATACCCAAAACAAAATCATAAAAGGATACGGTAACATATACGACTTATCCCTTGGGCCATGAAGTCCAGACGAAGTGTTGCTTAAGACTAAAGTTTACATTTTTTATTCAGAACAATGAATAATTTATTAAGAAAATTTTATCATAAAGGATCAAAATTAAATTAAATATCAACAACAGTCATAACTAGGGGAAATACTAGAAAAAAATCCCAAACGCAGAAAAGAAAAAAATTAATTATCATGAACGACTCCACTGGGGATCGAACCCAGAATCTCTGGTTCCGTAGACCAGCGCCTTATCCATTGGGCCATGGAGTCCAGATGCTTTTAACTATTAGACATTATGTTATTAAATATTACTTACCAAATAGTTGGTCCAGCTGCTTTGCTCATGGTAACCGTATGATGAGGGACCAAGTCAAGCTCAATGGCTTTCGGGGTCAGCAATCAGCATCTGCGTAATTTGGTGACAAAATAATCTGAAAGCTGTGGTGCGCCAACAAAGAACACCGCCATTGCTTAGTTGTCTTGTCTCTGGAGTGTGCCTGCCGGAGAAAGAGGGAGAAAATCCATGTTTCTGAAATGGGAAAGAAACCATCTTTGCGTAGCAAAGCCACCCACTTTGTATCTGTCCTTCTCAACCCCATCTCCGATTCCGATACTAACAATCACAAACCCTCCAAACACCCTCCATCGACACCCCCACCTCCTTCCGTAAGTTCTCTCTCTTATTCTTAAAAGCTGTTTCATATATATATATATATATCAAATTGAATTTGAATCCTTAGCACGTACAATTCACTTTCCCGTACGAGATTCATGTCCACTTATGTTTTAATTTTCGGTTGTGCCCCGTCCCCCTTCCTTTTTAAGTAAGGTTTTTCCTTGCTTCAAATTAAAGTTTAGGTGACTACTTTCCATCCTTTTTGTTTCTTCTTAGGGAGAAGTAGGTGAATCAGAAACAACTGATGAAGAGGGTAGCCATGGAGTAGTTGATGGGCCTGATACTTCATCATTCACCGCATTCCTCTATTCTTTATTGTCTTCCTCTGACACAGGAGATAGTGCAAACCCACATGGCCAGAATGATGATAAAGCTGCACCTGATAACAGCCCTTTACCAGACTCATCCCTGAAGGAAAATGGTGGCAAGAAAAGTTTGTTCTCAAGAAGCAAGCAATCACTTGGTAGAGCCATTCGCCAAGCTTCAAGAATGGGTGGATTTCGCCATCAGGACCGCAAGGATACTTTTGAAATGAAATTTGATGATGGGAATGGTTCCAAAGTTTCTGGTGTTGAGATGAGGCGTATTGAGCCTGTGAAAGAGCCTGTGCTTGTGCCTTTGGCTGATTTGCCAGAAATTTCCGAACCTTCAGTTCTCCTTTCAGATAGTATAAGAAATGTTCTCTACGCTTCACTTCCACCTCTTATGCACGGAAGGAAATGGCTGTTGCTATACAGGTATCTGTGCTTTAAGGTTCATTGGCAGACACAGGATTTCATCCATTCTGTTTCTGAAGTTCCAAAATCTTGCTATTGATGAATGCATTATTATTATTATTATTATTATTATTATTATTATTATTATTATTATTATTATTATTATTATTATTATTATTATTATTATTATTATTATTATTATTATTATTATTATTATAACCTCTATGCATTTTCTACAGCACTTGGAGGCATGGTATATCGCTGTCAACTCTTTACCGGAGAAGCATGCTTTGGCCTGGATTGAGTTTGCTGGTACAGCGTAATTATCCTTGAGCTGTTGTTTATCTTAAACATTCATTCATCTAAGTTTGATCTGTATTGAAAAATGAAAAAAAAAAGGTCAAACTCTAGATGTTCATGAATATTATGTATGAAGTTTTGATGTTGTAATTAGAAGTAGCATGCAGTAGTTTAAGCCTTTATGGTGCTTTCATGTTGTCCCAGCTTGTAAGCTTGCTGGTTAAACAAGTTTATGTTGTCCTATAGGAAGGCCACAACTTGATAATTTGCATGCTATATTAGGGATTGTCTCAGTGTTCTAGTCTTTTCTGAGTTGAAACTGATGTAGGCACTAGTCTGTTCTTATGGTATGTTTGGTTGGGGTGATGGAGGAGGGAAGGAAATGAGGAGGAAGGAAAAAGGGATATGTAAAGTTTTTTCGCAGTTTGTTTGCGCATGGAAATAACAGGGAAGGAAACATTTTATGTGGGAGCCACTTGAAAATTAACCCCCTCTCAGGTGAGAAAGTGAGGGGAGAAGGTTTTTTATTTTAAACGTTAAATTGTTAAAATTTTATACATTTTAAAAAATAAAAATTAAAAAAATTAAATATATAGTAAAAAATTAAATTTTTTAAAGTTAAATTTTATTTTTTCAAATTTATATAAATAAAATTTATATTACTAATATATTTTTCCTTTCTATTTTTCACTCATTCAAATAATTCACTTTTTTTTTTTTTTTTTCTGTTTTCAATCTCTTTCCTTTTCTTCTTTTTCTTTCCTTTCCTTTTCTTTCTTTCCTATTTTCCAAATCATCCAGACAAACCATTAATCTTGTAGGAGAACTGCATTTTTCAATCATGGATTTAATTCTCATTGTTCGATATTCCATTCTAGGTTGTTGGGGACCGAAAAGGAGCAGTATTTGGTGGCTTGCTTGAAGCACCTCTCAGATCATCCAACAAGAAAAAATACCAGGTCATCCAAAAACTCATTTATCCTATGGATTATTTGTCTGCAGCTTTTTCCTGTAATCATGCTACTAGTTATTTTGTCTTGATGACAATAGATTTTGTACAGGGAACAAACAATACATTTGTTTTCACAAACACCTCTGGTCATCCTGTTATATATCGTCCAACAGGTTTGGACTTCAAGTTTGAATGTGTTACTCTTTATCTTTCTTTTGCTTTTACAATCATCCAGTGTTTTGTTAGAAATCTAAATCAGAGATTATTTGATCTTCTTTAGTTTTTCTAGCCATGTAAAATGAGGAGAGAATTTATTCAAAGTTGATTTATTGTGAGGAATGGTGACAGTTTAATACATGTTGCCTTTGGTTCTATGGTGCACATTTTAGAAAACATGCCAGGAAGCACAGTTTACTTTACAACTAATACTATTTTTTGTGGCAGAATCTGGCTATTTATGAAATTATGGATAATCATAAGAATGAAATCACATGACATAAAGCTAACAGAATGCCATCTTTTAACCATATAGAACCAATTCCTGTTGAGATGATTGATTTTACTTTTCTTTAAAAATCTTAGCGGTACATTAATGCTTTGTTTGAATTACGTGGAAAATAGAAAGAAAAAAAATAGGAGAGGAAGAAACACAGTGAAAATAGGATGAAAAAAATAAGTTGTTTGAATATATAAAAATAGCAAGAAAAGAAAAAGAATATTCTTCTATTATTTGGATGGATAGAAATGAGAGTGGAAAAAAATAAATTGGTAGTAAAATTTTATTTTATATTAATTAAAATAATTTAATTAAACTTAAAAAATTTTTATTCATTGTTATGCTGTTCTTTTATTAATATAATTTTTTTTTAAAATGAATAATTTAAACATTAAAGACAAAAAAAAAAAAGCTCTTACCCCTCAATTCTCTAGTTTGTGGGAGGATTAAAAGTTGAGTTTGATGGCAAATTTATCCGTCAACGGACATGTTAAATGCCAATGCAGTGTAATCTAAAATGATGTGTTATTATTTAAAAATGTTTAGAATACTAAACAGCTTCTTCTTCTTTATCATCTTCTAAATGATAAAGGTAGAGAAGAATTAATTAACAACACACTCCTTTTCCTTTTGCAAAAAAGGTAGACCCTTACACACAAATCAGGCATGGTGATGTTCTACGGGACAATTGTCGCCCATATATGCCAAATCTTCAAAACCATTCTCTCCTTGTCACTTTCTTATTAATTCTGCTTCACCCCTCATCGTTGTTTACCTTATAATTAGCCTAATGATACAATTCTTGCAGGCCTAGGTTCCACTAATAATCTCAAACTAACATATGTCTTCATACACCTAATGAAGTTAAAGAAAACGAAAGATGGGTAGAATTAATAACTTATCAGATATTGGTTCAATGGGTCTTATCACTTAATGTAACTGTGTGTTTTCTGTGACAGTGGTTTTTCGATCATTATCTCGGGAACTGTTTTTTAGAGTGTGAGAAAGAAGAAATAGAAAATGGCGTCATTTAGGTACCCAAACCTTTTTTAAAGAATAAAATGACATCATTTTGGGATTACACTACGTTTAATGTGTCAACTCAACTGCCCGTTGATGAAAAATGACCCAAGGATTTATTTGAATGATGGATTCAAATATTAGGAACTAACGAAAGAGTTTTTTTAAATTAGGGAAGTATTTGCAAAAACTTAATAAGTGGGATGAATTTGACAACAAACTCATTAAAAGTTCATGGATCCTGCAAGAAAATAATTTCTTTCCTTCTATTTTCATGATCAAGCAAATGTAGGAAAACATTTTCATTACCCTTGTTTCCTTCCTCTCTAATTTCTTCCCTCCTAATTCCTATCAAACAAACAAAACATAGGTGATTTGCTGTCTATAAGATTGAATTCCATTACAATTTCCTTGTCTTCTGGACATCTGCAAATTGTTAAAAATGATAAAATTTCCGGCATGTTTTACTGTTGCCCCAAGTAGAATATTAGAAAACTGAAATCTATTTTCCAGTCTTCAAGAAGTTGATGGAACTCATTTTAATTCGCTCCCTCAATCCAAAAATTGATGTTCAGCAGAGTAATTTTGTGTGAGATTCAACATCAGAATGAGATTTTTCTTAAGTTCTCAAATACAGAAAATTGATACTAAAGCAGTCTATTCAAATAAAATTACACGAATATGATGTGACTCACATCTTAGCATGTGATCCATGCTCATGATTGCATAGAGTGAAGAATCTAGCTTGGTTTAGAAATCCAAATGCTGCTTTTGATTAGCTATGCTGAACTAACCACAATATTGCAGGAATAAACCGTTATTTCACACTATGCAACACTGACTACTTAGCAATTGGTGGGGGAGGCCATTTTGCACTTTATTTGGATGGTGATCTGTAAGGACTTTGTACTTCCATTGTGTTATTTTTTAAAACAAAAATTATTTACCTGCCCTCTATATATTATTGGCCTGATTTTTTTTTAAACCCTTCTGAATTTATGACATCTACTTAAAGATTGAATGGCTCAAGTTCAGTCTCAGAAACTTATGGTAATCCTTGCCTTGCAAATTCTGAAGACTTTGAAGTGAAGGAAGTAGAGGTACACATGAAGTTTCTTCCCCTCCCTCTCCTTGCACACACCTCACACCTCACCAGCCTTTGGTTTATCTGTTTGTTCAGCTACTTGCTGGACATCTATAAATGCAGAAAGTTAAGTGGTCTATCATTGTGCAGTTGTGGGGCTTTGTTTATGCTTCTAAATATGACGAAGTACTCGCACTGAGCAGAGAAGAAGCACCTGGGATTTGCCGGTGGTAAATACTTCTGAATATTTACCTGATTTGAATAAAAAAAAAATGGCTTGCAGTTGGCATCTCATTGAGTGGTCACTTTCACTTCACTCCAGTCAAGGGAGTAAGTTCATATACAACATAATGGAGACATTTTATGTATCCAATTACGCTTTTACCAAGTTACTAACATATATGTAAATATTTACCAAGCATGTATATATGGAATATTTGGACACGAAAAAAACAATTGCCGATTTTCTTCAGGTTAAATAAGTGGAGCAAATTTATATACATACATATATATATATATATATATATATTTGCATTCTTAAAGCGGATAACGGAAAAAAAGGAAATAATCATAACTTATAACAGTTTTGTTATGAGAAGTGAAATAAGGAGTAGGAGGGATAAAAATAAAAGAGTGAGTTAAAAAAAGTGTTGTTTGAATAGATAGAAGTAATAATAAAAATTTTCATTTATTTGAATAAGTGAAAGTTGGAATAAAGAAATGGAAATGCAGTAAATGTATTTTACAGCAAGCACGAAATAAACATATACCCACTTCATCTATTGAGTTTTCACATCTAAAAATGTTGCAGTACATAGCTTGTGAACATAAAACAACCCCGCTTAATCTACTTTAATTTAAATTTCCATTTGACAGTTGTTGCATATATATATATTTAAAATTTTATTCCATCATGCCCTCTAGAGGGGTCCGTTTTTGGGCTCAGCTATTTTCGTATCCACAGCATCCTCATATGCTGCTGCATGAACACCAAGCGCGGCACGACCAGAAGGGTCAGGATTCTTTGACCATGCTGCATCCCATTCCACAGCTTTTGCAGTGCTGCATGCCACACTCGGACCTCCTGGAACCGTTGACCTTGCTGCATTCTGTTGAAATGGTTCAACATAATAATAGTCACTTAATCAGAAAGGTTCGTAAACAAGTCAATCAAATTTGTAGGCAAATCACGAGGTTACTTTCTCCTTAGGTGCATGTTACTTTTTAAAACAAAACTATAAAATTCACCTTTGGAAAGAATTTCTCAAAAATTGTCCTGTAGAGGTATCCCTCCTTGGTAGTAGGAGTATTTTCAGGGTAAATAAAGTTGGCATGCATCAGCGTTGCATCTGTGACCTGACCATTTACGAAAGATAAAAAACAGAAAACAATTAATAACATCATGGTGTTACATCAGAAAAGAAAAATCAACGTTACAACTTAGAACCTACTTGTTCGTTAGCATGATCCTTCAAGGCATCAATCCAGCTGTACCCGACCCCATCACTGAACTGCTCCTTCTGCCTGTACAATATGTGCTAAGATAAAAAAAGAGAGAGAACAAGAATTATTTCAGGTATCCTTCAAGACATTTGAATAAGCATGATGCAGAAGTTGAAACAAACCTTTGGTAAATATGGATTCTTATCATCATCAAATGCATTGCGTAACACCCACTTCTCTATCCTTCCAAGATCAGGTCTTATCTGTGTAATTTGTTATAAATTAAGAATGAAGTCAATAAGTTATCTTTACAAACTCAATAAAATCAATTTCAATATATGCCTAGGGCAATTGCTTCACCTTAAAGAATAGATATAATACTTGATGAAACAAAAACAGTGATACAAGATAACCAGAAGAAACAAACTTGAACATATAAACTAAAGCAAGAAGTTATAATGACATGTTAGAATTCTACATTGTCCAGAGATAAGACCAACTATATATATATATATAGTTGGTCTTATCTCTAGACAATTCTCATCTCATGAATTAGTTTTTGGAATTGAGTTAAGCCCAAATTCAATTTTCAACATGGTGTTAAAACGTACTCTAATATGCTAATGGGCCACTCATAGATGTCCAGAACATGAGGGGTGTGCTAGAATCCTACATTATCTAGAGATAAAACCAACCAAATATGTATAAGGTGAGGACAATTTTCACCTCATGAGTTAGCTTTGGGATTGAATTAGACCCATGTCTAATTTTCACCATGGTTTTAGAGCCTACTCTAATCTGTTAATGAGTCACCTACATATGTCCAGTCCCAAACATGATGGGATGTGTTAGAATCCTACATTTTCTAGAGATAAGGCCATCCAAGTATATACAAAGTGAGGACAATCCTCGTTTTGTGAGCTAACTTTTGGAGTTGAGTTAGACCCAAACCTAATTTCCAACATGACATTTGAATTTATTTAGCAGCAAGACATACATTCTCAATCAACAATGCAGGCAATCCAATTATAGGACAGGTAAGAGCTGATATGATAAGAGGAACACAAAATACTGTAAAGGTAAAATACCATTTTCCACTCTGGATCTATACTCATGGCTATGTTGATAAATTCTGTATCCAAGAATGGTACACGTGCCTCTACACCCCATGCTGCAGTAGATTTATTGGCTCTTAGGCAGTCATAAAGATGGAGGGCTTTAATCTTTCAAACCATCAAAGCCATTGAAAACTTGAATTAGCAGGTAAAGTAGAATGGGAATGAAGAGATAAAGAGAGAATTCAACCAGTTAAGCACATAAAACCATGCAAAATAAATTAGATCAAACAGTGAGACATAACAATTGTTGCACATTACTTTTCGACATGTTTCTTCGTGAAACTCTTTCTTGTTAGGTGCCTTATGGAAATACAGGTAACCTCCAAATATTTCATCTGAACCTTCTCCAGAAAGAACCATTTTCACTCCCAAGGCTTTAATTTTTCTGGACATCAGAAACATAGGAGTACTTGCTCTAATAGTCGTCACATCGTATGTTTCAATATGGTAAATGACTTCTTCAAGTGCATCTATACCTTCCTGATACAGCAAAAATAAAAGATTACTTCTGAGTAGCACTAAAAATGACATTTGAAAATACAATTAAATAAATAAAATAATGAGATAATGAGAGACGATCACCTGAACTGTGAAATGAAGTTCTTGGTGATAAGTACCAAGATAATCTGCTACCTCTTTTGCTGCTTTCAAATCTGGAGAGCCCTGAATGGCAGAAAAGCCAGATCATGAATTGAAGCATATAAAATCTAATATGCTAGCTTCCTAGTGTTGAAGAAGGACCAAAAAACTCATTCTGACCTTCAAACCAATGCAGAAAGTATGCAACTTTGATCCCCACTGACGAGCAGCTGTTGATTCAGTCAAATAGCGATTGGCCACAGCAGCAACAAGTGATGAGTCCAGACCTCCAGACAAAAGAACTCCAAAAGGTACATCAGTCATCATTCTCTTAAATACAGCCTGCATGATATCACAGTTAAAAGAGATGTTATGATGACCAACCATGCCATCATTTAGTGTGTGACTCCCTTACTTCAAAGGAAGTCTCTAAAAGAAAAAGGAACAAAAGGACCATTCTCCTTCACAAACTAGCAAATAGTAATATTAATCCCATTTACGAGCTATTATTGTCCTTCAACATCAGAAGCATATCAACTAATTTACTGCATGCAAGCCATACAACTTCCACAACTAAGATCTTGCCAGCCCATATTCTAAGACATCAGATTCAATAGATACCAAAGATGCCATGTTCCTAAATGCTGTATGTTCTTCCCATGGTTAAGTATACCTTCTCAAAAGGGCATTAGGTTCCATTTTGGTTTTTTAACCCCAGGTTAGGGCATGAGTTTTTCCTAAAATTAGTGCCAAGCTTCTTCCATTTTAGATGTTACTGAAGGAAATTTAATGGTTCTAGTTTCTATGAAAATAATAGGTATAATAGACACAAAAAGACATGAAATGATGATTTGGACCATCTAAAGTTTTGTGGAAAGCTGCAGAAGTCTGAAGCATTATTTAATCAAGTGCAGTAGAACTGTAGAACTGAATTTTTTAAAAGTGAGAAGAAATGTCTCTATCTGGTGAAAGAAGCAGACAAAGAAGAATATAGTAGCTTACCTTTTCAAATGTCTCACGCAAAATCATAGGATCATAGGGGGTTGATGGAATATGCTCTGAAAACCAAGGTGGATTGTACCACCTTCTCAATCCTCCTGTAAATGCAACAAGTTTTAACTTTTAACAGGATATACAAGTCGTCTAGTATCTGAAATGTAAAATTTAGAGAGTGAAAGCAGAAATAAAAACATGGGAATTACAAGAGTCATAAACAGAAAATAGAACAAACGACATTTTAAGTACCTTGCTTGCTGGAATATATATGCCCTGGGGGAAAAGATATGAATCTCTCACAATCATCACTCAGAGCTTTCATTTCAGATGCAAACCATGTTGATCCTGCAAATAAATCAGGCTTTCCATAAATAACATATCCAACTCGTTCAAGTGATAAAAAAAAAAGAAAAAAAAAAGCCAAGTTACAACAAATAAGACACATATATTCAAGTAAATAGGCAACTATAAATTTTCTATCCAAAACTATTTCAAGTTTAGAATATAAAAAAGACAGAGTGTCAGTGTACACGAGAAAGAGATGCTTCATTTACTTGCCATGAAATAAATAGAATCCGTTCTAGAATGTAAGAAACACCATACGATATAGCAAAGACATCATATTAATGTTTCCATAAATATGTAGTGGAGAATTTAGCTTTAGTTTATATGAAATTACCACAATGATGTCAATTTCAAGCACTTATATTTTGTTTAAAAAATCCAATTGCCGTGCAAATGCAGCTAAACAACATCAAATTTCTTGACAGTGTTATTTATACTACAAAAACACATGTAAAATTGTATAAAAATTGTACTGAGTTGAACCTCTTAGATTTCTGTAGGAGTTCTTACAAAAGCGAGTTCAGTTGTGGGAGGTTTGGAGCCACAAGGATGGAACACATTTATTTCACTTTATAAATACAGTTAGAATATCCACATCCACTATGTACAAACTCGTATGCATCTGTCCAATTGACTTAAATTGAACAATACCATAGCTCTAATTGAGAGTTTAGACACCATCCAGATTGAAATGCAGATGTAAAATCTTACACCAACAGGAAGGTGAAGCCACATACCATCATGACCCCAGCCCAAGTAAAGAGGGGCAATGCCAATAGCATCACGAGCAGCAATAAAACTCTTATCACGAGTATCAAGAAGGACAAAAACAAACATCCCATCCAGCATATCAACAAAGTCCTCCCCATATTCTTCATACTGACATGATAAAGAATTACAATAAAAATATTTTCCATAATTTATGGTAAAATAATAAAATTGATCACCAAATCTAACTCATTCTGGAACACTTACAAGATGGGCAATCACTTCACAATCACTACCAGTACGAAACTGATGGGAACTCAGTTTCTGTCTCAATTGCTTATGGTTGTATATCTCCCCATTTACCTAATCACAGGGTATGCGACATGGGTATAAGCAAATATCTAGAAACTAGTTCAGTACATATCACAACAATTACAGTGTTAAAGCAACAACAACGAGATATATCAAAAATAGAATTAAAAAAAGAGAGAGACTGAATACAAGTGAATGTTTGACATACTTGACAGTTCCGAAAAATGCATTTTGATGTCACAATAATTTAGAAGTATCCCATTTCCTAGATTGTTAGAGTAAGAAATGATCCAAAACCAAACTAGAGATTATAAGCTTCTAAATTGACATTCATGTACTACATCCACTTTAAGCACTCCAGGAAAAAAGAAATACAATGCATTTGCTAATGAAATGAATATTCTCAAAAAGATGCGCATAAATTATATTGTTATAAACTTATAATGGTACAAAGATACCTACAGTGACAACAACAGTCTTGTCTTCATTGTATAGAGGTTGATCCCCTGAAGTAGGATCAACAATAGCCAGGCGTTGATGAGCAAGGTAACAATCCCCATGGCAATGAATGCCACTCCAATCAGGACCTCTATGCCGCAACCTACATTTCTCCACTCAATCACAAAAATTAAAAAAAAAAAAAGGCTTCTTTGAGTTCTTTGTTGTCTAAAAAATAAAACTAATTAAGAAAAAAAGAAGAAGAGAGAGAGCCAAGCAGTAAGAAACCCTTCAAAAGCAATAACTTATAATATTCTGAACCAAAAATCAAATAATATAAAAAGGGCATTGTTATGTTTTGTAGCATAAAGTGAAAGCACAAATGGTGGGTAACATAAATATAAAAGAGAGAGCGCATGTTCCGAGAAATGAATGAAAGTGCAGAAGGATAAAGAAATGTGTGCAACCTGCGAGACAGCTCGATGATGCGAGCGCGCTTGGCTTGAGAGTTGTCGACGCAACCCAACACTGCGAGGATCCCGCACATAGCGGCTGCAAATTAACACTGGAAGACAACTGAAGAAGATGAGAGACGGAACACCACGGGACGGTAAATTTTGCCGATGAATTACTAGGTTTATGTAAGGTAATAGCCTATTAGGATTTCCTTTTTATTTACTCACCTATATGACTTTTTCTAATATTATTTCTCGCTCGTTGTCAGAAGATTCCCCGCGTGTTTTTTCTTTTCCAGGATCTTTTCACACTTTTTTCTTTTCCAGGATCTTTTCACACTTTTTTCTTTTATAAATAATAAATAATGGATGGAATCTTCTACTAGGGTTCTTGTCAGCACCAGATTCTAATCAGGATTCCTTTTCTTTTCTTTTTTTGTTATTAAAAAAAGTACCAGGATTCTTTTTCGCATGTTTTTATAGTCCAAGTCAAATTTGGTGTGTGGGGGAGAAGCTGGCAAACATAACAATGATAACATGGGATGGATGTAATTAAATAAAATTTTATATGATATGATGGATTAATATATCATTAATATAATATTAGTAGTTTTAAAATAATACCGTAGTTATTTCATTAAAAATAAATAAATATAAATTATTCATTTCTTTTTTTTCTCTTTTAATTTGAATATAATGTGAGAAATACATTCAAAAATATATAATTATGAGAATTAATTAAAACATAAATCAAATACATTTTAGGATTTTCTTTATTGAATACGTATGCTTATATTTTATCAGTTGTTGAATTTTTAATAAACAGTTAATAAAATCTCTCTTATTAATGTGTTACACGATTACATTTTATGCCTACATGTAGACCACAAAAGTTTTGTTTTATTTTAACACGTAACCAACATTGAAACTCTACTCACCATGTTATTCATGCTTTCCAAGGTATGTACGAATGTACGCACTTTTTGAGAAACAGAACACCACAAGGGTAAAATTGCCAACGACTGAAAATAGTTTCTTTTCCAGGATATGTACGCACTTTTTTTTTTTAAGACCGAGACATTAAAACAGGCCCAAAGGAAAGAGGCCCACTCAGAACGCATCAAGCTTTTGCAGACTCCACAGTAGAAGTTTGTAGCAGTGAGGAGTGTGTGAAGTTGAGAGAGTGCAGAAAATAATGGGGAGCAGAATGGGAAGAAGGGTGGTGCAGTTTGCAAACCTACCTATTAAGCTTCTCATGCCTAACACCTTCACCAACATCCAAGAAATCGCCCTCAAGACCATTCCTTCGGCCTCCAAAATTGAGATCAAGCGCGTTCTCGAATCCCTCTACGGCTTCGAGGTCGAGAAGGTTCGAACATTGAACATGGAGGGAAAGAAGAAGAAACGTGGTGGCTTGTTGATTGCCAAACCCGATTACAAAAAGGCCTACGTCACTCTCAAGAACCCGCTTTCGATTTCCCCGAATCTTTACCCGATCCGAATCATCGAGGAGGACAAGAAGATGATGAACAAACAGACAAAGTCTAGCGTCGTTGAGGAATCCGAGACCAAGAGCCACTGGCTCGATGAGAAGAAGGAGGCTCACCGATTCAGGCCCAACAACGGTTCGAACCGTGGACGTTTGGACCGGGCTGATGGTGCTGCTAAGTTTCCCTGGACCAGCATGAGGTCTGGTAGTCGTTCTACTTCGTAGTTATATTATTTTTGTTTTTTTATTTTTTAGGTGGTGGTGGTGGTTGTTAACTTCTTTGTAGTTTCAGTTGAGCATGGAAATGAGCGATGGGTTTCGGTGGTTTATTGGATTCTCCTCAGGAATGATTGTTCTGCCTTTTTTAATGATAATAATTTTTGAGATGTAGTTACAATCCACCCTAGTGATGTAGTTACAAACTGTTAAGTTTCATAATTTTGGAGCAATTGGATTGCTCACAATGCATCAAAAATCATATCTGGTCTGTCCAGGGTTATGATATGAAATCACTTCCTCGTATGTGGACTAGGAATTTCGGATTTGAGCAATCTTTAGCCTGTTATAAAGCTTAAGATGTCTAGTTTAACATCCTAAAATCTTATACCTAGGCGATTAAGAGAGTCAATCCCAGTTTTAGATTGAAGTAGCTTAGTTCGATATATTTTTCATGTTTTTATGCAGAAATTTGAAATCTGGATGACTTAAACTGTACTAACTCAAACAGGGTATTTTCAGTGGCTGTAAAAGCTCATGTGATGTTTCTTGTATCTAAATTTCTGCTCTTATTTCAAAACAAACTGAGTGTAGTACGCATGCAAAGTCCGGACCTTGTATGAAACACAGTTGTATAACTTGACCAATTAGGAGTTGAACTCTTAGCAAAGTACCACTTGTCACAACTTTGTCATGGTGTATGATATGTTGAATATGAGTGCTTTTGAGTGGATCAAATATTGAATTGATTGATGACTCTTTAAACTCAACTGATTGATGACAATTTTAACATATCACATATTTAATATTAAGTTCAAGGTACTGTCTTGATCTATATTCGAGTTTTAAGAATGTTGCCTCCCAACGAAGTATGTTTTGACTTTTGATGGCTGTCATGTTTTTCTGCAAAAAGACAGTGACTCATTGTTCCTCAAAATAATATAGGAGTCCATGTGTTTAGAAAATTTCATCTTTCCACCCTCAAAAGATGCTTCCCACAATCCAATTTGTAAACACTCACTAGGAATTATCAGTGCTTTCTGTTGACTTTGCTCCTCTTACAATTTAGGGAGCTTCCTATTCAATAGATGAAATTATGATGACTTTTTCATATTGCCCCATTCGTGATCTTTGAACAGAATTTCCAAATCAATTTTAGTTTGCTGTGATGTAGAGGAATTATTCCTAAATAACATTAGACAAAAGACACTCTTTGGTATATGGAGGAGATATTAGGTAAACTTTATTGTATGGGCGAGATATTATGCAAACTTAACTGCCAACATATTTCTATTACAAAAATAGTAAATAATTTTTCATTGACAACTGATGTGAGATAGACTTGGTTGTGTCCTTTCTTTCGTGCCAACACAAGGTCTATTTCACGGACTTCTGCATGATGTTTAGCAGAGACATGTTGAGCCTTTCTTTTCTACCTCTGTTTGAGAAAGATGTATTATCCCACTTGTAATCCTAATCCTCGTTTTCTACTGACAAAAATATCTTTTGTTTAAAAATAAATAATTATAATAAAGTGCCGTTAGGGACTATTACTATGTAAGACATTCCTGTGTAAGATAAAAAGGAAGCGATTGGGAATATATGTTACCAATATGTTGAATAAAATCATCGATCCTTAATTGGTTCAACTGTTTAATGAGATTGCCATGGTTTTTAATGGATTTTTCAGTTTTAACTGGTGCTGTGTTTTATGATTGTCTATTCATATTTTTATTGCGTGGAGTATCGAATTCTTAAACTATGTTTAACACTCTTCTTATTATATCATTTACTTTACAACAGTTTTTCGAGGTAGCATATTAGCATACATGCATCAAGTGAGAATTTTTTGTAATTCGATATTTTGCAGTTCGCGTAACCTTCTACTGATTGGTCACGCTCCATCAGTAAAGGGTGGTGGGTCTGGAGATGATATTATGTTGTTTGGTGCTTTTTTCCCCCCCTAATCTTATGATAAGAACCTTATATTATAGTTCAGTATTCTCCAATCATGTTATTCTACATTGAATTTTGTAAAGTGATAAGAATTTTGCTTTTTAACATTATATTAATAAATTTAGATTGAAAAGAATAAAATGAAGAACAAACTCCTTTAACATCTAAACTAATTAATTTTTATAAATTTGATTCATCATTTTTTAACACAAGGATGTTTCATATTATACTTTTCTCCTTGTAACATGTAGTTCTAACATTATTTAACTCTTATTTTACTATTTTAAATTAAATTATTAATTATTTCTAAAAGTTATCTTGGACATTAACATTTCAAATGCTCAAATTTAATTATTTTTAAACTTTTCATATTACAATTTCTTTTTTGACGGGAGATATTAACTACTTATAGTATAAAATGAACTCTACTATTTTTTCTTAAATGTATGCTACGTATATTTTTTTATTTAAATTAGAAAAAAAAAACATGTTATGTAACGGAATACTTGCTACCTCCTCATGGTGATTGCACTGTGTAAATGTTGCATTGTACCTATTAAAGAAAACTGCAACCAATAGAAGATAATGAAAGTATCGGCAAAAAAAAATAAAAATCCTAGACATTGTTTTGAATTATCAGATATCAATAAGGTTTCTATCCTAGACATGTCTAATATATTGTTTTTTTTTAATATTTTTTTTTCAAAATTTTGTTTTACTATCCTTCTCAAATAAAATTGCCTTCTACTAAAAAATACTTTTACTGTCGTACCCCCTTTTAATTTTTTTTTCAAATTCTTTTATTACTACATTAAGTTTTTTCAATCATTTCAGTTTTACTTAAAATTCTTTAATTTAATTTTTTTTATCCAAATATTTATGAATTAAACCTATTAAAATATTTATATAACCATTCACTCAAAATCCAACAACCCAAATAGCACGTCACCTTAAACTTTTTAAAATAAGTTTTCCATTTTATTTCTTTCCAAAATTTCAACCTCACATAGTATAAAACAAATTCATCTTAAATTATTTTGAATCTTTTTCATTTTTTTTTATCTAAATTTCATCTTAAACCTCAAAATAATTTGAGTTGAAAGTAAGGATCTAATGATATTATGTAAAGAAAAAAAAACTTGATTGTAACAATTAAAATTTTGAGAGATTCATTTGAGTAAAAATTTATTAAAAATAAAAATCACTTATTAATCATGAAAGAAAAATAAAAAATATAATTAAAACTTTAAAATTTAGTCTGTTTCTTTCCCACTCGTGGAAGGGGCAAGGGCAAAAGGTTTCTAGATGAATGGGAAGGGCATGAGGGCAAATTGAAAGAAAGTAGGGGCGAAATTGGTCATATAAAGAAAGGGAGTGCAGTGAGCGTCGTGGTTGGCGCTTTCTGATGCCGTATATAAAAGGCATTGCACTTTGAAATTGCAACTGGTGGTGGTCTTCGTCAACATTTTCTCCCTTTCGTCATTTTCGCTTTCTCTGTCTCTCTCGATTTGTGAGAGATTCAGATCCAGATTAGATCTGAGCCTATTCCGTGCTACTCACTTCCTAAAGTACTAAGCAACAAAAAAAAACGAAAAAATTATTTTAAAAAAATGGCGACTGTGTCCCCTCTCGCCAAATACAAGCTCGTTTTCTTAGGCGATCAATCGGTCGGCAAAACTAGCATCATCACTCGCTTCATGTATGATAAATTCGACACTAACTATCAGGTCTTTATTTCACCGATTTCTTCTTTTCTTTCCTTTTTTTATTATTCGAGAGTTCGTTGATCGATTCTCAATTTTAGTTTGATTTTGATTTTTGTTTCAATCTGACCAATTCCATTTCAATCAAACTCCAGGGTTTTAGTTTTGGTTTTGGTTTTGATTTTTCCTGTTGATCGCTTATTTCTTCTCATCATACCATCAGATTATACTTTTTCGTCGTACGTTACATTGACTTTACATGAATGGATCAACCTGAGATAGAAGAGTATTATTGCCGTTTCCATTATTAGTTTGGCCATTTTTATGATTGGTTTGTTATGCGTTGAGAATAACTATGAAATGTTTTGCATAGATTGGTAGTATATTGTATGCTTGTATTTTGTTACGTTTGGGAAATAAGCACCATCCATAATGATTTTTATTTTTTGCTGCGACTTAATTGGAAGGATCACAAGAGATAGATATCATATTCTGCAATGTACTCTAGGAGATACTTTTTCTATCAATGATGTTTGTTTGTGTTGCCTCTGGAGTATTAACAGCTGACATGCATCTGAATTCGAGGTGTAATATATCTTCTTTTTGACAGAATGAAAGATTTATTTCAGTTAGGAATTAAACTATTTGCTTGTAATTTCACTCTTGCTAGAGTGGGAACAAGAGCTTGAATTAGTGATTATGAAATTATTTTCAAGGTTTGAGCTATTATAAATTTTTGAATAGTTGAATAGAGTTTTATTGTAATTATATTTTATGAATATTCTGCCATCTTGTGATGCACTTCGTTTGTATTAGTTATCAACTTATCACACAAGGAAATATAAAATGAAAATTTATTTTGTTAATTTGTCTTGCATTTCATCCTTTTCATTTCCCTTTTCACTTTTCCTGGTAGGTTCTTGACAAACTTCTTGATCATCTAAATTTCAGGCTACTATTGGTATTGACTTTTTGTCAAAAACAATGTACCTTGAAGATCGAACGATTCGTTTGCAGCTTTGGTAGGCAGTATTCCTCTTTAACTCATATGACAAGATCTATTTGTATTTGTTTATTTATATTCTTAAGTCATATTAGTTTTCACATTGTTGTGCAGGCTTTTCTTTTACCTTTTCTTTGTATTTTTTTGAGTTTATTGTATTTTAACTTTACAGGGATACTGCAGGACAAGAAAGATTTAGAAGTCTCATTCCAAGCTACATAAGAGATTCTTCTGTCGCGGTTATTGTATATGATGTAGCCAGTGAGTAGTAGTTTTTCTTTTTTGGTTTTTTTAATGCCAGTTCGTTATCTAATTACCAGTGTTCTTTTTGCATCTTTACTGATTTTCTCACAACATAATTCTTCCAAATTTTTTGTTGGTTTTACTAAGAAAATATTTTGTAGCATATGTACGCATTCTTAGATTGGAGTCTGATTGACTCTTTTGATCTTACTTTTCCTAAAACGCATTATGTAGCTATGAAAACTTGTGCTCCATCCCCTCTGTTTGTTTTCTTTAATACCCCCTTTATGTTCTGTGTTTGCTTGTAGAACTGGACGTGTTAAATATTTTTTTCGGTTTTATTAACCTCAATTTTTAAGATCAAATTTTTCTCGAAAAATTAATCATTTATCATGTTGTTGTATTTTTTATATAATAAATATTTATTTTTAATAAAAATATTTTTTAAAATATATAAAATCAGTTTTAAGGATTAATGTTTAACATTTCTCCATTTTTTAATCTATAAAGCATAAAATTAAATTGTAATCATTGAATTCCTTAGCAAGTTGGTATGATGCAGACAGGCAATCTTTTTTGAACACTAATAAGTGGATTGAGGAGGTGCGTACAGAACGAGGGAGTGATGTTATTATTGTCTTGGTTGGAAACAAGACTGATCTTGCTGATAAAAGGTGAGCAATGTGTTTGTAAATCTGGTTGATGCGAATCTTTTTCTTAGTTCTGTTATTGTCGATTTTGCTAACTAGATATCTTCATGAAATATTTTTCGACACTTTGGTTTTTATCTATTGTCAGAAGAGAAATTTCATAAGAGATATGTTATTCATATTATATTTTTTTTTCTTTATTTTTTCCATCGTATTATTTATCATATCTTATATTTTTGTTTCCTTTCTTTCTCACTCTTTGTTATATATATTGTTACACTAATATGTAATATAAATATAATTTCTCTTTTCTTAATGTTTGCTATAATTCTTGTTCGGTTTTCTGAATTTTTGACATTTAAATAATTGGTAATTTATCAGGTTCTAGTTGGATACTGTGATGAAAGATAATATGCCTCCTTCTGTTGCCCAACAACTGACTTGGTTAATTAAATAATTTCATTAAAAGTTGTTAGTTATATTATTATCATTCTGGGAATAAATTGATTATCTAATACTCGAAATTCAGACTATGTAAAGTTAAATTTATAGGTTACATAATAATAATAATAATAATAATAATAATAATAATAATAATAATAAATAATAATAATAATAATAATAATAATAATAATAATAATAATAATAATAATAATAATAATAATAATAATAATAATAGGACATGAGGTTTCCAGTTAGTTTGCATATCGTATTTGCAATTCACCTATTGTGGTGTTACTATCTAAAGATCCGTTACAACTTTTAATGCCATTGTGATACTTAAACAGACAAGTATCTATAGAGGAAGGAGATGCCAAGTCCCGTGAGAGTGGAATCATGTTCATAGAAACCAGTGCAAAAGCAGGCTTCAATGTTAAGGTGAAAAATAACGAATTCTCCAAGTCACTCCATATTTTTTATTTATCAGAATATGCTTCTGGATTCTGATATCTTTTATTTATCATATCAATCTGGAAAATCCTGGAAAGATTCCCAACAGCCTTTACATAGAATATGGTCAATATACACCATGCAGAAATTTCAAATTCATAATCATGTATCTCTATTGTTCTTTCACAAGTTTATCTTCTTTCACATATTTGCTTTCTTTGAATTTATCATGTCCGTTATCTTATGTAAATCCAAAATTGCAGCCTTTATTTCGCAAGATTGCTGCAGCCTTGCCAGGGATGGAAACTCTTTCTTCTACAAAACAGGAAGACATGGTCGACATAAATTTAAAACCCACCGTGAATTCATCCCAGACAGAGCAGCAGGAAGGAGGAGGCTGCTCTTGCTAAAGAAAGGCTATCACAAGAGTCAATGCAAGTCTGTTCAGTGTTCACTGAGCACAATTATGGGATTGGCTTCTAAAATGGAAAGATGCAGCTGAGGTAGACATGCTTTCGTACCAATCCTCGTCAATTTAGTTGGGGAAAGGGGTTTGCGGTAGTCGTTTCAGATGTAAGATTAAAAATTTGATAGTTAGTTGCTTCATTATTTTTTATTATACAATTAGACCCTTTATGTAAGAACGCAGGTTACAAACTGATAAAAGTTTTTACTGGTTGACATGAAGGAGGCATCACCGGTGACCCTACTAGATGTCAAGACAGGATTCAAACTGCAGTTTTGTCGGATGCATTTAAAGACAACGATATCATAAAACTCTCAACCTGTGAAAACTGCTTACACAACAATGTAGACTTGTTCAATTTAGAAAAAAATTCTAGAATTTTTTGAACTATAAAACATCAGATACAATTATGTTAGATAGAATCTTGGTTTTTCACGATCCGTTGTTTTTGGTGTCCAGCTTCCACAACCACTCCACGACGTCCACTTCCCCCCCCCCCCCTGTCCACTCCATTTAAACCTCTTTTTTTGGTACATTTCCATTTAATGCTCAGCTGACTCTTGGCTTAATTATTAGATTGTACTGATATATGATTTGGCCCATAATTTAATAAATAACAGTCTCAGGACAAACGTATTTATAATTTGTGCAAATAACATTTTCTAGATTCTATCTTCAACATCACAAGGAGCTCTATTGCAATTCAAGGGACAATTTTAAATTAAACAACTGTAGAGGCTTGTAAATCTAAACTTAAAACAGGGGGCCGCAACTGGAACTTCAAATAAGAGCAAACCCATCAGCCCTCTGTCTGACCCTCAATGTCAGATATATCAACACCAATGTTCCCAAACTTGACCTGCAGGGGAATTGATCAAGTAAACATGTTAAATATAGAATGAATCAAAAAAGCCCCAACTGAAAAAAAGGGGACCAAAGATAGACATCTGAAAAACTAAGGTCGTGTTTGGATTGTGAAACATTTTCTGTTTTCAACATTTTGTACATGAATCAGTGAAAATAAAAAATAGTTTTTTGTTTTTACCATTTCCAGTACAAAACTTTGAAAACAAAAAATAGGATGAAAGCAAGATAGCATTTTTGTAAATAAAAGTGAAAACAGAAACATTTTCTAAACCAAAAACCACCTGTTTAGATAGAGCTCATCAAATGTTTAACAAAAGCAAGTCAACACACACAAACACTCAACTACTGTGTTAGACAGGGAAGCCAGTTATACACCTTACTTTTTAGTTGTCTTAGATGTATCTTGTCCTCAGAGAAATGAGTTTGTACATTACTTTCCATTTATAATCTTTATATAACTAATCAAAGCCTGGAAGGAATGACACTTTGAATCTTTGTTTGGGACTTTGAGGGAAAGGTATAGGAAGAGAAGGGTAGGTAAATCCTTCCTTAGTTTAGATGTCTAAGAACCTTCCAATTTGGAGGAGTTCAAAAAGTGAGCTTGAGAAGCAGTTTGAAATGTTAAAACTATCCCAAAATCTTGTCTTAATTTTTAAAATCTCTCAAACATGGAAGGAGAGGGGGTCATAACGCTTCCCCTCCCCTCTCTCCACCTCAAAAAATCATCTCCCAAACAAAGCCTAAGACACTCAATTGAGTAGACCAGTCCCTCCCAAGCCATGTATAAACAACATCTAAAACTCAAGTGTCCAGCTCGTGCCTACTAATATTTTAAAGCTGTATTGGGGAGGAGAGGCTCTGTGCTAGTGGTCAATTACGGGGTGAGTATTGTGAATGATGGCCGTCTAATGACTTTGTCAAAAAGGGTTGTAATCATCGACCAACGACTTATAAATTTACCTAAATTAATGCCACCCTAGTACTGGTAACGTTGACTATACTAGGAATGATTTTGGGTAGATGTATTATATTAGTTAATGCTCTTTCCATTGGTTCGGATTCTATAATCTCAATATATATTTGACAAACAACTAAAATGGAAATTTTTACCCTGAACGATTCACATGTTTGCATTCAAGAACTGGCATCTCTAGTATACTCCCCAGTTCACATGGGGTAAGCAATGCACGGGAGCATTCAGCCTCTTTACAATATTCATCAGGGTTAAGACAAAGTATAAATACATCAATCATTTAAACCTATAATGTCAAAATTGTAGGTAATTTTAACAAGCAAACATCAATCTTTCTGTCTACATGAATTTATGTAAACATACAAAAAAAGAATTTAATAGCTTTAAAATAAGAATAGATATACTTATTATGTTAGACAACATATCAAACACTTTATCAGGAAAAAGAATAGAATATTCACAGAAAATAATGACTAAAATCTTAGTATTAAATGACGAGTTTGTTACATGAACTTAACTCGTCATCATTATACTTAAACATCAATCTATCATTATCATATAGTAGTGTTTCATCTTATTGATGTGCATAACAGACAGCATTATTTATTTTCTTACAATTTTCTTGCACTATATTTTAGAGTTAAACTCAACGTCTAGTCAAAACAACCCCATAATTAAATGATAATAAAGTCAAATAGACATATTTAAGAATTTGATAAATTCATATGGCCATGTGGGTATCTGTGATTCTAAGTTTTACTGTAAGCCTGCTAGAACTTACAATATTGAAAACAGAAGAGCAACTTTTCTGGAATCAAATGAGGCAGCACGCTTATATCTTCTCCATCTGTTACTTGGTATATCATGCAACTTCTCAGAGACTGGTTTATCTGTTAGGTTACAAAATATGAATGTTAAAAATGTGTCTAAATATTACCAACCTACACGGGTCCAGACACAAGAATTGCAAAAGTATGAGTCCAAGTACGAGAGTAATTAGTATTTTAAACATGACAGAATATATGTAAGAAAACAGATAAAGAAATTTCATAATATATATAGTAAGGCAGATTGTAAAGGCCTCTCAACATAATTAACCATGGGAAACAAAAGGATTATGGTGGAAAATTTGAATTTTGAATGAATAATACTCATCTTCAAGTTCAAATCAATCGTCTCTACTCTTAACTAGAGCATTTCATATGTTTGCTCAATAGCATAAGGCAATGCCAGAATAAAACCAAATCTTTACCACTTGGCTTTCAACATGGCAAGCAAACCTGAAATCTCGTAGTTGATTTACCAGGCCAGAGATCAGTCATAAGGAAAATCATGTTTTGATTGTGTTTTGAATGACAGAGAATAACAGGTTATCTGTTCCTCATTACATAAGAGGACAGATCTATTTATCTTGATGTTATAAGCATATATTTCTCTTGTCAAGCCACCACTTTGTATTGCATGGGACAATATTTCCTTCAGCTCTAAACTAAGAACTGATTGCTCTCAGAACCCTATCATCTAATCATGTCCAGTAATAGAAAACTGTATAGGCTTATTCTGAATTGAAAATATAAAGGTAACCAAGAACAGCAGACATACCTTTCAGATTGCTGACATTCACCAGACTCTGCATAAGTTTTCCCCCTTTGAAACTTGATTCTCTCCACAGTACACTCTGCAATGTCATAAAAAATCAGTCTTCATATAAGAACACACATGTGCATGTAGATATGTGAGTTTAGAAGATATCTTAAAAAACAACTGTCAAGAAGATGAGTTTATGAGATTTACAGTGGGTGAATTCCCAGTTTTAAAACTTTCTACTGGCTCTTCATAGGATTCAGGTGAAACTGAGTTTCCATTCACACTAGGTATATCGATTATGCACTGGGAATACACATCATCACCCCCCATTTGAAAATCAATGCAGTTTTGGCAATTTATGTGAGCATCTAAGCACATTGTGCTTTTAGCTTGGGTAGGAACCTCTAAGATGCTCAAGAAAGTTAGTGGTGAAGGACAGTTTGCATTTTCGCCTTCCTCAGGCAACACTGAAACACTATAAACATCTTGTGCCTGCAACAAATGGAAGGGCATCAGTTTCTAAAACATGTAGAGCTACTTCCAGAGAATAATTTATGCCATGAACATTGAAAAAAACATTTGATTTGAGTTAATATCTGTCCTTTTGATCCTTCTTTTTAACAGTTGGAGAGAAAAAGGAGCTTCAGTGACTTCCATTTCAAGAAATCATTAGATCCAAAAATAACAAGGAGACTAACAAACCCAAAAAACTAAATGGAAACTCAGGTGCTAACAGTTTTAAAAAGAAAATTACGGAAGGAAAGATAAAAATAGCAAAATAATCAATGTAATGTGAAACACGATTTCGTACAAAGATCTTTGATCTCCCTCGTCAATCTTATGGTTCTAATTTTCAGTGACACAAACTGTTACTGTTACTGGAACGTAGTGTAAACATAAACCATCTGACACCTCTGACTCCTCAACATTTATATGCCAAATGTCACAAATTGCTTGGGTTTCTACGCATTGGCATGCCTAGAAACATAGCAAACCTTCACGTACTATTTTTCTTTTTCCCAATTTTCATTCTCACATATACTTCTACAATATAAACCCGATTATAAAATCATTACGAACTACTACCATTCAGCCACATAAGGATGCACTAGATTAAGAAATTAAAAGAGCCATAGAAAACAGTTAGATCACAGTGTGAGAAAAGAAGAACCAACATGTGAACCGTGCAATCCTGCTGGACGTGAAGCCTCTTCAAACAGAATCGGCGGAATCTCTTAGGAGACAAAAAAAAAAAACGGAAAAAGAAAAAACAGCGTTAAGAGCCATGAAAACCAAAGGCATTTCTGCAACTTGCCACATTATTAAGTGATCCAATCTAGTACAATTACCTAGAGGAAACTGTCGGTTAAGATCATCAGCACTCGGTATATTATGTAACTTCAAACCAACAGCAACGTTTCCATTCCCGTCCACAAACTCCCGAATTTGATGTTCTTTCTGCATCCAAACCGCAAGTGAAGATGTATAAGGCAAGAAAATGAATCTCAATTAAGAATGCATTGAACAATGTGACTCTTCAATTAATCGAGAATGAAAGCTTGTATGGCGAGAACTTCCAAGCTAAAGCGATCTGAAGGAAATAGTCCTCAATTCATGCATCTTAAGTAAGACTCCGAACAAATCAACTTGAATTTCAAACAGTAAATTAATTAACGCAAGCTGGAACCAAAATCGTGCGATTCCACTTTCTCACATGACTCTCATTTATATTTTCCACCTTTCTTTTTCCGTCAAAGCTGGAAAGTGGCTCGGCATTTTGCACAAACGTCGATTTCCTCACTTGCTACGCAACTTGTTAGCAAGTAGCAGCCAAAGCAAGTTGGAATAACACGACACAAGTTGAGATTCCGATTCGGTCGAGGAAGTACTAAAATAAACTTCAAATGCAGCTTTGAATTAGAGACGCAATTGAGGTTTTACGAGGAAGGTGAAGAATGTTACCTCAAAGGACGAATCGACAGCCATTATCGTCGAGGAATGACTTGGTTCATGAAAAGGTTTTGGGTTCTTCTAAGGAAGAGGATAAAGGAAAACAGAGAAAAGAGAATGCGACAGAGATTGCCGTGGGATTTGAACGTTACATCGGAGCAGGGGAGGAAGGTCTCTTTATGTAATTGTTTTAGTACTAACTACACATGTAGTACCCTACAGTGTGCGCGATTTGCCATAAAGACTCCTGAATACGACGTCGACCATCACGACAAACACCTTCATTTGATCTGGTGACCACAATGACCCTGGCCTTTTTCAGCTTTTCTTTCTTTTCTTTCTTTATTTTTTTTTAAGAAAATACCATTTCTGTAGATTAGGATTATATGATCATCATAAATGTAAAAAAACAATAAAGTTAAATTCTATTTTTGAAACACAATGGCCTAGTTAATTTATGGGTCAAATTTAAATTAAGAATTGGCATATGGATGAATGTAGAGAAATACCAATTAAATGAAATTAAAGACTGGGTGTTGGTTATTTTACATGCAAAAAAAATAAAAGGGTAAAATTGGGGTGGTGAGAGATGAATGATGGTTGCGTTTGGTGTTGTTGGGAACGGGTGCAATGCATGTGAGTGAAGTTGTGAACTGTGAAGCGAAAAAGTTGGCTTCGGTGCCACGGACAACGAGACAAAGGGAGTCACGGGTCTCTTAACTGTTACATCCCAGTCCGTGGATCCATCCTTCCCTTCATTCTCTTATTATTTATACAAACAAAATATCTCTCTACTGTATTTATATTAGGATACAGTTAACCAGTCTACCTACCCAATTGGTTGAAGAATTAAAAATTATCAAAGCTTTTAAAAATAGATAAAATATTAACTTGATAAAAATAATTTATAATTTAGTGATTTAAATTATCAATTATTAAATCGATATTAATTAAAAATTAACAAAATATTAAAATATATTTTAATTCATGTTAAATATAATTTTATTATTTATAAATAAACTTTAATATAATTTAATATTTAATATTGTTATGATAAAAACATATTTGTATTTTATATAAATCGACTTTATAAACTTCTAATAAAATATGGAGTGAAGTATAGTTTTGATCATTGAAACAATTGATATCCATCTGATTGGTCTTTTTAAAAATAAATGTTTTTGTTTTTTTATTAGAAGATAAAAGAATCATTTGAATTTATAATAAAAAATTAAAATGATTAATTTTTATATTTTATGAATTAAAATTATCATTTTTATTTTTTAAAAATCAATATAATTATTTTTAAATGTTTATCAAGAATTGTAATTTCGGTTTTATGATTAAAATAAACACTAGGCTTAATGGTTGATCATTGCTTTATGTTAGAAGGAACTTAGATTCAAATGAGCAAGTGACAAAGTTTAAAGGATATGATAAGAGATTAAAAGTTAAAATAATTTTATGTAAGAATGTTAAATTTAAATTTATTATTTTTTATATTGTATTAAAATAAAAACAGTAAACATTAAACTGGTTTATATTGTAAAACTTATCAAATTTTGGTTCATTTAATTCAACCGGTTGAAATAATCTAATCCAATTTTTGAAACATTAAATTGCAAGAGTAAATTCATAACGTTTTTAATTTTACTTTATTAAATAATATTCTTATATTTGTATCGTTTTATTAACCTTTGGGAAAATAATTCTTTTATTCATTAAAAATAATCATAATATAAACTAATTTCAAAAACAAATTAACTCTTTTGAAGTAATATATAATGTTGATTAAAAATTAAAATACGAAGTTATAAATAGTTATTAAAAAAGAAACATCTTAGATTATAATAAAATAAATTTTCATTTATAATAAATTATGAATTTTTAATATTTGAATATTAATGTTTAATTAAAATTATAATCCATTTTTATTCTTTTAAGATTACACTTTTTATTATTACAAATTCAATTTTTTTCATTATAATATCCATATCATAATAAAATGTCTTTTGGGCATCGTTTTTATTATTTTCATTATATTTTCTTTGTCAACCGTTGATTATACACTTTAACATGCGTTTCGGGCATTACCATTACATTTACGTTAAATACTTGTTTTTAAACGTATTAAATCTAATATTTTAAATAATTGATCTTTTTTTTATATAAATTCTTGAAGATTTCTAATACCTAATTCGATGGGAGACATTATATATATATATATATATATATATATATGAATTCATGAAAGTGATTCGTAATTTTATTTATTTAAAAAACATAAAATTATCAAATACAATATTTTAATTTATATTAGTTAACTTTAAGTGTCTGAATAAATTATAAAAATTATTTAAATAACACTAAACTCAATTATTTAATTTTTATTCTGTATATATCAAAAATATCCAAAAAATACATTAAACGAGCTTTATCTATTTTACCAAAGTCTTTTTATACGTATAGTCAAATCCAAACTCCTGTCAACATACTATAAAAAAATAATTACCAACATTTTTTTTACTTAAAATATAAGAAATATAGTTTTTTTAGAATATTAATCACTAAGATTTTTCATATTTTTATTTTATTGTAAAATTTATATTGATAAATTATTTATTTACTTTTCATATTATCAATTTAAATATTTAATAGTAAGATTATTTTTTAAATTAATTTATAACCTGATACTCTTTCCACTTTTACTTGTTATTTTTAAAAAATATTCTTTTTAATTATCATTTTAAAAACTTAAAATAATATTTATTATTTTTCTCCATCATATCCTTACTTTATATAAAAATTTAATTACAAGAAAAGTTAATCAACGAAAAAAACAAAGGATATAATAAAAATTACCTGATAAATTCACTACAACCAAGAATATTAATAAAAAATTTTAATATATGTGAAGCAATCATAATAAAAAATAAAAAAGTAATTATTACCATTTTTATTAGTTTTAATAAATTATTTTTTGATTTTATAAGAAAAGATAGGAAGAAATATATTAGATTGAACTGTGATTCTTAAACATAGAAGTAATAGGTTAAATTCGGATATAAGTAATTAAAATTTATTTGTTTTAAAAATAATAACCGTTAAATGGAAATATAAAAAGATAAATTTTATTAGTTGTACGTGTGAGAGAATCTTTTCCCTATTATTAGATTTTATTGATATTCAACTATTTATCTAAACGTGTTTAATAGTTATGACTTACGATAGGTGATGGCGTGATGCGTGCGGGTGTGAATTATTGAATGTTGTTGAAAGGAGAGAGATTTTGAGAAAAGATTTATGAGAGAGAGAGGCCGTTTAATTTGTGAAAGTGGATGACGTGGCGGCGCTGGACCACCTGCAAGGTAGCAGTCTCGCAGATGTATCACTCAGACATCTCGGCCCATTCCATAAATATATTAACATTAAAAACTTGGCCCATTCCATCTCTGTACGATCTAATATATTTCATTATATTATAAAACAATCATAATAGCACAATATAGTTTTGCTAGTAACAGTAACAAATTCGTGCCATACTGTCATCCATCCAATCAAGAAAAAATGCAATTAAATTTTAAAAATTAAATAATTTTTTTAATGGTACACTTAAATTATCTCATTTACAAGCCATTAGAATTTATCACATGAAAGGTTGAAAATTAAAATAATTTTATATAAAATTTTAGATTACATTCTATCAATTTCTTTTATCTCATTTACGTTAAAATAAAAACAAACATTTCATTAAGCTGGAAAAATTGAATTCCCACCTCATCTGTTAGGACTTAGGAGTTAGGACACATTCTTTTTACACCACCCGTTATTATTTTTCCAAAAATATCCTTTCATATTCAAGTGAGCTTCCCCTTTACATTTCTAGATCCGGAATTTAAATTCCCGAAAACTTGCTTAATAACAGCTTCTAAAACAAGATTCTGAGGGTCCTTTTTAAATATTTTACCTTCTAAAAATTTGTTTTCAAAATTTTTTTTATACACTTTCATAAATAAAATTCTAGAAGTCTTTTTTATTATACTTCCCGAAATTTATTTCTTGAATGTATTAAACATATTTTCAAAAACGTAATTTCAGAACAATGTTTGAACACCTTAAGGCAATAAAATTTCAGAAGTAATAAAGTTAAAGACTTCCAAAAAATTATTTCCGGAAAAGGGTCAAATAAACTCCATGAAACTTATTGGTACATACAGGGATATTTTAGGAAAAAATGATAAAAAATAATATTAAACGGCAGTACGAGTAGAAAAAATAAGTGATGAAAAAAATGGGCCATCTGTTGGTCGGCTTGAGCAGTAGTGCAGATTTGCTGTGATCCAGTATTGGCCCATAATGCTATGAATATGACCAAGCCTCTGTGGGGGAAGCCGTGCCATTTTTAAAGCTCTTGAATAACTTGATACTCTACAGCCAAGATAAAAATGATCAAGATAATATTGGAAACCAAATTACATGATTGAACGCAAGAACCTTTCTGAATCATAGTTAATGAAAATGGCAGCAGCGTAAGACTATTTGAATACTGAACAGAATTGGTCTTGTGTCTCATACTTTCATTCTCATCATTCAAGAGGTGATAAGCAAAAGGCTTTTCTCATATAGCTCACAAACAAATTACTTTAATATAGTTAAACTTCTAAATTTTAATTAAATTTTGTTAATGTGAATTGGTCCAAGTGACCCTCTTTTTAAAACAATTATCCTCTTTTAAATCATGTTCTTTTTATAGAGTATATCAAAAAGTTGTTTTCATTACATGTGTGTATTGTATACATACCAGAAGGTAGTTGTCACCTTGTTTTGGCTTTAGTATTGATGAATTTACCTTAAACTCAAGTTGCTTAGTTAACGAGGTAAGTAGGTTACATGTTTGACAGGGTAGCTAAGTTCGTTAGGAAATTTATATATTTGCTTTCCGTGGAGGAACATAGAAGTAGAAACACCCCTTGCATCTTAAACGTGAATCCATCTCTTTTTATGCTTAGTAGGACAAAATAGGGGGTATCTAGAGTGCGAAACTTTGAGGTGTCTCTTTCTGTTTTCATTAGCTACTTCCTAGTTCCACGTGAACAAGCAGTCGCTTAGCCTATAATGAAAAACGATTAATTATCATCAAAACTTACAAGATGCCAGAAGTTGACGTCATTGGAAGTAGAACTTAGTCTTCTCAATATGCTTGAAGTACTTTTGGACGAAGATATATACTTTTATGCCTATAGCGACTTGTTAGAAGTCAGCTTCCATCTGTTTCATTTTATTTATGCAGGGGCGTTGTACAACTGAGTTAGGTGATGGGTTGTCATATTTTAACCGTTACATAACCTTAAATTCTTATTCCCTCGAATAGCTGGAAATTATGGAACCGTTTACCGACATTTTTCATGGAAATGCATCCTCAAGAGAAATTATTATTTACTTTTAAGAGTACTATACACAATCTAATAAAAATATAACACGGGGATGGAATTTTAAAATGTAGTTTTAGAATACCAGTCACAATGCAAAATAAACAGACTTTAATCCCCTGCTAGACATTAAAACGTGCGCTACGGATTTGTCTGATATTCACATTACAAGATGCTTTAATGCAATTGTGAAGCCAGTTGTTCAAGGCTTCGATGCTCTTCTGGACCATCCCTCCTACCCCCACCCTAAAAATAAATAAATAAAAGAATTACACTAACATTATGATGTTCCATTCTTACAACCGCACAAAAGCATGATGAGACCACCATCGGCTTGCAAATACAATCTGAATTTATTGAAATCTTGGGAAGAAGATTGTTGACTCACCTTAAAACATTACAATTAACGCCAAAACTGTGATCAGAAACCTTATTCCCTTTAGTCTCCGTACCCGCCTATTATTAAAAAGAAAAAAAATTTTCGATTTTAAGATTAATTAAGAAATAAAAAATAAAAATATAATATTTAATTTTATCAAATATATTTCCACCATATGTTCTAATAAAAACTATTTCTTTATCAATTCCTTAATATTAAGACTCTTAACAGACTCGCTGACAAAACCTTAGTAAAATCCTTAAAACATTAGATACTAACGCCACTTTTTAACAACCCATAACCCATCAAAAGAATTTGGGGTGCGACATTATTTATTACTTATATAACAATAAGTAGATTCTTTGCTAGTAACATTAAGTTTAGGATAAGCTAATCATAATAATCTAACTAGTACAACTTAATACTGACTCATCCCCAGGGAGCACTTGTAAAATAGAATGTAGACGAATGAAAACTACCATAATTTACGAGTAACTACCACTGCATTGTGTTTCTATTGATTCAACATTTAACACTAAGATTACATTGTCGGTGAGATTCCCACACTATATATACTGCTCTATCTGCTTTTATTGTAAAAAAGAAAGGGGAGAAAGGACAGTGCTTCCACTATCCACTGTACATGAATAACACCTAAGTATACATTTTCACAACCCGTATCCTCTCATGGATGTATAACAACTACTCAAGCAGGTTGAATAAGGGAAAACAGTAAACAAAAAATGAAAATAAAAAAAGAAGGAAATAATTAATAATTAAACAGATGAAAAAGACAAGTCTGAATGATTCAAGCACCTAAATTTTGCAAGGCTCTCTCTCCCCCTTCTAGCTCCTCTTACCAGAGCCAATGCTTTCATAGAACAAAATATAGCCATGGTCTGTATTGCTGGAATATTCTTGCGATGATCCAAAGAACGTCTGAACAGCTGACTCATCAATCATCTCAACATTTTCGTCATCGAAAAATAGCCAATGGTTATGGCTTTTCACAAGGCTAACATAATGCCCGTGATTGGGTCCACTCCCAACATGGACAACTACTGCAAAAAGAGAATACTCGATGTCTGCATCTTCAGCTGTATCGCTCAGTTTCAGCTCAAGGGGGAAGACAACCCGGTAAGACAGCTTCTTGTAGCGGCCCAGCTGTTCAATGTACTTGAACCGCTTAAGATGGATGACCAAGACGTGAGGCGGTTTCTTTATCTTCATTCTCTTTTGAGCTTCTTGCAAGCTGATAGCAAGAGAAAGTACACATCTTGGTTATCAGTCCAGACATAAAAAATAAAGCAGATGAAATTATATTCATATTTTTACACACCACATTAGCAGCGATCAAAACTCATCCAGGTGACAAAAAAAGCAATGAATCATCTATGGAAAGTGAATACGTTAGGCACAACCATATACCCAACAGAAAACCTCAGTTTTAGTAAAAAAATTGATAGCAATCTATTTTTATATAACAAATTAAAAGGAAATAACAAATTGAAAACAAATTAATACACAATATTGAAGCATTTGATATATCTGCTTCATAAAAAATTTCTCAATTGAACAAGTAGTGGAACAATTCAGCTACACACATAATTCAAAATGGTTGAACTGACCCTTTACTTCCACAATAGGTCTCAAGAAGCCAGGGGCACACAAAAAGTATTCAATTAATTATAAAATCAAAGTTTGTGATCAGAAGTAAACTCTACATACCTGCAGCACTTGTCACAAAAAAATTTGTCTTCAGCATTCAATGTCTCAGTTGAACTGAAGTTTTTCAAACAGCTGGTAATTGAACTATTTTGTTCGATATCAAGGCTCAAGTCAAAAAATGTTTCATCCCTAGCAGTTACAGTTTCACATCGCAAGCACCTTGTCTCGTTGGTGAGTATTCCCTGATTAGAGCAATTTAAAATGAGATTCCTTGATTTATAGTTACTCCAAGATTTGCCGCAAGCAACATGCTAAAAAAAACATCAAATTGGTAGATCAAGGTCACCTGAAAATTTTTATGCACCCAAGTAACTAAAGGCTCTTTTTTAGCACCATTAGGTGGACCATTCTTGGGTCCATTTGCAGCCTTTTCAGAAGGTGGAGATGCCTCTTGATCATTTTTTGTAGCCTGAGCCTCTTTCTCCAGAATGTCAACAAGTTCATTTAACAAAAAGTTCAAGAATTCGTGGGCATCCTACCAAAAATGAGAGGATTCACAATGACAACATTGCTTTTTAATCTTAAAAAGTTCTATTAATTTTTCCAAAAAAAAAACTAGATGAACAAGAGACAGAATGCAATAGACAGTACATCATCTAACAAACAGGGTTAATAATACATTTACAAATACAGAATAGCATGAACTTAAACAAATTCAGATATACAACCTTTTTTGAACTAAACAAACTATCATTATTCAACTCAACGTTACTAAACATGATCATTAACTTGGTTGAGGTATTAGAATACTGGTTGAACCATATGTACATGGTTCATACTTCAAGTTACAAAAGACCATAATACAAGTATCTAACGCTACAGCCTAGTTTGGATAAACTTTTCAATAAGTATTTGAAGTAAAAGCAAATAAGATAAAATAAATTACACTTCTCCCATAATTTCAAATCAACTTAGGACGCAACTTCCATAATAGCTTTTTTATCTAACTTCTTCAAAAGCTACATAAGCTGATTCTAACTTACGGGGGGAAGTTGATTTATTTTACCTCCTTATTTTCCTCTCTTAGAAGTACTTGTTATGAGTAGTTTATCCAAACTGAGCCTATAACAAGTTCAATACATAAATAAACAACACAAGTTTCCAAACACATGTTAAAATTTCAAAAAACACAATTAAGCAATCTAGGTCAATACATGATCACAATCACAATTACAAGTCTATAATACATAATACAATTGCACCCAAGAAGTCCAATTAGTATCAAATTTGGACTGTCTTCATCAAATAAATCTAAACTTCACCCTTTTCATCATGTCATTTAATTATTTTGCTTACCCTTTTTTTTTGGTCTTTGAGACGTTTTTATTTCATTACTGGCAAAACAATATCAAGCCTTATTTTTTTAATACATGACCAGGCCAGTTTTATGACCCAGTCAACCTGACCGAGTCACTTTGGGTCAGTGGAGACCGACCAAGTCAAACAGTGTCATAATCATAACCAGTCAACATGCTAGTCACCTAACCAATCCATTGCTCAAACTGGCTGGACTGGTTCAAGTTTAGTAACTAGGATTCAGCCATGTTGGACAAGATGTGTAAGATAAACATCTAAACATGAATTGCTTAATTATTTCCACATAAAAGAAGAAAACCAACAAGCCAAATCATCATTTATATAGCCATGAAAAGGGGTTATTGCTACATGGAAACATAGATTTCAAAAGATTACATCTCCTGTAACATAATGATCAACAAAGATCATGTTTAGTATGCACATGTTGCAGTTCTTTACTGAGATTTTAATATATTTTAATTTTAAATTTTAATACATGCAAGCACCATGATCAATTGAACGGGGCATTATCTTATGAAACATCTTTGAAAAGAATTTCAAGTTTATTATATTCACATCAAGGGAATAGACTGCAACCTTAAAAATATTGTCCATCCCAGCCAGAGGAACATGATTCCAACCCCCCTTCACATTCAAGTTTAACTATAAGCTCTAAAATCTAAATCATCTTGCGGTCAGAGTGACAGGTGATACTACAAAGTAACTCTGATCTAACTAACCAAGTACCAAGTGAACAATTGTAACTTGCTTCTGAACTTTGCGAGCTAGAAACCTATCATACAGATGACAGAACCTCTAGCTAAGATTCATATTTAGATCAGATGCAACCCACAAACAACTAAGAAGGTCTATAAGCAAAAGATGTCTAGACACATAGGAACTTAAAATGGAGAAACACATAAACATAGCCAAACATTGTACATGTTTGTGTATAAACTAATATATGTTACCATCAAAGGAAAGTTATAAATTTAAAGAATAATCACCTTTCTGCTCATTTTGACAGTTTAAACACATACCTGGTGCATATAGCTACGGAAGAGTTCATTCTGTTTTTTCAACCTCTGTACAAATCGTTTGGGAGCAATGACACCTGTTTTCTTCTTCTGGGAACTTATCTAAGCCAAAAGAATTACTATAGGTTAAACTAAAACCATGAAAGAAAGAAATAGCAGGTAATTGCATTAACTGGATATTTGAATTTTGAGGCAAGAAATTGGTCAAGTGTTGAAGATATACAAAGTGTAGATATTTATAAAAACCACAGTGCAAATACCTTGAAGCAATTTCTCAAGCATTGGTAATACAATACCATAAACTCAAACATAAAATGAAGCAGATTTAGCCAAGCATTCAATCACCTCTGCCAATTTCTTATATCTCAAAAGGAAAAAAACACAGGTACTTGTTAAAAAGCACGCCCTAAATACTTCCCAAAGAGAAGTAATAACAGATGTATACACTAGCATGGTTCATCTTTGATTTGGACAAGCAAGCAATTACCACTTCTAATCTCTCAAATTTCAGCGGAAAAAAGAAAAAGGAAAAAGTACAACTAACAGAAAGGAAGCTAAATGTTAGCTAAGGAAACATATTTTAGGCATTGTAAGTAGCTACTCATGTTTTGATAAACTTAACTGGATCTTTAGATCAGCATAATAAACCACACAATGTTTTCTTTAAATGGAAGCAATAACATGCTAACAAATAGATTTTATTCCAAGTGCACATTTCTTGAAAAACTACCAAGCCTTTTACCACTAGGTTAGATCAGCTACATAAATCAAATATCGCCATAATGTTGTACAACAAATTATTTCAATGTAATAACCAGAACTAAAAAATTAAAAAGATCCAGAAGTAGAAAAGGAAATCACCTAGTGTTTAAGCTTGATTTTGACTTTTGAGAAGATTGACGACCTCTAACAGGGTATGGAATTTCTGTAGTAATGTTTTGAGAGAAAAAAGGTTTGACGGCCCATGGATGGATTGAATTAATGAATTTTGGGTGTCTACCCAGTTCAATGTAATGTTTTCATGGTGGTTGGCAGTGAACCAAACAGTGACTTAGAGGTCTAAGGAGAGGGGAACATGGCAACCTTTGGTTCCTTCCCTTTACACAATTAAAGTGGATTTCTTTAGCAGAATGAAAAAAACAGTGCGGAGAGGGTCTCAAGAATAGGATCTAAATGAATGTAAGTATTAATCCTACCATTTGCAAATGAATCTTTTGATGGTCATGGGGTTAACTTGATAAGTGTTCTCACATTCTTACATCTTTTTAAAATGATTTCTGGGCTGAAAATTAATGGATCTGAGAGTGGTTAAGCAGTCATTAATCTAAACCTCATTGGCTTTGTGGTTCATGCAAGTGACACCAACACATGTACCCCAGTAAAAGCAGTGAATACATTACAAACTCTCCAATGGTAAATCATGCTTGAATCAATAAAGTATGAAGATTGAAGAGGTCTTATGCAATAAACATGGAATTTTCCAAACTATAGACTCTTTACCTGTGAAAATAGGTCTGCTAAGCAGGTCAAAAGATTTTCCTCCACATCCACTAAGCTTTTGTTATTTCCATAGTACTCTAGCAATTGTTCACGAAATGGAACACAAAAGTATAGTGCCTGTAGAAAGAGAAGAGTAGTTTGTTACTGATAAACTCCAAAAATGTTAGAAGGTATCCAAACTAGTATACTTGACATTAAAAGCACTCTACACAAAGCCAGAGGGTAAGACAAATTCAATGATATCTGTTTCTCTACTTTCAACCGTTGATAAGCAGAAGTTAATATTTTGGTCTTCTTTACAATAATCAGAAATGAAGATCAGTTCTGCATTCATTGACCAGACCCCATTCAAGTTAAAGACAGGGAAATCAAAGTACATTAATGCAATACCCCAAAGAAAATAACAAATCATTTTTTGGGTCAATTAGAGCAAACAGCTTACTCAAATGCAACAAAAAGTTCACGGAGGAAAGGTGAAAAGGGATTTTATAGCAGTGTGCGACAAGTCCCAAACGTTTCTCTGCGTCTTTCAATTAGTTTCTCCGTATTCCTTATTTACATTAAAAAAAATCCCGAGATAAACAAGTAAAAACTTTAATGCCAATGTTCATTGCTTATATTCATTGACAAATCAAGCACTTGAAAATGCAAAGCCCGTTAAGCGAATATCCAAAACAGAAAGCACACATTGACTTTCTTAGATGGCATTGTTTTTTTTCCTTACAAGTTCACAACTCAGAGAACTAACGGATAAATAAACTATCAAAATTATCAGAAAGAACCATAAAAATTAATTAATTAGTTAAGTGAGCGGAGATTTCCAAATAATACGATCGATTTCAAACCGAGACAAAAACACAAGACGAATGAATAAGTAAAAGGATTGGTGACGACCTGCAAAACGCTGTTGCAGTAACAAGTATTGCCGAAATTCTCAAGGCCAAAGTAACGCTCTCCTTCGGGGAATTGGTCACCGAGAGCCTTCTCGAGCTTGGAGCCCGCAGCACCCATGAGCGCGTCGAACCGATCCCCAAGACTTAGATCTTTATCCGGTCCAACTCACTGAGTCGCATCGCACACCATCATCAAAGGCTCAATGGTCATTCCTCTTTCACGAGTAACTTCGAATCGCTAGGGTTTGTTGCTGAAAGAACTCTGAACGTATTGGTTTTCTGTTCTCAATCGAAAGTAGCATGCGAAGAAGAAAACAAGGGTTTCACTACAAGGAAGAGAATGCACCCAGGGAAAATATGGAGAAAAATGAAGAAAATGGAAAGAAGAACGGCGTTTGAGAAAAATCTCCCGAAAATAAAGAGGGGAGAAAAAATTTTAAAAAAAAAAAGCGATTAAGAATGCGCCACTATTGTCGTCCACAGTATCCGTGCCAGATTGTGTGCAAAACGGTTTCAAGTCTGAACTTTCAATTTCACAAGTGTGTTTGGTATTATAGAAACTATCTTTATCAATGCATAAAATAAAATTTTCAACTTTATTCAAAGCATTTTACATATGAATCCAACTGTAATGAGATAAAATTAAAATCAATCAACAAAGTCCAGACGAGCGTTTGGTATATTATTACATCCAAGATCGGACATAGGTAGGGATAGAAAATAAGTAAATTGTATGCGAGAAATATTTATAATGTTAGATAAATATGTATTTTATTTCTTTTGTGTGTGTTTCAAGATAAATCTGTATTCTTATTTCTTTTTCAATATGCTTTTTGAGCCTAAATAAGAAATAATCGGATTGTAGTCGACTCCGTGAGCAACTAATTAAGCAAGTTTCGAAGATATGCGAATCAAGAAATTTTTGGAATTAATATATTCGTTGGTATTCCAATTCTTTCACTTTTTAAGATTACAAGTACTTTTTTTTATGAGAATTATATATAATTAAATTAAAAATAACTCTTTTAATAGAGATTACACATAAGATATGAATCTAAAATTCTACTTAAATAATAATAATAAACAAATTTCTTTTTGTTTGAAACGGGGAGTGTGTAACAATTAAAGACGTGTTCCGTTTGTCAGGTTTCTTTTTCTATTTTTTCTAAAAATTAAAAATATAATTAAAATATGTTTACTTCAATTTTTAAAAATGATTTTAATATTTCTGAGAATAGACTCTAAGATGAAAATAAAAAAAAAATTATCTTTTCTTTTTTACAACCAAATGGAAACAGAACTAAAAATATGAAGAGAAAAAGATGATGAGAAAATTTTGATTTAAAAATAAGAAAAATATAAAATGATAAAAGAAATTATAGTTAAATGATAAAAAAAAAAGATGATCATGATCATAAATTTTTTATTTAATGATAAAAAATAAAAAAATAATAATAATAAATTTTATTTCTTGTTATAATAATTTAATTAATATATATCAATTTTATTTTTATATGATTTTTTATGAACAAATATATTATAAATAATTTTTATATTAATATATATTAACTTTTATATTAATAAAATTTTTAATTTTATATTAATAAATATACTAATCTTGATAAATAAATGCTTTAACGTATATATTATAAATAAATATATTAACATTATACCCATCTTTATATTATCCACATATATATTTTTCAAAAAAGAAAATGTACTATAAATATATTAAGTATTAATATATATATATATATATATATATATTCTTAAAATGAAAAATTAGTTTTTAAACATCATATAAAAATAATTTTATAATATTTTTTATAAAAAATAAATTAATAAAATATATTTTCACTCTTTTTTTTGCTTTTAAGAAAGGAAACAATACAATAAAACAAACATTTTCTATAAAGTATGGAAATAAAAATAATTTTTAAAAATAAAAATAAAATTAATTTTTTAAACCAAATAACTCCTTTAAATTAACTATTTGATAATTAATTTATTTTAATTTTAATTTATCATGATATTAATATTTATAAAAAAATTATAAAATATTACACTATATATATATATATAATTTAAATTTTATTTTTTTATCACTAAATTTTGTATATTTTTAAGTTTAGAAATTTGAACATACGAAAAATAGGAGGTTAAATATATTTTTTATTTCTTTATATTTAATTAACATACACATTCATCTAATTGTAACAAATAAAAGATTTTGGCTATAAGTATCCTTAAAATATTTATTTTTATCTTTGAGGTAATATTTATTTAAAAAATTATCAAAATATAAAAAACACAAATATTTTTTATAAAAAAATTCAACTAAATTAATTGTAATACAATTTTAAATTATTATGTTAAATAAGATTTTGTTCTATTTATATAATTATTGGTAAAAAAACAATTTTACATTGGTTATTTTCAACTTCTATATCAATTATTCAAGTGGAATAAAAATAAATATTATAAAAAATTTAAACTTTTTTCATCAAATGTATAACTGATGTAGAAAGTAATCTTTTACATTAGTTGTGATATTAATCAATGTAGAAACTCAAACTTTCTACATTAGTTATGGTGTCAAACAATATAGAGAGTGAAGTTTCTATGTCAGTTATGGTCACAACTGATATCGAAAAACATACATTCTACATCAGTTGTACGAATAAACATTGTAGAAAGTATATTTTTCGCTATATTCACACTACAACAAAATGTGTAATTTGTGTTGGTTATTAAAAAATTTCCTGGCGATTATTAACCGCCACAAACATTATTACCAGCGTTTTTAAAAACCGCTATTTTTTCGAGTGTCAAAAATTTTGTGACAATTTTTTGGTAACCGCGGGCATGACCGCCGAAAATGGTGAATAAATTTTAGTGGCAGTTTATAACCCCCAGAAATGTAAAAAACTACCAGAATTTTTATTTTAAATTTAATATACTAGTGGCGGTTTCTAACCGCCACAAACTTTTATTTAAAAAAATGTGCATATCTTTGATCATTTTATTTTTGTTTCAAATTTTTACTATACATTTTTAGAATGTTTATACTATCACTTTTCAATAAAAAAATGTATAATTTAAATCATCCTTGTATACAAAAATAAAATTTAAATAAATTTTACAAAAATTGAACATATATTTATCCTATGTTTTGGAATAGTTTTCATAACAAGAGAGATCTGAAACGAAAAAGAACAAAAACACACAAAATGAGAGAAAAGTAATATGATGGCTAGTTGCACAGTATTAATGAGTAGAGGGAAGTTCTTACCGTACCATGACTTTTTCGGCAGACAATGACATTCCACAAGAAATGAAATATATAGCTCCACCTCCCAAGGAATTAATTTTTTTCTAAATCCAAACAATCTACAAGCACGACATTCATGACACTTCTATAATAATTTTGTAACGTTAAGGGCTTAAGGCCACGGGTGACTTATTCTCCAGGACAATAAGCTTCCATTCTTAGCAAGTTTCGACCCACAGCACGTCCAAGCTCTATTTCCTAAGATACATGGTCATATAAGTTCAAATGAAAAATAAAATTAACTATCCACTAATATCATTAATGGATTATAGATTACTTACCATTTCATGATGTTTCCTAGACAATAGTTTAGACCCACCAGTATGTGGGATTGTTTTTTTTTTCTAGCCTCAGCATTTTTTCGACATAACTCCTACAATATGAGAAAGTTATTACACAAGCAAGATAAAAATAAATAAATACTAAGATAAAAATAAATAAATAAACTACCTTATATTCTGCCTTCAAATGACTATCAACAAATGATGACCATTGATCTTTGTGAATACCATTAGGAACATTAGCAATTAGTTGTTCTCTTGACAATGAAGGATCAAAAGCTTTATTCCACAAATTTATCTTTCCATTTCTATACTTTGTTGACATCTCATTTATGAGGCCATCACAATTCTAACCCCAAAATGTCAATGAAATAATGATTTACTTCAAACATTGAACATAAATTGGACATGTATACATAGCATAACATTGGATATGATAATTGAAAAATCATATCTTTCCACAAAATAACTTTTACCATTGGATAAATCATTTCCAATATCCTATTCCAAAACAATTCAATAACATCTAATCTATGAGGTCATCATAATTCTAATGTCAAAAAATCAATGAAAGAATGATTTACTTCAAATACTAAATATAAGTTGAACATACATAACATACCATTGGATATAATAATTGGAAAACCACATCTCTCCACAAAATGACTTTTACCACTAGATAAATCTTCCAATCTCCTATTCAAATAATTCAATAACATCTAATCTATGAGGCCATCATAATTCCTACAAAGAGTGGTACAATACTTCATTTGAAATAGCACCACTTAAACTTCATTCAATAACATCTAACCAAAAGTAAAACTACCATCGCTTAAACATCAACATTTAAAACACTTCATTTGAAATGAAATGATCTATAATACAAATCCTACAAAGAGTGGTACAATATACAAATGATCAAATAGTATATCCATGTGACTTAGGTGGTTCCTTCCTTTTTTTTCCAATCACTTCCTCTCCTATGTTGTAATCAACAATGAATCAATTTCCAAAATATCAGCCAATATAATCAACAATACATTTTTATATGAACAATGGTTAAGTATATCAATCAATGGATAGAAGACTACATAGGTATAATAGTATATTCATAGTTTTGACTTAACACTTTATACTAGAAAGTTAGCATATTTATAGTTTCTACTTGTACCAAAAACTTCCAAAAAGTTTAAGATTCAATACACCTATATATTTCTAATGACGGTTACTATCTAAGGAAGATCCTTCTTGTGGTGTGGTTATGTCTTGTCCACTCACTTCATCCTATAAAAAATGAAATTATTGCATCACATTAGTTTAATGAAAAGGAGATATATCAATATTAAACATCAAGAAAATGTTAATAATATATGAAATTATTACCACTAGATTAGTAGAAGTACCAAACAAAGCATCCAATTCCGCAGGAATGTGTCCCTCCTTCATTTGTATATATGCAAGCATCACATTTTGTAATGTTTTAACATTTTTCTCAGATTCAGCTAACTTGGTCTTTAAAGCAATAACCTCCTCTTTTAATTGAGAATTTTCAGCTGCACTAGAACTTGAGTGGCTGCAACCTACACCACTAAACCTTGTAGTGGATGGAAATGCAACACTATGAAGACCTCCTAAGCCCAAGCATCGTACACGTCCAGGATGGTCTTTTCCCAACACTTTAGCAAGAGCATCATTAGCAGAAATTTCAGCAGAATCGGCACTTTTACTTATTTCTTGAGTCACCTTCTCCTACACAATCAAAATGTTTTAGTAAAAATTATATTGAACCAAAAAAAAACAGAGACATAGTTGTTAGTTAAATGTTAATTTCACAATATGCATCATGTGATCCAATAAAGAATCAAATGTAACATACCACAATAGACCTCGCCTCCTCATTAACATAGAATCCATCTTTTCTCTTATGGGTTGCAATGTACAATTCACCTCGACCCACAGCACGTCCAAGCTCTATTTCCTAAGATACATGGTCATATAAGTTCAAATGAAAAATAAAATTAACTATCCACTAATATCATTAATGGATTATAGATTACTTACCATTTCATGATGTTTCCTAGACAATAGTTTAGACCCACCAGTATGTGGGATTGTTTTTTTTTTTCTAGCCTCAGCATTTTTTCGACATAACTCCTACAATATGAGAAAGTTATTACACAAGCAAGATAAAAATAAATAAATACTAAGATAAAAATAAATAAATAAACTACCTTATATTCTGCCTTCAAATGACTATCAACAAATGATGACCATTGATCTTTGTGAATACCATTAGGAACATTAGCAATTAGTTGTTCTCTTGACAATGAAGGATCAAAAGCTTTATTCCACAAATTTATCTTTCCATTTCTATACTTTGTTGACATGGTAATGTAACAATAACGTCTAGCAATTGATTCTGAAGATTGAAAATGAAATAAATTCTATAAAAAAAGAAAAAAGATATTAGTATTTTGCAATGAGATGTATAAAGATATTGAGGCTTATGAATATACCTTCAAAATGTTAAAGCAAGCCTCCTTGTATGATTTAGGTACTTTTGGCCAACTATCAAAGTTAATGGAAACATTTCTTGAATCAGTAACAACACGACCACAAGCACTAGAAAGGAGGGCGGTTGCTTCTCCAATGCCTCGCTTTAGCCTATCAAATGACACTATTATACGTTGACCACGTGGCATCTCAAATACACCTTGTTTTGTCAATTGAATCTTCTTTATATTTTCTTGTTCATCTATCAAAATAAAACATAATTAGTTTAAGTAAATATAAACTGTTAAACAGAAAAATAATATTACCTATAACTTGTACAGTCCATACTCGGCTAGCCTCACGTCCTGAATGTTGTTGCTCAATAGAAGACATGACTGTGAATTAGAAAAATAAAAGTATTAGCCATGAATTAGAAAAATAAAAGTATTAGCCATGCATAACTTGAGTCATATAAACAATAACCATAAGTAAAATAATGTTTAAATTAATAAGTAAATATATTACCATAAAATACACTAACTTATAGTATTTTCAACACGGCTTATGGTTATGAATTCATTGTCTACATCCTCCCTTGACAAAGTTATTGTGTCAACTTCATTTGAAAATAAAGTACTTAAGTCTTGTTCATGGTATGCCTCACTTTCGCATATAACATCTCCAACTTCTCCCATATCATACAAATCCCTTGGCATCATGTGAACAACCACACTCCATCCTTTATTTACTTCATCATCAACATAATACACCATTTGTGCTTGTGAAGCTTCAATAAAAGGATCATGCTCTTCACGTTCACCAGTGTGAATACATCGAGAAAAATTTACTAAGGTAAATTGCCAAGCATCTTTTCTAAATCCCCTTTCACGTGTAGTATCTGCCCATTTACACTTAAAAAGTGTAACTTTTAAAAAAACATAGTAGTTAAGCTCAATTATGTCTTCCAACTTTCCATAGTATGGTAAATCTGCTTGCCTCAAATTTGCATCAACATTACTTGCAACACATTATGTACTTGAAGTTAAAAATACTCCATTATTTTGAGTTTTTAGACCTTGATCTCGTCTCATGGTTCTAAACTTGAATCCATTAATGTTATATGCAATATATCTTCTTGCAACTGACATTGGACCTCTGGCTAAATACTTTATGTCATCAGACACTAAATCTGTAATGTCTGGATTTGTAACCTAATTAAAGAATTATGTTAATCACAAAATTTATTAAAATATTAATATAAAATTATTATTTGACTCACCCTATTCAAAAACCAATTCGCAAATTCTTTAGTAACTATTTTTTCTATCTCAGTAGCTGAAGGTCTTCGACTTCTTGCTCTTCTCTTAATGGATGTTCTAAATTCACTAAAAGAAACAAATAACATGTTAATATATTTAGATATTTCTCATATCATATATAATATATTTAGACACTTACTCAATATATGACTTGACTTTTGGACAATTCAGTAGCAAATATCGGTGCGCTTGTATTTTTTCTAATGGTGTAAGAGTGTAAGTTGAAGAATTTCCAATCGGTCTACGAAATTGAGGATAGATAGAAGATATTTGAGAAGTATCGTTATCATTAGGACGATCATCAACACGTCGACCTCTATTCATTCTTGACTCAACTTCTTCATATAGTGAATAAAAATTGAGGGTGTCTTCAGCCAAATAAGCTTCACTTATAGAACCTTCTGGTTGTGCCTTATTCCGTACAAAGGACTTCAAATGACCTAACTCCCTATAACCATAAAAATAATAAAAATAAATTTACTTAAACATGTAAATGACTTAATTATAAGAAAAAAAATATTTACCTCTCAATTGGATACATCCATCGGTAATGCACTGGTCCTCCTAATCTCACTTCTTCAACTAGATTACAAGTTAAATGGACCATTACTGTGAAGAATGACGGAGGTAATAATACTTCCAAATGACAAAGAGTGAGCACAATCCGATATTGTAGTTTATCAAGATCTAATATATTTAATTTTTTGCAACACAACTCTTTGAAAAATGAGCAAAACTCCACCAACACTGAAGTCACCCCATCAGGAAATATATTACGTATAGCTAGTGGAAGTAAATGTTGCATAAGGATATGACAATCATGACTCTTCAATCCAAATATCTTGGTCGTTTGATCATCAATACATCGAGAAATGTTACTTGAATAACCATCTGGAATCTTTACGTTCTTTAGTGTACTGAGAAATATCTTCCTTGCTTCTTTTGTCATTGTAAACAATAAAGGAAGATATTTTCCATTTTCATTTGGCCAAAGATCTTCTTTAATACCCATATGTTTTATATCTTGACGAGCTTGAAGGTGATCCTTTGATTTATCATCTTTAAGCAATGTATACAACACATTATCACAAACATTCTTTTCAATATGCATAACATCAAGATTATAACGTAACAGATTATCCTTCCAATAAGGAAGATCAAATAAGATGCTCTTTTTCTTCCATTGCTTCACTTTATCTTCTACACGGGCTCGTTTCGTTCTACTACTTGACTCAACATTTCTTTCAATAGTTACATTGACTGCATCTAGTTGTTTCAAAATTTCAGACCCAGATAATAATAATGGTGGCCCCCTTTCCTCAATGGTTCCATCAAAGTGCTTCTTCATCAATCTAAATTTATGGCCCCTCTCTAAAAATCGTCGATGACCCATAAAACACCATTTTTTACTATAATCCAATCGACAAGGGATTGTATCAAAATTACAAGATGGGCAAACATAACCAGTATAAGTGTTCCACCCAGATAAAGCACTAAGCCCAGGGAAGTCACTAATTGTCCACATAAGAGCTGCTCGCATTCTAAACACTTCATTCAAGGATGAATCATAAGTGTGCACACCCTCACTCCATAGCTCATTTAACTCTTTGATTAAAGGTTGTAGGAACACATCTATATTTTTACTAGGCATTCGTTTACCAGGGATGACCATAGAAAGAATGAGAGAAGTTTGCCTCATGCACTCCCAAGGAGGACGATTGTATGGATTTAGAATCACTGGCCATATGCTATAGTTATTACTCATGGTTCCATAAGGATTAAAACCATCTGTAGCTAAGCCAAGGCGAACATTTCGAGATTCAGAAGCAAATCCAGGATGAATTTGGTCAAATTTTTTCCATGCTTCACCATCCCTTGGATGCCTTAACAATCCATCTGGGTTACTCCCTAGTGCATGCCATCTCATGGACTTTGCAGTTTTAGAACATGCAAATAATCTTTGCAATCTTGGCTTCAATGGAAAGTAACGTAAAACCTTTACTGGTACTTTCTTTTTACCCTTACCTTTTGTCTTCCACCTAGACTTTTCACAATGTTTGCAAATATCCAATCTTTCATCTTCACCCCAATACAACATGCAATTATTTGTGCATACATCGATCTTAGTATAATTGAGCCCAAGTTTATGGATCACTTTCTTTGCCTCATAAAAAGAAGTAGGGATTTTTGCATATTCAAATGCATCTTTCAATAACTCCAAAATCAACATCATTGCTTTTTCAGTCACACCACACAGGCACTTTATATGGTACAACCTCAACAAAAAAGATAACTTTGAATATTTGTGACACCCTTCATACAATTCTTCATTACCATCTCTAAGCAAATCATTAATGTCTCTATGTCCTTCTGTAGGAATATTATTTATAGGCTCTAATGGTTCATCTGAAGAGGTAGATTCCATAAAATGGTCTCTGTTAACTCTAAATGCATCATTTATCATATCCAAAACTACATTTGTGTCTTGCATTGCCTCAACTATTACTTCAATTTCTTCTGATATAATCTCTTCATATTTTTCACCATGCCATATCCAAAATTTATAATTTTCTGGGAATGCCTTACAAATTAAATGGTCTCGAACATCATCTCTAGTTGCCCATTTGTTAAAGCGACATTTATGGCAAGGACACCTAATTGTGTCATTAATTGATCCATTTTCAAATGCAAAATCTAAAAACTTATCCAACCCATCCAGATATTCATCTGTGTTTCGCGGCATATCAATCCACGATTTATCCATATGACCATTCAACTACATTTAAAAAAAAGTTAGCATATGATATCAAAATTTCAAATATAATTTCAGCATTTTTTTTAAAAAAAAACTAGCTATCTTAACAATATACTAAAATGAGATAATGATAAATTATTGTTAAAAAAGAATAGATAATGTTGCAAAAGCACATGTTTAAGTATGAAATACATTAATGTACACAATTAAAATATACTAAATAAAAAGACTAATTTTATCAAAAAAAGTTAATTAAAAAAGACTCACTTAAAAACAATAGTAGGAGTTCATTATCTGTTGCTTCTAAGGTGATGTTCAACACATTAAAGTTGAGAAGATCCTCTTAAGCCTTCACTCTTAGTGATGAAAATCAAAATAATGATCCTTTCTTTTGATCAAAATCAAAAGATTTTTGGAGATTCGGTCAACAAGGAATTTAATGAACCCTACAATATTCTGCACATATTTACACCAAAAAAAAAATATTAACCATATTTATATTATTGCGTTATAATTATTAACAATATATAAACACATGCAGTTACTGCCCCTAGATGAAATGGTTGAGTTTAGAAGCATAATTCTGATAATTATAGGTTTATGAAAAAGGAAATATTCATATATGATTGTGTATGCAAAAGTATTCAACTTGATAGTAAGCTAAAACTTGACATTAAAACAATCTATAATATCATATGTAGCATGCTAGTTTAGATCATAAATGTCATGCTTAACACCTCAATCAAAAAAGAGCATTATCTGAATTATATTTAAAGTAAAAATCCAGCATGGTCTTTAGACTACAAGCCTGCTTCTTTAGTACTAAAATCAATTTTCAAAAAAAAAAAATTGATAGTCAAAATCATATTTTTACACCATGCATAAATTTAATTATCAAAATCAATTTCTAAAACATTTTGCTTTCCCAAAATTGATTCCAAAACATTTTTCTTTCTCAAAATCGATTCCAAAGGGTAAACAAACAAGCACTACATCAGACATATTTTTGTAACATTTTTTACTACTTTTTATGAACAAAAAGGATAATTGTAGTACAACAATACAAAAAAGAGAAAAAATAGAGAAACTTTTAAAATATGATAAATAATATCATGTAATAAAGATATAAAAAATATTATACAAATAATAAAAATAAATAATAACTATTTTTGTTTTTATTATTTTATGTACAGAATATTGGAGATAAAAAAATATAAAATATAAAATATTTTTTAAAATAAAAAAAAACATCTTAACAACTTCTAAATTAGCTATATACTAGTTCCGAAACTAAATCTTTATCCATTCTAATATTCTATGTAAACTACAGTCGTTCCTTTGAATATTATGTAACCATAAAGTTCAAATGGTTACAAACTAAATACAACCACGGAGCCTTCTTTGCTATTTTTCTGTATACCCATTTACCATGTTGTTTGAAATGTTCATTACTTGTTGCTGAAAAATTATATATATAACAAGTAAATTGTGTAAATATATTCTATATTGCCGACAGTAAATATATAAACAAAGTCACTGATAATAGTTTGCCAGCAAAATACCAACCAATCAACAAGAATTAAAAAAACAAAAATATTTCCTTTTTGTGTAATATATTTAGAGATTAAAATATATAAATTAATATTTTTAATTAAAAATATTTTAAATTTTAAATTTGATTAAATAAATAAATTTTAAAAATAAATATACATACTAATACTTTTGAAATTAAAACTATAGAAAAGTTTAATACTAGAAATAAAAATAAAAAATTTTGAAAAAAATGAGATTAAATTATAAAAAAATAATAAAAACTAAAGTTAAATATAAAATATAAAATATAAAACTAAAAATTTAACTATATTTTAATTAATATTTATCAATCAAAAGTTTAGTGTATATAATAAAATTTTAACTGCCTTACTTTAATTTTAAATGATATTTTTTTATCTGCTATTAAAATAAAGCAAATAAAAAATAAGATTATTTGGAGTCCAATCTATGACAACCTAATTAAAATATGTCACTTTAGCCTATTTTGTGTGTGCTTTTTTGTAAAAGTTACAATAACTAAGTAGTCTTTAACGTTGAGAATGCAGAGAAAGTGTAAAGAAAGTTACCAATGTAATGTGTAAGGACACAACCATCAAAAAACCCCCTTGCAAGTTTTCCAGGATAAGTGCTTCCACTAGGAGGATTATTCACTTCCAAGTGCAAAATATTCCCTATATCAACGTACGACTCTCCAAAAACAAACAATTTCACAAGGTTTTTGTTGTATACTGCATATGACTTTTTATCCCCTTCTACTTCTGCAACATTCATATAACTCTAATTAATTACCAAACATTCATATAACTCTAATTAATTACCAACCAACAAACTGAAAGTCAAAGTAATATAATTTGATTGTGATGTTAGCTCGAAATCAATTACTTACCTGCTAAAGTAATATATATTCAAGTGTGTTCATGGGTTTAACTAAAGGTAATGATGTTCATTTATTTTAAAGCTCCTTTTGATCCATCAACACATTTCACTTGTTATTGCTCCCTGTAATTCAGGCTAAAGCATGCGTCTGTAATTCAGGCTAACGCATGCGTACTTATCCTCTTAGTATGGTGCTACTTTCTTAGGTTTCTAATCCTTGCAAAATGCTACTTGCATGTTGCTATTCACCAAACATTCAAACAAATATATGTAATACCAGCCATAGTTAATAAGTAAATAATAGATTTTCAACTGTATAAGTAAATAACAGATTTTCAACTGTATAGCTCACAATTATTTTCCCTTTCCTTGTAGAATCCTGTTAAAATTTATTTAACCATCACGTCCTCATTTACATCTCATCTAATTTTCAATTCTTTACAACAACTACAACTAACTTAGCTTGTATATCTTCCTGCAAGGAAGTCCTATATTAAGGACACCAATGCACTTGCTTACCGCTCCAATAACTATCACTCTGTACCAATTTGTTTGATGCAGCATTTTATAAATTCTTCTAGTGTCTTCGTACTCATTTCTATAGTTACTTCGGAGCTATCAAACAAATCCATAAACATCTGGCTGAGTTTATTTACTGTATTTTATAGTAAATAATTATTTTATTTATGTGAAACTTGACCTTACAAACATGAGATTTTTTACGGAATTAAGAGAGTGAAGGATTACAAAATATCAACATTATTGGAAGATAAAAAATTCATCTATAAAACAAAATATCAACATAACCAATAAATAAAAAAATGGGGCTTCAAATGCTAGAATCTCTTATTAGATCTGCCTCTGCTAATCGGAATTTTAGAAAAATGGAAGCTACATCAGCATTCACCGCTGCTTCTAATGATTTTTCATCAAGCACAGGTTCTGTAAGCAAAAAATATCAAGAGTGATTTTTCAACGCTCAGAACTTTATTAGAGGATTTAGTATGATTCAACACCTACATCTATTAAATCCTTCAACTCATCCCATTTATCACAGTTTGAAGTTGAGAAGAAACAAGATTAGAAACTGAGAAGAAACAGTGTACCTTCTCTGATGCGCCTGGAGAAGATAAGTGTTACGGGCTCATTGCAAAATCGAAGACAAGAAATTAATCTGCTTCAACCGTTGGTTCAGATTTAAAATTGTAAGAAACAACTGGATAAATGCAAAATTCAAGGAAAAGATTTCAAAAAAAATTTTAACGCGTTTTCAAATTGTTTTTCGAAGCGTGAAAAGCATAAGAGAAAAAGTGGAAGGGGAAAAGTTGACCCTATAAAGAAAAAAGTGGAAGGGGAAAAGTTGACCCTAGAAAGAAAACTAACAGTAAGTGAAAATAAAAATAAAAATATATAAAATTAAAATAATAAATTATACCAAATATTTATAAAAATTTGTTATATTTAAAAGAAATGCAAAAAATTAGTAGCGGTTTTTTAAGACCAACAGAAAATATATGCCAAAAACTCTCCTTATTTTTGTAGTGTCATCAAATAGTTATCTCATCACCTTTGAATACCATTAGTCTTCTTTTCAAATAAACGAGTTGGATCGTTGAATTTTTGCTTAGTTAAATTTAAGAATTAATATAATTTTAGCAATTGAAGGGGAACATATATATATATATATATATATATATATATATATATATATATATATATATATATATATATATATATATAAACTTATTGAGATGTAAAACTAGAATTATTTGTGCCCATGAATCAACAATGCTTGCAAAGATAATGTTAAGCATATGAACTTATAACATAGTATCCGCATTCTGTAACCCAACTTATCTTTGACACTACAAAAAATGAAAAAAATATAATTACTACATAATATAAAAATAATTTATTAAATATTAGAAATTAGCACTAAAACAATAAATTACTAGCATGTAACAATATTTGCTCATATTCCTCCATGAAAGTCATCTCGAATAATATTTACATTATTAATTTCATTTTCTTCATTTATAATAGAATTGTTTGATGAGTAGGTGCTCAATGAAATATCAACACTTATCATATCAATGATGTCATCACTATCAATTATGGTCTTTCCTAGAAGAACAATTGACCATATTTTGTTAGAAAGATATTGGATATAAAACATTTACTTTTCTTGGTAAGCTAAGATTAAAATAGATCATCCTTATAAGCTATTTTATCAAGGTCCACCAATGTAAAGCCCAATTAAAATTGTAAGTCGCTTACATTTAAAAATGGGCATTCTGAATTTAGTGTAATCAATCTCCCAACTTTCTTCAATAACTCCACAGTGATATGAAGGGCCTAACAAGATTTTTATCTTTCAAACTAGAAAAATGCATTGACTTAGCCACTATCATTATCTATCTATTTTGCATAATCCTTTTTTCATCTTAGAACTTTGTATAAAAGGAAAATTTATTAATATCATATATGCTCCAACATATGATATCAAAATTAGGGTTATGTGCTAGCTATTTTAAAGTCTTAGAAACAATTCATCATTATTGATGATGTCATAAACAAGGGTAAAAGAAGTTTTGTGATGCTCATTTAACAACCATTTTTCATTTATTCAAAGGTGTTTTTCCCTAATGATGGTTTTGTGAGAACTTAAATAAGGTTGAACCTCATCAGTATTATTCAAAATATACCAAGGTTCTTGAAGGACATCCTTCTGACTTATGCTTTTCACAGTTATGCCTCATGTATCCTTACCTTCATACCTTCCATCATGATGAGACTTAGGAATCCCTATAGGTTCTGCTTCTGATAAATACTGTGTATAAAATTCAATAGTCTCTTCTGCTATGTACTTTTCAATAATGGATGATTTAGGATACTATGAATTCTTAACATACCTTTTTAGTATTTTTATATACAATTCAACTAGATACATCCACCATAAATAAATAGGTCCACATAACTTAATCTCCTTCACAATATGAACGATTAAGTGAACCATGATGTACAAAACAGATAGAGGAAAATACATCTCTAATTGGCATAAGCTAATCACAACTTTATTTTCAAGCTCATCCATTTTTTGGGGTCAACAACTTTGCTACATATAACATTGAAGCAGAAGCATAACCTACTTATGTCAAGTCTAATATTTTTAGGTAAAATGTCATGAATAATTACTAGTAGTAGCTTTTGTATTAACACATAACAATCATGGAATTTTAAACCAACCAACTTGAGATCTTTCATCGAGACAAACCTTTTGAAGTTTGAAGAATAACTGTGGGGGACTTTTAATTCATGACATGTTGGAGGTAAACAAATTTACTTACTAACAGACTGTGAATCTAACTCTTCTCTAATATCCATATGAAGCAAATCTAATTGAGAATTAACATCATCCTTTGTCTTATCGTGTATGTTTAAGAATGTTCACATACATTTTTTTCATATGAGTGACATCGATACAGTGTCTTACATCTAGCTTGCACCAATAAGGAAGATCAAAGACGATTTATTTATTCTTCTATATATTTCACTTGGTAGAATTTTTGTGACTTTTCAAACATAATTTGGATGTCCTTGATTTGTTCATACACTTCTGTCGTAACCGTAATTCCGACGAGACGACGAACTTGCTAAATTTTTTGAAATGAATTTATTTGATATGTGTGGAGTCGCCACCAAATTTTATTTAAGGGAAAAATATTTGGAAAAACCCTGACTTGAGGATGAGATTTAGGTTCGGGAGTCGGTTACAAGTAGGGCTAACACCCTACTTGCCCGTTCCGAAGAACGGTACCCTAAAACTGAGTGTGTGATTTTTGAAAATGTTTGATCCCTTAATTAATATGAAAATAAATACTTGATGGAGGTTAGCCTGACAGGACTTGATCCTGCTCCTACGTATTTCCTGGTGCAATGGGAAACTCAAGGCTTTTGTAGTTCTGGTTATATTTTGAAAGGTTAGACTTTCGAAAGTGTTTGAAAGAGTGTTTGAAATGTGCTCGAAGGCTTGACCTTCGGAGCTACTTGGAAAGTAAAAATAGCTTGACTATTTTTGAAAATTATTTTTAAGAAGACGATCCTCATCCACATATGCACAGGGCTCAAGACAAATACGGCTGCACTTGGACTCATACGAATCTCTAAACAACGAACAGCAGAAAAAGTTACCAGTTCGTGGCTTAGAACTCGTCGCGTAAGATTAAGAATCGCAAAACAAGATTTTTTATTTTGAAAATCATGGAATAAAGATGAGCAAGGTTTTTATTTTGTAAAAAGGAAAGGCAACCCTAATCCACATATGCACAAGGCCCAAGACAACTACGGCTGCACTTGGACCCATACGAATCTCTAAACAACGAATAGTAGAAAAAGCTACCAGTTCGTGCTTAGAGCTCGTCGCGTGAGATTAAGAATCACAAAACAAGCTTTTTATTTTTGAATAACGATGAATGAAAAAGACAAGACACAAATAACTATTAGAAATTTAAGAGGGAATTTATCAATTAAGGAATTTTATGAAAATACTTGATAATCTTGAATTTATTTAGGAATTATAGAATTTTTATGAATTACTTAGGAATTTTGGAAATTTTTTTTTAATTTCTGGAATTTTTTAAATTTTTATTAATTTCTGGAAATTTTGAATTTTTTATTAATTCTAATTTTTCTGTAATTTTTATTAATTTTCTTAATTTCTTGAATTTTTTTTATTAATTTCTAGAAATTTTGAATTTTTTATTAATTTCTGGAATTTTTGAATTTTTTATTAATTTTCTGTAATTTTTATTAATTTTTTGAATTTTCTGTAATTTTTATTAATTTTCTGTAATTTTTTATTAATTTCTGGAATTTTCTGTAATTTTTATTAATTTCTGAAATTTTTGAATTTTTTATTAATTTTTGAGAGAAATGAGTGTTAATTCCTATTTACCAACAAAGTAGCCACAAGGGATCGAACTTGCTCCACTTACCCAAAACCAGATTGAGTTGGCCATTTGAACCAAGCTTTCAGTTTTATTAATATTCTGTGAATCTATTATGTGCAGTGCATCATGGGATTCACCTCTTAATTGAGTAAGACTTCATAGGTGGCTCCCACTACAAATTCCCTATGTTTAGACGCCTAATCGTGCATGCATGGGGCTAATTTAACCTTTCATTTTGGCAATTCGAGCACATGCAAAGCGGAATCTTACGAGCACGACGCATACATAGTGTAAAACATGCTCCTACATGGTTTTCAGCCTAGCCTTTTGCGTGGTTTTTGTTCATTTTACGTAAAGCAAAGGCGCGAGGGGTCCATTTCTAAAGGGCTGTGGCTCGAGCTTGGAAGTTCTATGCTCATAGAGCTCAGGTGTTCTTCACATGTTAAAAGAGCTCTTGTAAGTTAAGAGTGGGACCATGGTGCTGCATGGTGTTTTTGTCAATTTAACAAAGAACCCAGGCGTGTACCGGATCTACCTTGATGGGTTGTGACTACGGTTCTTCAGGATAGCTTTTGGCCAGCACTAGAGTTGGCTCAGCCTGGTCGTCTAGTGATGCGGAGTTTCGAAGTCTTAGGCAATGGTGTGGTAAGTTTGTTGCCAAGGTGACTTCCTCTTCTTCGAGTGTATTTCTTGCAGTTTTTCCTGAGCTTAGACACTGTTACACTTACCTTCTATTCAACGTGCCCCTATTGTGCAGAGGTTTTATGCCCAACAAATGAGCTCTCGGCTACTCCATTTTTCTGTTACATACATGGGTGAGCCTAGATTTGGTAATGCATTCGCCACAATTTCGGATAGTGGCTAATATTGGTGATGAGTTCATGCACCCCTGCATGTGTAACCCGTCTCTTGATCGAGTAGGGGCAAGTCATGGGTCAGCCATTGACAAACTTTGGCAATAGAACCCATGGAATAACCTTTACTAAGGGATCCTTGACACGCTCGTCGTAAACGCGCAAAAATAATTTCTAGATTTCCCCCAAACTATTGGTATAGTATAAGGTGCAACCTAGGTCATCTCCCAAAGACCATTTCAGATTCTTAAGCAAATAAGGAGAAAATTAGAACAAGGGGGTTTTTGTAAAGATGTGATATCAAATGCTAAATACAAAATACAGAATGAAATTAATTTCACTTAACAATTATCAACTCAAGGAATTCAGAGGCTATTTTCTTAACTAATCATTGATCACTAAAATCATGCATTGTGTTTATCAACCTAGGATCATCTGGAACCCCTAGAATGATCCTTGAATTCTCTACTGAGAAACCTCTCAGAATTTAATTGATTATGATCAACAAGATTTAGTAACCACTTAATCTTTTATCTAAACCAATTTTACAATCAGAATTCAGTTGAAGTAAGTAATAAAATGAAAACCTTCAATTCAATTACTTAATTTCTACTCTTCAAACTTTTGGAAAATGATTTACCAATCAAAAACCAATTATAAATCAATTATACATTAATCAAAATACGTCAACCGATCAAACTTTGATTAAAAGAATAAAATTGAAGAATATAGTAAAGTAGAGTAGAAATCACTCAATAAGCATGTAAATAAAGATCAAGACCTCAAAGTTAAAATGAAAATAGCTTGAATCCTTGAATTGAAACTACAAACCTAGCCTTCCATGAAGGAGGCAAACTAACAACAAAGAAAGAGGCAAACTAACAACAAATAAATCCTAAGCCTTCCATGTAGGAGGTTCCTAACAACAAATAAATCCTAAGCCTTCCATGTAGGAGGCAACTAACAATAAAGAAAACATAAGCCTTCCATGAAGGAGGCAAAACTAACAAGAAAGAAACAAAGAGAGAAAGAAAGAAAGAAAATGGTATTGGAGTTAATCTCCAAAATGGTGTGTGTCTCCTCTTGCAAACCCTTCTATTTATAGAGGATTTTTGAGGCATCATCTTCAGAAAGTCACCAACTAGGATATTACTTTTCTACCCTTTTCTTGCTTTCACATGGGCTTTGTTGAAATTGCAAAACACTTTTGAATTTTTGCCACCAATGAGCACAACAATTTTTACTTTCTTGCACCGCAATTTCGGATGTTCCCATGTCCGAATTAGAGCTTGACTTCTGAACAAAAGTTGTAGCCCTGGATCTTAGCTGTCCAACAAAGTTGATTTCATCTCAATATGACTTCTATATCTCAAGATATGGCCGGATCTTTGCACACTGTTCAAATTCCACGTCAGCAACACTATCTCATCTTTTGAGATAATTTCGGAGTCCTAAACATCCCATTTAGAATCTGCTCTTGCTTTGTAACTATGGACACTTCTTTAAGCTTTCATTCAAGACAAATTTCATGATTTTTGGATGTCTACAACTCCTATTATGCACAAAATACTATAATAGTGTCATTTTAATCGGGTAAGCAAAGAAATTCAATTAAACTTCATATGAACCCAAACTCATAAAATATGACAAAGATCACTTAATTGAACATATAAGAAGTCTTAATGAGATAAAAGTGAGAGATAATTATTTATGAAATCTATGCTTATCAAATTCCCCCACACTTATCTTTTGCACGTCTCGGGCAAACTTAAGTTAAGGATTGGTGACTATTCATTTTTTTTTTTGAAAGAACATCAAAGTTTTGAGTTGATTTCTCAAGAATTCACAAAATTTCATGAAGCATTATTTCATCACATTTTTGAAATTACTTAGAAAGGCAACTTTAATTTGAAAAACATAGATTGAGAAAGATAAAACCTCACATGATATACTCTGAATCTCTCAAGTGTTTGATTTGGTAAGTGTTTCTCTCAAATTCAATCCATGAAAGATGAACTATCATAGGCTTGCATATCTTCTACTTCTCTACTACTATGTACACATGCAATGCACAAATCAAGAGGTCTTTCTTTTGGTTCTAACGGGATTAGAAAGATGAAATGATATATTGAAGAGATACAATGTTAGACCAAGGAAAATGGTGAGGATTGAGAATTGATTGTAAGTGCAAGTGTGAGAAACAGATATCACTTCTTCATTTTTTTTATTTTTTTTTATTATTATTATTATTTTTTTTTTTCAATATAATAGTTTATTTATTAATTTATTGCTTCAGTTTTTTTTTTCAACCATGATATTGATGAACACAACAATAATCTCCCCCACACTTATTGAAACACTTATGGTATGATAAATCCAGTATTCCTCACCTTCTATGGTCAAACAGAGTTGTTTTTTTTTTTTTTTGATTTATGGTGAGCTAAAAAGAAGAAAAGGCTAATCGGCTCAAAGGGCTGATCAAAGGATAAAATTATATGGTTTGGTTATTTGGCCAAGTGGTTTGTTCAAGAAAAACAGTGCCTCAATCATTTTTGTACAAATCATGTGAAAATGTAGCTTCAAAAAGAATCAATGCAAGTTCTAAAGTAACATATTCCATGGATGAAAATCACACAAGAAAGAAAATAATAATAAGGCTCAAAATCTCACAGGTAATATATTTATCAAATCTAATCTATCCAGTTCAAATATGTGTTGCCAAACTAATTAATCTCGAAATGTAAATCATTTTGCTTCAATTATTTTATGAAATCTAAAGAAAAACATACTTTCACATTCAAAATTTTTTTTATTTTTTTATTTTTTTTATTTTTTTATTTTAAATCATAAGATGCGTATCAAGAGTCAAGTGTAACTCCTTACTCAGCCATCTTACTCAAAGCAAGTTTATGAATCTAACCTAATTTTTTTTTTTTTAATTTTAGATATCGGACCATCTTCCCCCCCAACCTATCCAAGACATTGTCCCCAATGTCTTAGATGGAATTTCATATAACAGGAAAAGAAATGTAAGAAAACCATCAAAGTAAGGAAAATTTATAACCGAAGAGTGGTATCTAGTTCTCTTTTATCTCTGCCATCCGGATTTGGTTGGTTCACCAGCTGCATTGCTTGACTGAGCTCAGATGTAGGATTTTGCAAAATCTCAAGTAGCTGTTCAACAGTTGAAGCAGATACTATGATGTTGCGCATGGATTGTGGCATGAACTCCTGCTCTACTGCATGATCTAAAAAGGATATCAAACCATTATAAAAGCCATTAATATTCAATAAGCCCAAAGGTTTTTTATGAAAATTCCGATAGGCCCAAAATATAATGGTAAAAATTTCTTCCATTGTTCCAAGACCACCAGGTAATGCAATAAATGCATTAGAATTAACCAACATGTGTCTCATACGGTCATGCATGGTTGCAACCTTCAATTCAGTACCCAGGGTGAAGTAGGAGGTGCTCCCATTTTTTAAGCCAACACCTAAGATGTTACACCCCTTTGTGAGTGCAGATCCTGCAACACATCCTTTTAAACCCTGAATCCCTCCCCCATAAACAAGATTGATTTTTCTTGCAGCTAATGCCTTACCAAGGGTATAAGTTGCATGTTGAAATTCTCCATCCTTTCCAAGGTTAGACCCACCAAAAACACAGATAGTATTGATCTTATCCATATACGGTGTTTCTATCTTTTTTGAAAAAATATGTCATAGAGGTTGATAATTTATAGGAACTCAATATCAGACAAGGAGATCGCTTGAATAGTGCGGGATCAGGATTTGGTAGCAAAAGTTTGAATTTTTGTTGCAAAAGTTTGAATTTTTGTTGCAAAAGTTTGAATTTTTTGTTCAAGGAAAAGGTGAATGTCAGAGGGGAAAGACTTTAAGCAGGGGTGAAAATTTCAAAAAAAATGGTGGCCCAATAAATTGAAAAGACAATGTAAATGACAAACATACACGCATGAGAATGAACAGTAGTTGTGATTGTGGCTCACATCTTCCTCTGGTTTTACGTCCAGTAACGGCTGAAACGCCTTCTAAGAGTCGAGGATGTGCTTCCCATTAGTTTTCTTGTAAACTGACAACAGGGTCTTTTAAAGTCAGATTCCCAAGACTATAACGTGCTTTTTCCTTACGGAACAGTTCAAACAAATCAAGAAGGACTCCTTGTACATGCCCACTAGGATGCGTCTCAAGAGTCTGAATGATATCATCCAATGACTCCTTACTCAGTCCATCCTTTATGAATTGAATTTTGTCCTCTCGATTTCTTGAAACCATTCCAGGGTTCTTGCATCTTGTGTTACAGGTCCATCTTGCACACCTGTAGCAAACTCCAATTCTTTTTGCCCTTCTCTTCTTTGCATAGGAACTTCTTCCCATACCTGGCATGTTTTTAACAAATGATTCTTGAAATTCACCTGCTAAACGTACCTTAGCTTCAATGATCCAACGGATATCTTCTGGAAGGCCTAAGAGTGTTAATGCTCTCAATCGTTCAAGTCTGCAATTGTAAATGTCTTTAAGAAAATTTCTGGGGAGAGTAGGGAACAAAATTTTGATCCTGGTGAGAGCTTTCTCCATTTTTTTCTTAAAACACTCAAGTTATTATTCCTGCAAGCTCAATGTGGTGTAATAGTTGGGATGATTTAAAAGGTGAAGAAGGAAGTTGAGAGATTAGTTGAAACTTATAAGCGAGGAATGTGAGAGAGGGAGAGGGAGAAAGAGAGAGAGAGAAAGAGAGAAAGAGAGAGAGAGAGGGAGAAAGAGAGACTTCTCTTGAATTTATTGCAGGTATGTGGCATTGTGCAAATGCACTTCTTCTACCGTGTGCTTTTGAAAACCTTCGAAAAATGGTTTAAGACGATGTCCATTCACCTTGAAGATTTTTTCAGTTACCTCATTTTTTATTTCCACTGCACCATAAGGAAAAACATTAGTAACTACAAATGGTCCTAACCATCTAGAGCGTAACTTACCAGGCATAAGCTTTAGCCGAGAATTGAAAAGGAGAACTTTTTGTCCAACGGAAAACTCCTTTCTTGCCAACTTTTTGTCATGAAGAGCTTTGACCTTTTCTTTGTAAATTTTGGAGTTTTCGTATGCTTCTAATCGAATTTCTTCAAGTTACTGCAATTGAAGCTTCCTATGGATTCCTGCTTGGTCTAGATCCATGTTGCATTTCTTTACTGCCCAAAATGCTCTATGCTCTAATTCAACTGGAAGATGACATGCTTTACCAAAGACAATCCTGTAGGGAGACATGCCAATGGGTGACTTGTAAGCTGTCCTATATGCCCATAATGCATCAACAAGGTGCAAGCTCCAATCCTTCCTGTTAGGCTGAACTGTTTTCTCTAAGATTTTCTTGATCTCTCGATTAGAAACTTGAGCTTGACCATTTGTTTGAGGATGATATGGGGTGGAGACTTTATGCAAGACTCCATATTTGCGGAGTAGGGCTTCCATTGTGCGGTTGCAAAAATGAGTACCTTGGTCACTAATTAGAGCTCTAGGAATGCCAAACCTGCTAAAAATGTTAGACCTGATAAAATCTGCAACAACTCGAGCATCATCAGTACGGGGTGGCTTTTGCCTCCACCCATTTTGAAACATAATCAACAGCTAGCAAAATGTAAACAAAACCAAAAGAGACAGGGAATGGACCCATAAAGTCTATACCCCAAACATCAAATACCTCACAAAAGAGAAGTGGTTGTTGGGGCATCTCATTTCTGCGCGAAATACTCCCTATTCTTTGGCACTGCTCACAAGTTATGCATAATCTGTGTGCATCACGAAATATTGTAGGCCAATAAAAGCCTGAGTCTAGTACTTTTCTAGCTGTCCGTTGTGGCCCAAAGTGTCCACCACAAGCTAGGGAATGGCAAAAGGTAAGTACAGACTGAACTTCATGATCTGGAACACACCTTCTAATGATTTGATCACTGCATGTCTTCCAAAGGTATGGTTCATCCCATATGTAGTGTTTGGCATCACTTTTCAACTTGGCAAGTTGCGATTTGGTGAAGTGTTTGGGTATTTCTTTAGCAACCAGATAGTTTACCAAATCTGCATACCAAGGATCTTTCCCGTGCAATTGATAGAGATGCTCTTCTGGGAATGAATCTGCAATTGAAGTTTCTTCACAAGGTTGCTGGATCCGACTTAAATGATCTGCTACAAGGTTCTCTGCACCATTCTTGTCTTTAATCTCTAAATCAAATTCTTGTAACAGAAGCATCCAACGAATCAGTCTTGTCTTAGCATCTGTCTTCTTCAGCAAGTATTTCAAAGCTGCATGGTCAGAGAAGACAATAACTTTAGATCCAAGCAAATAGGAGCGAAATTTATCTAATGCAAACACAATTGCCAAAAGCTCCTTCTCAGTAGTTGTGTAATTGGATTGGGTTGCATCAAGTGTGCGAGAGGCATATGCAATGACATGAGATCTCTTGCTAACTCTTTGAGATAGTACAGCACCAAGGGCATAATTAGATGCATCACACATTAATTCAAATGGAAGCGTCCAATTAGGTGGTTGAATGATGGGAGTGGTTGTCAACCGCTTCTTTAGTTCATCAAATGAATCCTTGCATGCTTGGTCAAACACAAATTTGGTATCTTTTTGTAGTAGTTTAGAAAGAGTTTGTGCAATCTTGCTAAAATCCTTGATAAATCTTTTGTAAAAGCCTGCATGACCAAGTAAAGAACGTACTTCTCGCACAGAAGTGGGGTAAGGTAGAGAAGTAATAATGTCTATCTTGGCCTTATCAACCTCTAAACCTTTGCTAGATACCAAGTGTCCTAAGACTATACCTTCTGTTACCATGAAATGACATTTTTCAAAATTCAAAACCAGGTTAGTCTCAATGCATCTGTCCAAAACTTTAGAAAGGCTTTCTAAGCATGCATCAAAAGAAGAACCATATACAGTGAAGTCATCCATAAACACTTCCATGCAACTTTCTAAGAAATCAAAGAAAATGCTTACCATGCATCTTTGAAAGGTTCTAGGGGCATTGCATAGACCAAAGGGCATCCTTCGATAGGCAAAAGTACCAAAAGGACAAGTGAAGGTGGTCTTATGCTGGTCTTCTGGGGCTATATGTATTTGAAAATAACCTGAAAAACCATCTAGAAAGCAATAGTGAGATTTTCCTGCTAATCTTTCCAAAATTTGGTCTATGAAGGGCAAAGGGAAGTGATCCTTGCGAGTAGCTTGGTTAAGCTTCCTATAATCTATGCACACTCTCCAACTGTTTTGTATTCTGGTAGGGATTAGTTCATCATTGTGATTTTTGACTACAGTCATGCCAGTTTTCTTAGGAACTACTTGCACCGGGCTTACCCAATCACTGTCTGAGATGGGATAGATGATACCAGCTGCCAAAAGCTTACCTACTTCCTTCTTTACCACATCTAGGATGGTTGGATTCAAACGCCTTTGTGGTTGTCTAACAGGTCTGGTGTTTTCCTCTAGCAGTATCCTATGCATACAAGTAGATGGGCTAATACCTGGAATATCAGCCAAAGTCCATCCAATTGCTTGTTTATGGCTTTTTAAGGTTTGCAGTAACCTTTCTTCCTGTTGTGGTAGAAGGTTCTTTGCTACAATGACAGGAAGCTTCTCATTTTCCCCCAAATAAGCATACTTTAGATGTTCAGGCAAAGGCTTCAACTCCAAAGGAGGTGGTTGTATTATGGAAGGAAGAGATCTATCTGAGATTGAAATGTCTGCAACACTTGCATCTAACATGTCATCTTTCAACGAAGGTTGGTCTGCAGCATTAATCCTGGAACACACAATACATGAATCAAATTCATCACATGTGCAAGTAAAATTATCTAAGTAATCTAAATCAAAATCAAAAAATTTAAAAAGTAGATTGTCAATAGAATAATCATCCGCAAGAAGGTCTATGGCATCAAGTTGAAAGAGTGAATGATTCTCTATGGGATGCTTCATGGCTTCAAATATGTTGAATTGGATGATATCATCTCCAAATTCCATAGAGAGAGTCCCCGTATGCACATCTATCTTTGTTTTTGCAGTTTTGAGGAAAGGTCTCCCTAGGATCAAGGTTGCTCTATTGATGGATGACTCATCTTCCATATCCAAAATGTAGAAGTCAGCTGGAAAGATCAGCTTATTCACTTGAACTAGCACATCTTCAAGTACTCCGGTTGGATGTGCTGTACTTCTGTTGGCTAATTGAATCACCACACCAGTTGGCTTCAGTTCTCCCAGATTCAAAGATTTATAAACTGATGAGGGCATAACATTAATGGAAGCACCTAGATCCAGCAATGCATCACCAAATGTAGAGTTTCCTATTGTGCAAGGAATGGTGAAAGTTCCTGGATCTTTACATTTCTGAGGGAGGCTGGGTTGAATTAAGGCAGAAACATTGCGTCCCACACTGATCTTCTCATCCCCTTTGAGTCTTCTCTTATGCGTGCACAGGTCCTTTAGAAATTTGGCATATTTGGGAATTTGCTTGATAGCATCTAGAAGTGGTATGTTGACTTCAACTTTCCTGAAAGTATCTAGAAGCTCCTTATACAATTCTGCATGAACATTGGGCTTGGATTGAACCATTCTATTTGGAAAAGGTAAAGACACCTTCTGATCAGCACAATTTGGGGTTTTCTTCTCATCAGATGCTTCAAGTGCAGATCGTTTATGGCAAGCTTCTTTTTGTTGATCATTCGATGTCTTATCGAAGGCTGGTGTACTTTTTCCATCAGACTTTCCCTCTGATTCAGATGGCTCATCAGAGATATCTCCAGGTGTAGAGATAAATGCTTCTTTTTGGTGTGGATTAGTCTGATTGAAGCTTTGTTGCTTTAAAATTGTAGGGTCTGTCTGCACTTTCTTCCCACTTCTCAAGGTCATGGCATTCACACTTTTGGGATTTATGACAGGTTGAGAAGGTAGTTGACCAGAACCTTGAGATTTCAATTGGTTGACAGTGGTAGCCAACTGCCCAATTTGAGTTTGTAAATCCTGAATGGTAGAACTTACATTTTGTTGAAACTGAAGATTGTTGGTTGCTAATTGCTTCATCAAATCATCAAGAGAGGGTTCAGAAGCATTAGAGGGTACAAATTGCTGCATATGCTGTTGTTGTTGTCTGAATGGCGGTGGTTGGTATTTATTTTGGGAGTCAGATGTTTGAATCCTTTGTTATTGTGGAGGACCATATCTCAAGTTAGGATGGTTTCTCCAACTAGGATTGTATGATCCAGAAGGTGGTTCAAACTTCTGTTGCTGATAATGTTGAGGAGGCCTGTATTGTTGTCCTGTGCCAAAAATACCATTTACTGTAGCCTCAGGTGTCTCACTTTCTTGCAATGTTGGGCATGCATCAGTAGGATGATCTGTAGAAGTGCAGATGCCACATGTTTTGATTTTGTCAACAACATTAAGTTGCTGTTGTTGTCCGATGGCCAACTGTCTTACGATGGAGGTTAGTTCTTCAATTCTGTTCTCCAATCGTGTATGGTCTGTCTTGGTGGTCATTTCATGGACTCCTTTAGACAAGGAATTAGTTCGAGAATTGAATTGCTGAGAATTTTCTGCCATGTTGGCAATCAAATCTCGAGCTGCTGTAGGAGTTTTGTCCATAAGTGCTCCACCACTAGCTGCATCAACCATGCTTCTGTCCATTGGCATGAGTCCTTCATAGAAATACTGAATCATTAATTGATCACTGATTTGATGGTGTGGACAAGTGGCGCATAGTTTCTTGAATCTCTCCCAATACTCATAGAGAGTTTCTTGGGAGTTCTGTCTGATGCCGCAAATCTCTTTTCTGATAGCTGCTGTTCTGGATGCAGGGAAGAATTTCTCCAGAAATAATCTCTTCATATCATTCCAGCTTGTAACAGATGTTGGATGTAGATAGTACAACCAGTCCTTGGCTCCATCATTTAAGGAGAAAGGAAATGCCTTCAACTTGATATGATCTTCAGGAATTCCTTGTGGCCGCATTGTGGAACACACAATGTGAAATTCCTTCAAATGTTTATGAGGGTCCTCACCTGCAAGGCCATGAAACTTAGGTAGCAAATGTATTAGTCCAGACTTCAGTTCAAATGGTGCATCAACATCAGGGTATTGAATACACAATGGTTGATAAGCAACATCAGGTGCAGCTAATTCTTTTAAGGTTCTATCAGCCATGTTCTTAGCAAAATATTTAAAACTATCAAAATTTAAAGATGAAAAATCACTACTGTTACTTTCTTGGTTATTACTGGATGAATGCCTTCTATGTGCTCTTTTCAAATGGTGGAATGTTCTATCAATCTCAGGATCATATGCATATAAATTTTCAGGATTGGATCGGGTCATACACAAAAAGGTGAATTCATACAGAAAATTCAAGAATGATATACCTAAAGTAAAAACAATTGTTAGAAAGATTAAAATTTTTATACAAACTCCTAAATGAGCCTAGGAAATTAAAATGGTCCCCGGCAACGGCGCCAAATTTTGACACGCTCGTCGTAAACGCGCAAAAATAATTTCTAGATTTCCCCCAAACTATTGGTATAGTATAAGGTGCAACCTAGGTCATCTCCCAAAGACCATTTCAGATTCTTAAGCAAATAAGGAGAAAATTAGAACAAGGGGTTTTTTGTAAAGATGTGATATCAAATGCTAAATACAAAATACAGAATGAAATTAATTTCACTTAACAATTATCAACTCAAGGAATTCAGAGGCTATTTTCTTAACTAATCATTGATCACTAAAATCATGCATTGTGTTTATCAACCTAGGATCATCTGGAACCCCTAGAATGATCCTTGAATTCTCTACTGAGAAACCTCTCAGAATTTAATTGATTATGATCAACAAGATTTAGTAACCACTTAATCTTTTATCTAAACCAATTTTACAATCAGAATTCAGTTGAAGTAAGTAATAAAATGAAAACCTTCAATTCAATTACTTAATTTCTACTCTTCAAACTTTTGGAAAATGATTTACCAATCAAAAACCAATTATAAATCAATTATACATTAATCAAAATACGTCAACCGATCAAACTTTGATTAAAAGAATAAAATTGAAGAATATAGTAAAGTAGAGTAGAAATCACTCAATAAGCATGTAAATAAAGATCAAGACCTCAAAGTTAAAATGAAAATAGCTTGAATCCTTGAATTGAAACTACAAACCTAGCCTTCCATGAAGGAGGCAAACTAACAACAAAGAAAGAGGCAAACTAACAACAAATAAATCCTAAGCCTTCCATGTAGGAGGCAACTAACAACAAATAAATCCTAAGCCTTCCATGTAGGAGGCAACTAACAATAAAGAAAACATAAGCCTTCCATGTAGGAGACAAACTAACAAGAAAGAAAACATAAGCCTTCCATGAAGGAGGCAAAACTAACAAGAAAGAAACAAAGAGAGAAAGAAAGAAAGAAAATGGTATTGGAGTTAATCTCCAAAATGGTGTGTGTCTCCTCTTGCAAACCCTTCTATTTATAGAGGATTTTTGAGGCATCATCTTCAGAAAGTCACCAACTAGGATATTACTTTTCTACCCTTTTCTTGCTTTCACATGGGCTTTGTTGAAATTGCAAAACACTTTTGAATTTTTGCCACCAATGAGCACAACAATTTTGACTTTCTTGCACCGCAATGTCGGATGTTCCCATGTCCGAATTAGAGCTTGACTTCTGAACAAAAGTTGTAGCCCTGGATCTTAGCTGTCCAACAAAGTTGATTTCATCTCAATATGACTTCTATATCTCAAGATATGGCCGGATCTTTGCACACTGTTCAAATTCCACGTCAGCAACACTATCTCATCTTTTGAGATAATTTCGGAGTCCTAAACATCCCATTTAGAATCTGCTCTTGCTTTGTAACTATGGACACTTCTTTAAGCTTTCATTCAAGACAGATTTCATGATTTTTGGATGTCTACAACTCCTATTATGCTCAAAATACTATAATAGTGTCATTTTAATCGGGTAAGCAAAGAAATTCAATTAAACTTCATATGAACCCAAACTCATAAAATATGACAAAGATCACTTAATTGAACATATAAGAAGTCTTAATGAGATAAAAGTGAGAGATAATTATTTATGAAATCTATGCTTATCAATCCTCTTACTGATCTCTCTCGCATTAGCAATTAGGCGCAAAAACCTGAACTAAGAGGGATCCTATTTGATGTCTACATGACAGTACAAGAAACATGGTTGTCTTCTATGAGTAAAGTTTTCGTTGGCGTTATTTCATGAGAACAGAGCATACTGTTATCACCTCATTCCTTTGCTAAAACCAATTTCACCCCATGGCTTTCGAAAATGGCCTCACGCCCTCTTCAGGTTCTAGTTTCAGAGGTTTTAATCATTGAACATCACTAAATCTGCTAGGGACAGGGGCGGTTTTCATCCAAGAACCATTATTATGACTTTTCGAAATGCTGAAAATATACTTGCAAGATTTCAAAGGAAGATTCAAAAAGTTTATCTTAAAGATCTTGGAAATCAGCCTAGCAATTTCATCGAAATCTTGAATTGAAAATTGGACACAAACATGCTCTGGTTAACAGAGGAAAACCGCATCGATTTCTACCTAGTAATGTAGATTCTCAAGCCTCAGTTTAACGAAAATTCTGATTCGATTCGAAAGAACTAACCTCTCACTCGTCGCCCCTTGGTTGAATCCGGTTCTTGCAGAGAAAGGATCAACACCAAGTTTCCCTTCACGTTCTTGTTCTGTCCTCTTTCTAAAATGGAAAAGCTCCCCGAGAAAAGTTTTTCTCTGATCCTTCAATTTGCTTAGTCCCGCTCTCTTTCTACTCAATTTTCTCCAAAAAAAAAATCAACCCCAATTCAGAGAATCTTGGGGTATTTATAAGCTCCAACTTTTACTTTCTTGCCATTTTTCCCATTATACCCTTTTGAAAAGGCCCCTTTTTCTTCAGATTTTAGTTTTTTTTTTTTTATTTCCAGAATTTACTTTTTGTTTCCAGAAAAAAAATTAGATTTCTAATTAATTTTTCTGAATTTTTCTTTATTTTTTGGAATTTAAACTTTCTATTAATTTCAATTTTAAAAATCTCTTCTTTTTTTTTTTTTCAGATTTTTAATCTTTTAATTAATTTTAAATTCTGATTTTACTTCTTGTTTTCTTATTTTTAAATCTTTATTTTCTGATTTTATTTTACTTAACTACATTATTTTGATTTTAATCATTTTGTTATTTTATTTTTATTCTCTTTTTTTCTTATTTATGTTTTTATTCCTTTATTTATTTGTTTATTTCATTTTTTAATTTCCCTTTCAATTTTCTAGATTTTTTCTTCAATTTTCAGATTTTTAATTAATTAATTAATTTTTATTTTCTATTTTTTCTTTTCTTCCTCTCCTATTTTGTTTGGAAAATTTTCTGATTTAAAGATTCCCGTTTCTTTTTCTCATAATATCTATTTTTACTGATTTTTATTTTCTTTTTGTTTCTTTTTTATTGTTTAATTACGTTTCTTTATGTACTTTGAATTTCTTGGGATTTTTAATTTAGGTTTATCCACTAATTGACTTAAACTGCGCCTCGGACATAATTGAGTGTTTATAACTTCTTCTCCAGTTAATGCCTCTAAAGTGGCTCCATTCTCTTGCATTGCATTAAAATATTTCCAATCTTGCATTAAAATTTGTTACAAAATTTGTTTGAATATTAAAATTTTTAATTTTTAATTTTAAATAAAATGAACCTTATATTTGTGAAATTTTCTAATGTTTATTATGAGAGTTGTGTACGTTACTTTAGTTTCAAAACAAGTGCTCTATATTTTACTTTAATTTTTATGTATATCTAAACATATATATATATATATATATACACACACATATACATACATTATATTTTTTTATATATGTTATTATATTTGTACATAGTTAGTATTCAATATACATGCTTTAAAATTATATAGTTAAGCTTGCGAGCCTTTTATCTTGTAGGCTTTAAGATTTAAAACTTTTTAATCAATCATTTATACAAGTTTTAAGCTCATTTATTGATATTTTTATATTGTAGGCTTTTAAACAAGATTGTAGATCTTGTATACTTTAAAATAGGTTAGACATTGACAAAAAAAAATCTATAATAGGTGACAGACCCAAGCCTCAAAATTTTTAAACAGGTCAAAGTTGAACACTTAAAGTCTAATTCAGCTTGACCTATTTTTATCCTTATTTCCTACCACTAGTTTCGCTTCCATACCCTAGTTATGTCGATTATGACAACAATAATTTACCATAAACTGTATAATGTGGACTAGCTTTATAGTGATCATTGGTTGAATTAAATGAGAAGGAGAATATGTCATAAGTTCATGAGGAAATAACCCACGAATTTCTAATGTGAATTTTGTTTTGTTTGCATGTACTTTGCATGTTATATTATAGATGACTATAACTTATTGTAGGCTTTTAAACAAGATTGTAGATCTTGTATACTTTAAAATAGGTTAGACATTGACAAAAAAAAATCTATAATAGGTGACAGACCCAAGCCTCAAAATTTTTAAACAGGTCAAAGTTGAACACTTAAAGTCTAATTCAGCTTGACCTATTTTTATCCTTATTTCCTACCACTAGTTTCGCTTCCATACCCTAGTTATGTCGATTATGACAACAATAATTTACCATAAACTGTATAATGTGGACTAGCTTTATAGTGATCATTGGTTGAATTAAATGAGAAGGAGAATATGTCATAAGTTCATGAGGAAATAACCCACGAATTTCTAATGTGAATTTTGTTTTGTTTGCATGTACTTTGCATGTTATATTATAGATGACTATAACTTATAATGGACATGGATGTCCTTATATTGTAACTTATAATCGTTCACTAGGAGTCTTTTACTTGTTGTTTCTTATATATCAAATTATATATGTAAAATAATAATGTACACATGGTTGTATGTGTGAATGTATATTATCTTAAATAAATGAATGCAAGTTTTCAAGACTAGCATGAGTGATGACATTTTAATGTTTACTATCTGCTACATTAATTGTTATGATGATACTTTCACTTTCAACAAATGTTTTAAAAAAATTGTACCATATTTTTAATATAAATATTTTATAAAATAATTTTACATCATGAAATAACAAATTAATAATAAATCTGTGATACAATTTAAGTATAAAACGAGTGTCATTATTAAGATATTACATAACTCACTTTAAAAAAAACTCTTTTTTATAGATCCTTCTAAAATAAAGTGATAATATCATTAATAATTTTCAAAACAACAAAATATAAAGACATGAGTTAAGAAAACAAAAGATTGTTGCATTTCCTTCGTTCAGATTTACATATATAAGATTGAGAATACCTGAAAAATTAATAGATAAAAAATTTTAAAAATAACAATAATTTATTAACTTAGACTCATTCAAATATAAAAATTAGAAATAATAATAATAATAATAATATATAATTCAAAATTTAATTTTTAACAAATTTCCACTATTATATGCTTATTTGATCACATATGAAGTACTATTTTTAACTAAATTAAATGGATAGGAATACCTTTAGAAATCATTGTTGAAAAAATATTTTTTATAATTTTAACCTAATTTTCAATCAAATTAATGCAATCATAATGAAAAATTAATGTAGTTATATGAGAACTCTGCATCTTAAATCCCATTTGATTTTCATGAAGTCAATATAACAAATCAATAAAGGATTAACATTTTTAATACTGCAAAATATAATATTAATTTTTTATTTTTTTATTTTCTTTTAAATAATTACACTAATATAGTATATTAGATTATTTTATTTAAACACTTACATGGCTCAATCTAGAAGGATGTAATTTATTAGGTAGAAATATTTTGTCGTTGTTATCATATAGTAGTTATATCATTGATGAAATATGTTTTTATAGGTAATAAATTCAAAATTCATGAACTGTTAGATAGCAGTTTTTATCATATTTTATCTTTAAAAATTTATAATTTGATAAAAATAAAAGACTATAAAAATTTTATATCTTTGTTCATATAGCATCGTGTGAAATTTAAGTTAAGAATGTTCATTCAATTTATTTTTATGTTTAATTGAGTAACTTTGTGATTGGAGGAAAAAAAAACAATGGGAGGAATATATAAAGAAATTGAAGAAAAAACAAAACATAAAATTATGGAGAATTGATTGTAATTGTATTGAATGCACAAAGAAGTTTTACTATTAATCACTTTTCCTAATTTTGCCCCAAAACAACTTAAGTGATGATGGTTGGAAATTCTTAATATCTAGATGCATAGTTTTTTTTTTTTTCAAAAACAATTTCTCCCCTCACATCAATTATAAATATGAAAATTTAATTATTTTAACTGACTTTTTTTTTGAATTGGGGAATTCAAAGAAATGTAGATTTTATCTCGCTTTGAGATTTAGGATTTATGAAACAACATTGCAAAACATCAATTCATCAATATAATATTATATTTTATAATTTTTAATCTTTATTTTCTCTTTCCAGGCTACCAGATTCAATACTATTGTATTCTTTTTGTTTTTTTTATTCTTTTATATTAGATTTAATTTTTTATTAAAATTATATGTGTGTAATATGCAATTGTAACATTTTTTAAGAAATTTTTTTATAAAAAATTTAAAAATAAAAAAGACATATATAAAACTTATGTCCGCCAACCCTATTTCTCGAATTGATGAAGTAGATTTAGGTCCAGTTTACTTAAAATTTTTTGACGGACTCAATTTATTCACCTAGTTCATCTGTTTGTTAGATGAGCTGAAAAATGAAGATGGCAAAGGAAGGAAACATAATATGTAATCTCAATAAACTTATACGCTTGTCCTCTACTTAATAAATTGAAAGTATAATACTTGATTAAAATGGATAGTTAAGAAAATTTTAACCCAATAAATAAAAGTAGGCGAATATTTCTTCGACCCTAAATTTCACAATCATACTTCATATTTAATTTTAATATTAAAAAATACTTTACCTGGTTAGATTCTTCATCCGAAAGACAAGAATTTTACTATCATTTATCAGAGATTTTTTTTTTTGAAAAAATGGATACAACGTTTTTTTTAAGGTAAAAAATGAATACAACGTATTAGTTGAAAGAAGACAATTAATTTGCCAATAAATTGTAAAAAGAAAAACTCACATGAAACATCTTAAAAAATATTTACTTCATTCCTTTTTAGTTATCATTATTTTAAAAAAATATTTTTTAATTATAATTTAGTAATTTAAGATAATACTTATTAATTGATAAAAAGAATAAACAAACAAGATATTAAAAATAATTTTAATATAAATATACATAAAAATACTAATTAATTTTATTAATATGTATGAAATACTTTTAAACAACATATAAAAATAAATAGAGAAAATCACTTACGTAAACAAAGAAAAATAAAATACTAATAAATAATTATCATTTTTAATATATATTTAAAAATACATGTTAAAACTTAATAAATAATGAATTTTATTAAAATTATACGATTTCATATTATTAATATAATGGACTCAATAATATATATTTTTATACTCATGTTAAAAAAATCAAACAATAATATCACGTTAGTAGATAAAAAAAAAAAACCTATTTCATTGATTGTGGTTTATGATACCTTTGTATATTCGTGATGCTATTAATTGTTAATAATTTTTAATATTTAAAGAGTCTTCGGAGGCTAAAATATACTTTTAAAATTATTAATGTTTATTACAGGCAAATTGGTGGTGCAAAGTAACGTGCCAATGGAAAGGAACCTTCCAATTCCAATAAACAAATGGTCTGACACGAGAGCTGAACTATAAGACCAATCAATAATTTAATATTAATTTAAACGAATAGAGTCCGATAAACCTCCCCTCCAACAGCCAAAAGGAAACCACTCCTTCTTACTGACATCCACTAAGAAAGAGTTTGAAGGAATACTAAAGTTTTTAAATTGGGATGATTAAGTCATTCATAACTTAAATATTTGAGCTTAATGATTTTATTTATTTATTATGAGCATATAATAATAATTTTTTTTTTACTTACCTCTTTTTCATTGAAGTTTAAATTCTCGTCTCTTCAAATTTTTCTTTTTTTTTTCTTTTAAATTAAACAGGACATATATTTTTTTTAAAAAAAAAAACAGAAAGAAAATGTGTAATCAACATTATGGAATATAATAAGAGGAAAATGTAACTTCAATTTATGAAGAATTTTATCTTACGGTAACAATATTGCGAATATCCAATGAAAGAAAAAAACAAAAAAGAAAGTAAGCTATTTCTTTAACTATTTCAAGTCAAGAAAGCGACTTGCATTATACACCAAAAAGCGAAGTTATGGACATCCATTATTTGCAAAGGGTCAATGTCTTTGGTCCATCTCATCATATCTTATCTTAATTATAGCAAACCAGGGTGTTAAATTTAATGTTTGAAGTTGACAAAAAAAAATGGTTTGATATAAAATATATAAATGATTAGTGCTTGTATATGGAAATTTCAATAATAATTAAGCATTTTAGATTAATTTATTTTGTACCATTAATGTCTGCGTACGATGTTGCAGGTGAGGAATGATAATAATATATACTATCAAATCACTTTTTTCATCTTATTTTTAATTTTGATTATGATTTATTAAAATTCAAAATTTATATGTGTGGCTTATTAGACATGAACGAAACTCACATTATTCAGGAATTTTAATACTATTTAATTAATAATAAGCAATGTATAAAAATATAATAAAGAACATGTTTAATGAGTTTACAACAACTTCTCACTTGTAATAATGGATAAAAAAAATTCATTTTTTTTTCAATGCTTTTATTTTTATCTCTTTAAATCTTTCTTCTTCTTTTTTTTTATATTTTTTTCCTTTCACAAACACATTATAATCTACACACATATTTATTATTTTTATCAAATGAATTATCAGCAGAGATCCTTGGTCTGTGATAACATCCATCGGTTGCACTTCGCTTATTTAAAATAAATTATGTTATTCTTTTGTGATAAATATTTAAATTATAACTTTTGTTGCATCGGAAACCTGACATTACACTTTTTGTACTGAAAGTATTTCTTATAGTAATTTAAAATTCTTATTATTTATTAACATATATAGATTTAATTAATTAATTAATTAATTTTAAATAATCTGTTTAAGGCTAATAAAATCAATTCATAATTGCAATTTAGATTATATTCAAATAATATAAAAATAATTGACGTGGTTAACTTTTGTCTGACAGCAAGAATATGTAATAAGAGTTTTTCTCACTCTAAAATTTTTTAAACGTAAAAAGTCGTGATTATAATTTATATTTCAACTAATCGTTTATCACAAGCACAAAATTAAAATCATTAGCAATTTTAATTTCGACAAAAATATAAGTAAACTTAAAATCTTAAAATGAAATTCAAATATCGTTTTCTTTGCTAGCCTGAGTGACCTCTAACTTTCTTTCCTATTTTTCTGTATACCAACAAAAAATATTAAAATGAAATTCAAATTTCATTATCCTACCTCAATGAAATCATAAACTTTCAATGTTGACGTGTGCAATTTTTTAACATTGGAATGAAATAATTTTTTGTTTCCAACAATTCTATTATTTAAGATAATACCCACACATAAAACACTGATGAGGAACTCTCTCGTTTTTCACCCCTGCATCTCAATTTCTTTATCTTTATTTTTTATTCTGATTTTGATATATATATATATATATATATATATATATATATATATATAAATATTTTCTATCTCCTCATAGGTTCTGACATAAATCTTCAAAAATCTCATACTTATATTATAATTTGACAAAATTGTTAAAATTTTATTAATTATGTTCTTTATCGTTTAATTTAGATAATTAACAATGAATATGAGAACGTAAAATTCTTAAATTAAATAAAAAATAAAAGAAAACAAATAATTAAAAATGTAACTATTACTTTTATTTTAAATATAATAAATTTAAAAAATATTTAAAATTATACACATATACATCATTAAAATTATTTTAATTTTTTAAAAATAAAAATATTATATAAGGCGAAAAGTATAATCTCTATCCCCAAAATTATTTTAATATTTTTTTAAGAATGGAAAGCTTCCCAGATAAAAAGTATAATCCCCATCCCCAAATTTGCCTCATGGGGTTTTTAAAGCCCATTCCAATTTCAAGATTCCAAATAGGACAAAATTTCTACAAGGATTCTCACGCTCAAGGAAAAATTGTCATGTATAATATTATACTTACATAACTTGCAATTTAGATTGGGAATTGTCTATCATTAATCTATATTTATATATGAAATTAAAGTGTTTATTGTTAAACAGAAATATTTTTAGAAGCTAAATCTATTTTAACATACATTAAAATATATAATAATTATATAATTATTTATGAGACTTCAAATTAAATTAATAATTTAAAATTGAGGCGACAATCTACATAAAGTGGATTGTGACGCGTACACCGCGCACGTGCCTGTTGCATATTACTGATCTTCACACTTGGTTGAACCGTATTTAAATTTTAATGGATCAATACACTAGAACATTTCTATTCCTAATTTCCTAGAACACATTATTTTCCTTCTGAACGTGACCTCACTGCAACACAACGTAACCAAACCCCGCACGCCGCACCCCCATTTTCCTCTCTCTCTCTCTCTGTGTCTCTCTCTCTTATTTGCCGTTGAATATCCTTAACCTAATCATGCCCAAGTCTAACTCCAATCCGACCCGAAAACTTCACCAGCTGGATCCGAATAACATCGCTGACCCTCAGGTTCCGCTTCGGAATCTCTCTCTGGTTCGGATCAGAATGGATTCTCTGCAACGCTTCCTATCCCAATCCATCAACACCAACGCTCCCCTCACCACCGATCAGATCGCCATCGTCTCCAACCAAATCGTCTCCGCCGTCCATCAAATCATCATCAACGGCGCCGCCATCGTCTCTTACTCCCAAAATTTCTCCACCACCGGAGCCGCCATCGTCCCGCCGGATCCGCCGGAGAGGCCCGTGTCAGAACCCTCTACCACCGAGAAGTCTAAGCCGTTATTCGATTCGAAACTCGACCTTCCCGAAGAAGACGACGTCGTCGAAGACTTCGACAAAGACTCCGAAATCGTGGAGCTCGACGCCGTGGAATTGCTCGCCGAGCACATCCACTTCTGCGAGATCTGCGGGAAAGGGTTCCGGCGTGACGCGAATCTCCGGATGCACATGCGTGCGCACGGGAACCAGTTCAAGACGCCGGAGGCATTGGCGAAGCCGTCGGAGGAGAGTTCAACCGTCTCCACGCGCCGCCACGCAACGCGGTTCTCGTGCCCGTTCGAAGGATGCAACCGGAACAAGCTACACCGGAGGTTCAGGCCGTTGAAGTCGGTGGTTTGCGTGAAGAACCACTTTAAGAGGAGCCACTGCCCGAAGATGTACTCGTGCAACCGGTGCCACAAGAAAAACTTCTCAGTGCTCTCGGATTTGAAGAGCCACATGAAGCACTGCGGAGAGTCCAGGTGGAAGTGCTCGTGCGGGACCACTTTCTCAAGAAAGGACAAATTGTTCGGACACATTGCGCTGTTTGAAGGCCACATGCCCGCTCTCGCGTTCGACGAAGAGGACAAAGGGAAACAAGTGGTGGAAGAAGATGGAGATCCAATTTCGATGACCGAAAGTGAATTGGGTAATTGTTTTCTAGATGAAGACTTGCCGGAAAGGTTCTTTGATGATTTTGGGTCCATTGATAACTACAGTTTATGGGAAGTGTTAGGATCGCCAAGTAATTTGGCATGATTTTCTACTTGGGGTATTAATTGCATCCAATTGCATCAGATTCAGATATTACACGTATGCGTATTTAGGGATATTCGTATTGTATTGGTAGATTTGTATTTATGTCTTTATGTTCATTGTTTATACAATAGAAGGAAAGTGTTGGGACTTTCTATTGCTGAGAATGAGAACTCTGTTTTTTCTGTAATTATTTTAAGAAGATTTCTGATATGCTATCGTTTTTCTTTACTTTTCTTACACGGACTAGAGGCAGTTATTGCCTTATTGGCTGTTTATGTGGAAGGTACGGGCTCATTGTGGTGTGGGAGGATGACGGCTTAAAGATGTTGTCGCATGTCAGAAATTGAGAATTTTAGTATCGCTACTTTTAGAAAGTAAGATTTTTAATCATAATCGTTTCACGTTAAGGTATCCTGGCAAGAACTGGAAGTATCGATGATGGGAAAGGAATGTTGGCATTGGTGAGATGTTCACTGTTCAGAAGCTGACGTTGGATTGGATTTTTGTGGTTATGCCGTTGGATTTGGATGGTGTTGACACATGGTTAATTAGATGTTACAGGCGGAAATCGAGAGATATGCTGAAGCACTTTTACTCGATATAAAAGTGGAATCAGGCTTTTCAGCTCCGGTTGTTTTGTAAATAAAAGCTTTTAAATTAAATTTTAAAAATTGAAAAAAAATATATCGATTTAATAAGTTTATCTGCTTTTAGATTTTTTTCCCTATCAAACAGAGATTTAATCTTTGGATTTTGGGTCCTGATATTTTCATTTTTCATAAAAATAAAAGTGTTCTCCTATTTTTAATTTAATTAAATTAAATTTTTATTCTTTTATTTTAAATTTAATTTTGATTTTATTTTATGTTATTTTTATAATTTTAATTTCTCAATTTATATAAATCATTGATTTTAATTTTTACTATTATAAATTTTAATTTTAATTAATATTATTTGAATACATACATAATTTAATCTCTAGAGCCTAATAATGTTAGTTTCTAAAAATATCAGTATGTACAATTTAATTTTTGAATAAATTAACGAGATTATATTTTAATTTTTTTATTATAAATATATAAGCAAAATATAAATATAAATAATATATGAAAGATCAAATTAATATAAATTGATATTTTTAAAATTATTTGATCTTTTAAAAAATTAAAAATATATTTAAAGATCAAATTATACATGTTAATATTTTTAAGGACTAAAAATTTTAAAAATTAATATAAAACTAAAACCAATAATTTATATAAAATAAAAGATCAAAATGTAAAAAAAAAATCAAAAACCTACGAAGGATTAAATTTTTATTTTTATCTGCCACACCATACTTTCAAACTCTTTTTGAAGGCACTATATTATATAGGTTATTTTTTCAATCGTTGTAATATAAGTATGAAATTGATTTTCAAACAAAAATATGAAAATTACTATTTTAATATAAAAAATATATAATTAGAAATTTATTTTTTAAAATTTTAAATTATAAAATATATTTTTTTAGTAGGGATAACTTATTCATATTTCAGATAAGAATAAGTTTAGTTCAATAGTATGATTATTTAGGTGGAACACATAAACTCATCAACCAAGCATCCTTTTCCCTTTCTTTTATAAATAAATGTTTAGTGTAGTAAAATGGGCTTTTGATCATTTATACTTAGGTGAAATTCAAATTTTCACGTTAGAAAGCCTTCTGTAATTCTCTAATCTCTTCCTTAAATCCCTCCTCAAGGAATCTTGTCATTCTAGCCTCATGACATTCTTTTATGTTGCTCTAATAATGACTATCTTCATATCCTTGTAGTACTTATCAACAATTCTATTACAATGAGTTAATATATGGATCCTATTGTGACGCTTCCTGATAAACCACCATTCTGTTGATTTATTTGCGGAAAATTAGTTATAATTACAATATAATTTATGATTATTTAATTGTAATTCTACCTAGTTTTTCTTATTTTTGTAGGAATGGTCACGCAAGCTAAGAATCCGAAAATAGGAAAGTTTTGGAATAAATAGAGGATAAAAGAAACATAAAAAGATAATACATTTAATGCGACAATGATATATCAGCCCTACGGTGCTAGAAGATTACGTAGATTGTTCGCGACGGCTAAGGAAACGGCTAAGTCAAACCCGGTCCACCACATTGAAACCCTAATCCACGCCTATAAAAGGATAAAAGGGAGGCTCTACTACATCATATAAAACCATCCTAGGCTCCAAAGGCCACCACTCTCCGGGGCATAGGTCTATCATTACCCCGGAGACACACCATTTTTTAGTATCCCTCGATATCCCTCAATAGGATTTGGAGACAGAAGTTCTTCCACAGTACGAGTTGCAACGTTCTGTTGTTAGCTTTGCTAACATTACAGTTTTGTCATTCTCTTTTTAAAATTAGCATTATGGATTGTTTTGTTGGATTAGTATGTTTTTGTTTGTCTTATCTCTCGATGTGTAACTAATCCCCAAATCATGTGGCTTTGGTGAAACTTATAATGTAACCAATTGAACCCCTTTTCCTTTTTATAAATGATTGCGTATTTATATTCAATTGTGTTTTCCTTATTATGCATAATTAATTAATGAGAATTAATTTCTAAGTTAATTAGGGGATAAGCGATCGTACCATTGCCTAATTAACGGAACTATAAGGTAAACTGAATCTAAGGGTTTTGGAGGATCAATCGGAATCCTTGATTTCTAATCCGTTATTAATTTAAAAAATCTGCATGTTCTTTATGCTTCTCTTACTTATATAGCTTGCATGATCATTGGGGGTAGTAACTTGATGGAAAGAATATTGCTGCATGATCATTGGGTAGTAATAGAATGAGAACGGATGATTAAAAATTGACTCAAATCATTCGTAAGGGAATTGGGGTAAAATTGGGTAAAATTATAAGGGAAACCAAAGTCCCATGTCTCTCCATGATTAAACTCGTATTTGTGCCCTTTTGTCTTTAAATCGCTTACTTTCTTTTTGTTCTTTTTCTTTGTTCACTTTAAATATTTCTAAACAAATCCTTTTCTGGTGAGCTCAAAAATTAGGATGTAATATTTTTTAAGATTGTTAAAATAGTCTCTATGAGAACGATATTAAGGGTTTTAAATACCTTTCTACGCCGACGAGGTGCACTTGCCCGTGGGTAAAACTTTGTACGCACAGTAAACGCACAACAAGTTTTTGGCGCCATTTCCGGGGACTATTTTTCAACAATCTTTGAAGTTTGAATCTTAATTGCTTGATACGTGTATATATTTATTAAAAAATAAAAATAAATAAATAAATAAATAATTTTATTGTTATATCTTTGTGTGATCTTTTGTTTGTTTATGTTAACTCGCTCTCTAGCTCCATAATTATAGTTTAATTTTGAGATAAAGAAAACAACTAGAAGATTGAGGCGAGAAACCAAAACAAAAAAGATGGCAGCACAAAGACGAAGGACATTATTGAAATATATGGCCCCAACTGGTGATGGCCTACAAAGCAGCATTTCAATCCCATCACTAGAAGGTGTTCCTAGCTATGAGTTTGAGCCTGCTCTTATCGATATGATTCAGAACTCACTTCAATTTTGAGGGACAGCATCAGAAGACTCACATCTCCACATTAGAAAATTTCTGAGGCTGACAAATACCATTAAAATGAACGACATTATGCAAGATGCCATTCGATTACAATTGTTCCCCTTTTCCATCACTGAAAAGGTGAACGATTGGTTAGACTCTTTTCCAGAAGCATCCATCACTACTTGGGACCAATTACAACGTCTATTTTTGATGCAATACTTTCCACAGTCAATAAAGTCCAGGATCATAGTGGAGATTGTCAATTTCACTCAGTACGAGAATGAGTCCTTGTATGAGGCTTGGGATAGATTCCAGAACTTTCTCCGGAGGTGCCCGCATCATGGGTACCAAATACTTCTTCTTGTGCAGATCTTCTACAACAGTCTTTCCTATGCCAATAAAGTTGTTATAGATGCAGCATCTGGTGGGGGTATCATACATATTCCTCCTGAGGACACATGGACAATCATAGGAAACTTAGCCGCTAATAGCAATCAATGGAGATCTGCTGATAGACATCTAAGGAAGAAAGATACTCAACCAGCAGGAATGTATCAAGTTGACCATACTGCTCTACTAGCTGGTCAAATAGAGGCCTTAAATAAAAAGATGGAGGTACTTATGCAAGCATAGAAACGATGTACCTTGCCTATCCAAACTCCAGTGGCATATGAACCTAACTTGTGTAATCCTTGTGGATCCATAAGTCTTGATGATGAAGGATGCATTGTTGAAGGTGATATAGCCCAAAAAATTGAGGAGGCTAATTATGTGGGAAACACTTATAACCCCACTTGGAAGAATCACCCCAACCTCTCTTGGGAAGGACATCAAGGTAATAATTATACTAACAATACTCAATTTGTTTACAGGCCCTCTCACGCACAGAGCCAAGGAGGCTATAGGCAAGAAAGGAAGAAGCCAACATGTTTAGAATCTCGAGTCCAAAATATGGAAACCTAATTTCAGAATATAGAGAATCAATTGGGACAACTCACTAACCTTTTGGCACAACAAGCGCGTGGGACTTTACCTAGCCAGCCTGAGGTTAACTCAAGGGAGCAAGGTAATGCGATTACTCTTAAGAGCGAGAAAGAAATGAAGATGCATGTGGAAAAATAGAATGAAAAGGAGCATGTGGTGATTGACGACCACCAACAGGTTACTAATGACCTTTTAACCCCTATGAGTGAGAGCTCGAAAGAAGTTGAAGATGGAGGTAATAAATTCGATAGTATAGAGGATTATGGAACCTGTAAGTCTAAACCATCAGTTGAAAAACCTCTAGTGCTTAAACTCAAGCCTCTTTTCTTAAATCTAAAGTATGCATTTCTACCTCCTACTTTTTCTCTTTCTATTATTATTTCTTCTAACATTATAGGAACAATGGAAGAGAAATTGCAAAAGGTCTTGGGAAAAATAAAGAAGCCTTTAGATGGTCCACTCATGACATCAGAGGCATAAGTCTTACACTCTGCACCTACAAGATTCTTATAGGAGAAGAATCTGAACCAAATATGCAACCACAAAAGAGGCTTAACCTAAGCCTTAAAGATGAACTTTGGATTAAAGTGTATGAGAATTCAAGGATCCATAAACAGAGGACAAAAATAGGACATCCTAAACACTTTCGAAAACGTGAGTCCCAAATAAGTAAAAGATTATTAATTTATAACTCACAATTTCATGTGTTTCCAGGAAAACTTAAGTTTAGGGGAAGTGGCCCTTACAAGGTGAATAAAACATTTCCAAATGGAGTGATGAACTTTGTCAAAGAAAACGAGGAAACCTTGAAAGAGATGAAGGTTAAGAAACGTACCAATGTGTTATTGGATCCTAAGGTAGCCACCCATGGTTGTGCTTAGGCACTGGTAAAGGTACGTCAGGCTCGTGACGGAAAACAAGCACTTTCAGGAGGCAACCTGTTTTTCAATAAATTATTATGATTAGTTATTTTAGGATATTAGTTAATTTTTATTCCTTTATATATTCGTATAATTCAAAAAAAAAAATTCTTCTTTCTTTCTTTCTCATATGGATGTATAGAACCTATTTTTAGGATGCATTGTTATTGTCTTCTGCCTCTAACATGTATGTTTAGTGTGATAAGGTTAATCCAATGCAATAGGACTTCTTCTCTGAAACCATTAGCATCCAACAGGAAAAGTATTGAGGATATAGATGGTCTCTAAGTTTGAGGAGGGAGACCTTCTCCCTCCTTGGTGCTACATTTTCAGGGAAGTTCTCTTTTACTCTTCACTACAATATATATGTGCGTGTATACAAGAGCTTAAGTTTGAGGAGGGAGACCCTCTCCCTCCTATTCATTTATCAAAATTTCTTATCCTTTCTCTTCTTTTGTTCTTCTATCTATTGTGGTAATTAATTTTTCTAGTGAATTAAGAGAATGGTAGAAAATTAAGTTTGAGGAGGGATACCTCCCTCCTCATGTGTTTTAAAAATGCTTGTTCCTTGTGATATCCCAATATGCTTAACTGTTTGGAATGCTAGTGACTTTAGGATTTAGGGATCTCTAATATTTTGTAGTAAACATTAATTGAATCTAATAAGGACATGAGAACTTTTAATAAAAATAATTGATAATTAGTCATGTTCCTTGTTATCTTGTCTCATATTAGAGTAGCTATAGTGAGGATTAAACCTAATTGAGGTTGCACCCAACCTCTCTCTTTGTTAAGTGATTCTCCTCCGACTTGTACACTCTAGAACTTGCCTTGTAACCTTGTCAAGGCTTATGTAAGTTAATTGCATAATAAGAAAATGATAAAGGAAAAATTGGGTTTCTTTGATTGGACCCAGACTTAGATATCATTTAATGTCTCTTTGAGCCTAACACATTAAAAATTATATTCTTTGGTTCCCTTTGTTAATTGTGCTAATTTCAGATACCCTTAAATTATAGCTAAATCAAAATAAATGCTTGGGAAAGTATAATAAAAAAAAGATGAAAAAAAAAGAAAAAGAAAAAGTTCAAAAAATAAAAATAAAAATAAAAAAATTGTCAAATCATGAAACCTAAGAAAATCTGCTTAAAGTTTAAGGGTAAAGGTTATTGAAAATATAATGAAAAGAAAACCTTTATGTTTCCTTCCTTCTTATATCATACCTAATTATATAATTTCCTTGGCCACGTTACAACCTTGATGAAGACCTTTTTATTCTTGTGTGCAATTTGACTCTCAGTGGAGATTTGAGATTTATAGGCAAGCCTATGGTAGTCTACAGTTGCGAGGAGTAGAGTGCTAATGATCTATATCCATATACATTTGAGAGATGGTGAGAAGAGTGACCACATCTATCTATATGTGATACTTGATTTCAAGGAACTAAGGTCCTAATTGGATTATTATTAATTGCTCTCATGATGGTAATTATATTTGGTTGCTGCATGCTTAATATGTGAGGCTTCTAGATTCTATACTTTCTACATTTCCATTCCTTGGGATATTGCTTGAGGACAAGCAATTTTTAAGTTTGAGGATGTGATAAACCATCATTCTGTTGATTTATTTGCGGAAAATTAGTTATAATTACAATATAATTTATGATTATTTAATTGTAATTCTACCTAATTTTCCTTATTTTTGTAGGAATGGTCACGCAAGCTAAGAATACGAAAATAGGCAAGTTTTGGACTAAATAGAGGGTAAAAGAAACATAAAAAGATAATAATTTAATACGACAATGACACGTCAGCCCTACGGTGCTAGAAGATTACGTAGATTGGTCGCGACGGCTAAGGAAGCGGCTAAGTCAAGCCCGGTCCACCATATTGAAACCCTAATCCACGCCTATAAAAAGGGAGGCTCTACTACATCATATGAAACCACCCTAGGCTCCAGAGGCCACCACTCTTCGGGGCGTAGGCCTATCATTACCCCGGAAACACACCATTTTTTAGTATCCCTCGATATCCCTCCGTAGGATTTGGAGACAGAAGCTCTTCCACAGTACGAGTTGCAACGTTCTGTTGTTAGCTTTGCTAACATTACGGTTTTGTCATTCTTTTTTTAAAATTAGCATTATGGATTGTTTTGTTGGATTAGTATGTTTTTGTTTGTCTTATCTCTCGATGTGTAACTAATCCCCAAATCATGGGGCTTTGGTGAAACTTATAATGTAACCAATTGAACCCCTTTTTTTTTCTATGAATGATTGCGTATTTCTATTCAATTGTGTTTTCCTTATTATGCATAATTAATTAATGAGAATTAATTTCTAAGTTAATTAGGGGATAAGCGATCGTACCATTGCCTAATTAACGGAACTATAAGGTAAACTGAATCTAATGGTTTTGGAGGATCAATCGGAATCCTTGATTTCTAATCCGTTATTAATTTAAAAAATATGCATGTTCTTTATGCTTCTCTTACTTATATACCTTGCATGATCATTGGGGGTAGTAACTTGAGGGAAAGAATATTGTTATTGCATGATCATTGGGTAGTAATAGAATGAGAACAGATGATTAACAATTGACTCAAATCATTAGTAAGGGAATTGGGGTAAAATTGGGTAAAATTATAAGGGAAACCAAAGTCCCGTGTCTCTCCATGATTAAACTCGTATTTGTGACCTTTTATCTTTAAATCGCTTACTTTCCTCTTTTTTTTATTTTTCTTCGTTCACTTTAAATATTTCTAAACAAACCCTTTTCTGGTGAGCTCAAAAATTAGGATTTAATATTTTTTAAGATTGTTAAAATAGTCTCTGTGGGAACGATATTAAGGGTTTTAAATACACCTTTCTACACCGACGGGTGCACTTACTCGTGGGTAAAACTTTGTACGCACAGTAAACGCACAACATTTCGTAAGGTAATGAAGTGGCATATACCTATTCTTAAGGATGACTTTCATCTCTTCCCAAGTCAATAGGATGAAACCTTGCTTTTTGTTTAACTAGCTTATTCCACCAAATCAAAGCATAGTATAAAATTCAAGACTAGCTAATTTTACCCTATGTTCCTTCTCTAATAAACAGGTTGCCTCTTGCAAATGTTTATTTTACGTCACAAACTTGATGTACATGTGCTTAATAACTAAGTGGGGCCATGGGCACTTACTTGTGATCTCTCGCCTTTTTCTCACTATGTGGGGACGTGTCTTGTTGAGCTTATATGGGCTGCCTCCTTTGAACTGATGCTTTCGGTACCTTCTTTTCTTATTATATTTTGAGTTTTTGTATGGCCTAGCCTTGACTTATCTCTATTTAGAGGAAAAATATAAATGTATGGAACCTTCTAGGAGGCTATTGGAATAGTCTACAAGGTAGTTTTCGTCAAACACTTTCTCCTTGTAAACTCGTTTTAGTGTGAGTATCCCTTGTTATATGTTGATTTTTGCCTTTTTGGTAGCCAAAAAAGGTCTTCCTAATATTAGTGAAACTCCCTTATCCTTCTTCAAACTGAGCACAAAGAAGTTTGTAGGAAAGGTGAAAGTTTCCACCTTTACTAGCACATCCTCCATTATCCCCTTTCAGTATATGATGGTTTTGTGTGCCATTTGCAAAGAGATAATGGTTGGTTTGGATTTTTCCATATCCAACTTCTAAGAACAGAGAGTTATTAAATTTATATTAGAGTCTAGATCACACACAAAGTCTTAATATTGGAAACTTTTACTGTACATGGGAGAATGAAACTCCCTAGGTCCTCAAGTTTTGGTGGTAGCTCCATGGTTTTGTCATCCTCTTCTTCTCCTTTTTTGATTTTTTCTTTTTCAATATCACTGATTAAGGTGATTCAATTTTCCTACTCCTTTGGGTTCACCTTAGGTTGGCTAGGCAATGTCCCTAGTGGTCGTTGCATTAGGAGGGTTAGGGTCTTTTCCAACTACCCCTCCATGTTTTAGAATTAGGACATATACATCTTTATGTTCTAAAATCATGCCTTCATACTCTGGAATCTTGATTTTGTGGAGGTTGATTATTTCCTCTCTTGCTTGTGACCATCTTAATTCTGCATATGGGGGCTTGTAAGTCTTGGAAGAATTGTTAGTGTTATTATATTGATATCCTCCCCAAGACAGGTTGGGGTGATCCCTCCATTTGAGGTTGTAGGTGTTCCCCACGAAATGAGCCTTTTTATTTTGCTGGGCCATATGGTCCTTAACTACACATCCTTCCAAGCCATGGCTTATAGATCCGCACAGGTTAGATAAACTAGGCCTAAGTGTGGTTTGAGTACGAACTAGTGGAGCAGGTTATGCCTTTCGTTGCATTAACGCCTCTATCTTTTTGTTGAGGGCCTTGATCTAACTGGCTAGCAAGTTGTTGATATACTTGATATATACCTGACAATTATGAATCCCTCTTCTTCACGTGTTTGCTGTTATGACATCCACCGGTTGCTGTTGGTAGCTAGGTTTCTTATGATTGCCCCATGTGTTGTGCAGGATACCCCCTCTAGAGGTTGCATTGATTACAACTCTGTTGGCATAATAGAGATTGTTGTAGAAGATTTTCACGAGATGAGGTGTTTGATACCCATGGTGTGAGCATTTATAGAGAAGATTCTGAAAACGGCCCTATGTCTCGTACAGGGACTCATTGTCATACTGAGTGAAGTTGGCAATCTCCACGATGATCTTAGATTACATAGACTGGGGAAATACTGCGTCAAGAAGAGACACTAAAGTTGATACCAGGATATGATGGATCCTTCTGACAAGAAGTTGAGTCAATCATTTACCTTCTCAGTGATGGAGAAAGGAAACAATTGTACCTAATGGTATCTTGTGAGATACCATTTATCTTACTAGTGTTGGTTAGCCTAAAAAAAAATTTAATGTGAAGGTGTGGATCCTCTGAGGTCATCCCTTCGAACAAAAGGAAATTTTATATTATGTTGATAAGTGCGAGGTTCAACTTGAAATTTTAAATACCACTCATTGTTTGGATGGATATGTTACTCCTTAATCCCTCATCATTGGGAGCCATATATTCCAGCAATGTCCTTCTCCCTTACGTTGCCATTTTCTTTACTCTCACCTCTTACCTTAACCTATTAGCTACTCATTCTATTTCTATTTCAAACTGTAGGTTAGAAACTTAGGAACAAGTTAGCATAAAAAATATAGAATGAGGCAACTAAAATTTGGAAAAAAATTATTTTTTTATTTTTAAGAATTATCTTAAAAAATAATTTAAATAATTAAAAAGAAAAATTTAGATATGTAAATGTCTTAAGCAATTGAAATTCAAATCTCAAAAACTGTTAAGAAATAATCTTTAACAACGGCACCAAAAACTTGTTACGTGCAAAATGTGAGTATAAAACTTTTGTCAAGTTTTATTCACAGACAAGTATACCCGTCGATGTAGAAAGATGATATTTTATGCTTTCAGTATCAATCCTACAGAGACTAGTTTAGAAATGTATGTATGAAATTTGAACTCACCAAAAGAGTTGTTGTTTAGAAAAGTAGTTAAAGAGAGGTTATTGTGAAAATAGTAAAAAGGAAAAAGATAGAAATAAAATTTCTATTATGAAAAATAAAAGAAGCGGTGCAAGTTATGGAAAGTTTATAAGGCTTTGGTGCCCCTTATGTCTTTACTTGTTTTTACACCTAGTCCCCCCTTTTTCAATTTCCAACCATACACTTATTCTACTACACTTTGATCCAGCAGTAGTAATAATCTTCTTTCTACTTATTACCCTATTTGATCTAGCAAGATAGATAAATAAAAGAGAGATGATGTTTAAAAGGATGTTAATTATGTGTTAAGAAATTAACTAGTTAAAAACCTAGGTTTCTAATTGATCCTCTAAGACCCTTAGGTTTAGTTATCCTATACTACTGTTAATTAGGCATGGTACAATTTCCTTCACCCAACTAGCTTATACATTAATAGAATTGGTCAGTTCGTATTAATGAATGAGATATAATAGAATAACGCAATTGCAATTAAAAATGAGATTCTAACAATACATATCACAAAGTTTTCCAAATTCTCATAAAGGGAAAATTAGTTATTCATGAAGAAAATAAACAACCCATAAATATCCATAATAAAAATATATAAGAGAAATACAAAACTAATATTATTAACAAAGACAACAACTGCTCTGAATTTGCACCGCATAAGGATTACTCCTACCAATATTTTATGGGAGGATACCAGAGGAAGAAGAGACTAGAAATGAAAGATGGGGGAAAGGTACGACTGTGCCCAAAGAGGTGTGCTCCTCTCCTATGTGGAGAGGGGTATTCTAAGATGTTGTCCAAGGAAAGAGATGGTGTGCGTTGCTCTCCTTTATGGAGAGGGGGTTGTGTATTGAGAAATATGACAGAGCTTTCCTTTTATAGGTGCAAATCCTAGGGTACAACATTATGGATCGAGTATGCTTTAGCTTCCTTGCAATAATCGTAGTCGTTCTATGTCTTCACAACATTGTAGGACTGACTTGGACACTTCTGCATCATTGGGTTGATTGGGATACTACCCTATGCCACTAGGGCTAACATGACATTGCTCACTAGTCACGCCAAATGTTTACACGGTTGTGTTGTGTCATGTTGGCATGATTGTGCTGAAGTTGTTGGCACAATCATACTCAGTTCTACACGGCTGTGCTCGTCTGTTGAGGGAAATTTTGTCTTTTTTCGCACTCTTGCTGTTTTATCTCCCTTTTGCTCTCTTTTTAGCCTAAAATTGGCCTTTTTCGAATTTTATACTTAGGGTTATTAGGTGCAATTACAAGTGAAATTGTGTTCAATCATGTAGTAATTATGCCTAAAATTAGCAAATAAAGTGACAGAATGATAATTTATCAATCCAAACACCCACTACATTCCAATGATCAACATACCATCTTCATTCCAAGGGTCAATGTAACATCTTCATTTCAAGGGTCCATGCATCCTAATCTTCCTAGGATCTATGCATCCTCTACATCTCAACGGTCCATATGTCTTCTTTATTTAAAGGTCCATGCACCCTTTTGTTTTTCCTTTTTCATTTTGTCACGTTAATGCTTAGATAAAATTAGTTCACTTATTTATAAATTTTTTATAATAATAATATGAGCAATATCATTATTCTTATTATTAATAAAAAATTTGTAAAGAGAGACAATTGTTAATATCCAATTTTTGTTTAAGCATATGTTTTAAAATTTTAAAATTAAGAAAAAATTATAAAATTTGAAAAATTAAAAATTAATTAAAATAATGGATTAGACTAGAGATAATGGAGGTTATTTCTATCTAATGTACGATGCATGATGGGAAAATAGTGGTGTTAGTGGAGTAGTGGATGAGATAGTTGTGCGGAGTTGGAAAAGTGATAAAAGGGATACATATAAGAAAAAAAAGGGGGGAGTATAAAAATAGGAAAAGAAATACGTATCACAATGACAAGAAAAAAGAGATAGAGAAAACAAGTCTTAGATAACACTCTTCATTCAAATTCAGAGCAAAAATAACATAGGAAGCAAAATAAAATAGAGAAAACACTTTTTGGAATATACAAAAGGCTTGAAGGAGAACCAATCGCATGCTTTTAGAATTAAGTAACCTCCTTGTTCCTTTTATTTTCGAATGGATATGATTATTATGTATTCTCAATTCCTAACATTGATTGATTCATAAAATTTTCTCTTAGTTTGGCAATTCTCATTCATACATCATCATCACATTTTTCAAAATCAATTAAACCCAAATACCCCAATCATCCTCTTAACAATGTGCATCTTGACACTTCCCATCAAACATCATTTTTACTCTATGTTGTCCATGTAAGCCATTAACTTCATCTTTTGTGTAAAAAATGTCAAATATTTTTTTAGGCGTCTATTTCACAATCTATTTTTTCTTCTTCCTTAAAATTTTAGTTTTTTATTAATAAAAAAATTAAAATGGTAATAAACGACATACATGAATCCTGTAAAAAAAATTTCTATTTTCATAATTGCTTGAAGTGTTTTATATTTTTATTTATTTGCAAATAGCTCATATATGTAAATAATAGTGTTTAGGAATGAAAAAAAAAGAATTTATGTTAATTTTATTTTGTTGGTTAATAAATTTCAATCTTAATAAATGAGAAATTTAAGTTATTTCCTATGTAAATAATATATGGAAAATTAAATTTTGTGTTCTAGTTTATTATTCTGGTGCAAAATTGTTATAAATAACTCTTATGTTTAACATTTTTATTTTATCTATATTATTAGTATATAGTGGATCATGTATATATTGTATGTTATGTTGCGATATATATTGTATGTTGCGTTATATAAAAATCTCAAAAATATTTATTTTTTAAAATTTAAAAATTTTCTTGCTAAAAAATAAAAATTAAATCTTTCAAAAAAATTTAAAAAATTTTAAAATACTCTTTAAAATTATTTTTTGAATTTATACCATGATTAAGTGTGTTCAATTGACTGGTTGACCCTTGATGTTACTTGGATCATGAGAAGTTTGCTCAGTAATCATTCTTTATATTAAATTTTATGCAAGAATAAATTTAATTTATTTTCAATTATTGTTAAAAATTCCTAATTTTAAATTCAATATTTTTCATAATAATTCTCTTTTCAAAGAAAAATAAATGTAAAAATAATTTCTCCAAATCTAAAAATAAATATTTTTCATCTTTCTTAAAATTCAAAAATATTTCATACAAAAATCAAAGTTTATCTTTTCAAATTTTAAAAACTATCAAAAAATTTTAAAACAAATTTTTATCTAAATTTTCAAAATAATATAAAATATATATCTTTTTCCTTTTTTAAAACATAGATAATTTTTTTAAAAATTATTTTCGAATCCATGTGATGATCAACTGAGATCAATTGATCTACATCTAATGTTATTTGGATCATATAAATTTATTGAGTAATCATTTACTATTTTGAATTCTGCGCAAGAATAAATTATCTTTTTAAAATTTATATGTCAAAAATATTATTTTTAAAAAATGAAAAATATAATAATCTTTATTTCAAATTCAAATTTAATAATTTTACATATTCTTTTCCAAAGATTTCAAAAATCCCAAAAATAATTCTCTCCAAATTTTTAAATAAATAATTCTTTAGAATTTTTAAACAATAGATAAAAAATTCATATAAAAATTAAAATTTAATATTTTTATAAAAGCTTTCAAATTCTTTTTTAAAAATTTAAAACTCAACAAATCTTTTTTCTCAACAATTACGTGATCTTGATTTCTTCACTATATTCAAGGATATGTATGAGCAAGAACATGACCCATCAACCTCAAATAAATTTTTTAGATTTCTTTTACTTATTTTATAAAAATAAAAATTCAAAAATTATTTTAATAATTTATAGAAAATAAAATAAATCAGTAAAAATAGTTTCGTTTGGAGTGAAATAAATATTTTTAAAATTAATCATATTTCGGCATAATTAACTAGAAGATAAATACTTTTTAACAAATATTGTTGGATGTTAATACTTTCCCTCCGTGTAATCAACTCTTGAATCCAATTTGATTTTAAAGATCATATTTTTCAAGTTTTTTTTAAATTTTCTTTAATAAATTTTGGTTGCATTTCTTTTATTTTATAACTTTTCATTTATCATCTTGTCATGATCGGGGTTGCAAAAAAGGCAAGAAAGTAAAGAATTCGGAAGATAAATATATAAAAAATAAATGATATTAACAACTAAACATAAAGTCACAAATTAAAAATAAAGAATGTAAATTGGAAGAAAGTAAATAATTAAATGTAAAATACAAAAAAATAATTTTAATTTATGCACCACTTCTTTAACTATAAGAAATTAGGAAGATAAGTAAGTTTTTACCATATTAGAGGTTCGAGTAATAAGAAAGATTCTTAGTTTTTGAATGAACTTTACCACTAAATCCAAAAGGTAGAACAATAAACTTCAAAGGAAAGGCAAGAGAAAATACTCAACTGTAAAGCCTCCTTAGAAGAAAAACAAGAGGAAAGAAGACCACAAAGATATTTCTTTTAAGCCTAAGGACCCTAAAGAAGTCAATGGTCCCAAGAAAGAAAAGACCAACATACCTTTCATTCTAATGAAAAAGGAATCATCCATAAAGTGCTTCAAGTGTTTGGATCGAGGGCACATTTCCTCTTAATGCCTTAACAAGAAGAGCATGATTCTCAAAGACAATGAGCAAGTCTCATATTTTTAATCTTTACATGACACCTCTGGTTCTAGTACTACTAGCTTGCCTAGTGAGAAAGGATTGGAATATCCTTCCAAAGGTGACCTTTTAGCCATTAGAAGGTTACTAGGAACTATGGTTAAGAGGGTAGATAAGAGATAAAGAGAGAATATCTTTCACCCAAGGTGCATGATTGGAAGGAAAAATTTCTTACTAATTATTGATGGAGGAAATTGTACAATTGTGGTAAGTGTTAGGTTAGTATAAAACCTAAGCTTAACTACTACACCTCACCTCAACACCCTACAAATTGCAATGGTTTAACGATAAGGGAAACTTGTTGGTGGATAGGCAAGAGTTAGTAGTTTTCTCAATTGGAAGATATATGGACCAAGTGGCTTGTGATGAAGTGTCTATGGAAGCTACTTATGCGCTTTTGGGTAGGTCATAACAATATGATAAAAGGGTACATCATAATGGAAAGGACCTTAATTCCCTTAACTCCTAATGCAGTAGGAAAGGACTAAGTCCAAATAAAGGAAAAAAGGGATGAAGAAAAGAAGGAACTAAAGGAAAAAGTAACAAACAAAGTGAAGAGGCTAAAGTGTGAAATGAAGGAAAATACTCCCCTGGTTCATGAAGGTGAAGTAAAATAGATTCTTCTAGTTAAGCAACCCATATACAATAGTAAAAAGTATATCCTGAATACTGAGCATAAACTTTTTCTTAGTAAGTTTCAAATTAATCTAGAAGATTTTAAATATGTATATTTTCAATAGCTACCCTTAGGGTTGCTACCCATAAGAGGCATTACACCTCAAGAAAAATTAGTGCCTAGTGTTTTTCAATCTCTTTCACCTATCATAAGGGTTGAAATGTTATCCTCTAGAAAGAGTAGTCAAGAGATGACATTGATGGAATTCAATCCTTCTACCACAAATATTTAGGGTATCATTGTTACAAAGCTTATTGGGAATTATGTGTCTAGGTCATTTCATATGCCTACATCCTCACCTTATTCTCATACGTTTCACGATGGTAATGATTTTTCACATATTAACGTTCCTAACATGTTTCAATCCTTGTTTTATGATAATGTGTTTAGGATACTTAAGTTGTTTGTAATTACAAATATCTATAACCTCATTGTGCCTTACATGTTATTATTGTATGAATTATATAAGATAGTTTACATATCTTATACTCCATCACATATTGGCAAGATTCAAGGATCCAATCATTTGTTGTGTGATAGTCATCCATTATTACATCATTATTTCCCACATGATAAGGTTCCCTCTTCATGTATTCACAGTCCTATGCGCATAATTCAATACCTAAGAAATATCAAATAGTGAATAACTTAAAATTCATTTCAAAGCATATTGTCGATCATAAAAGTAAACTCTCTCTAGAAAAAAAAAATTGATTGAAGCTCGTAAGTTTACTTAGGTCATGTTTGTTAATAACTATGGGCTTGTGGACCAAATCAACCTCTTGTTCCTAGTCAAATATGATTATTTGTTTTCATAGTTATTTGAAAGTTTTAAGAGGTTAGTATTTTGATTTTGACATTATCCTTAATTCTCATTCATTCATAAAATCATCTCCTCTTCTATTCTTATTTTGTATCCTTTGTTTTGAAAAAATTGCTTATTGCCATTCGAGGGAGAATGCTTTTAAAGGGAAGGGGACAATGTGAGCATGAAATTGACTTTCGAAAGGAACATGTGGAGATTACTATTTAGCATAGGAAAAATATATTAGAAATTTATTTTTTTTGAATTTTAAATTTTAATGTATTTTTTTCTTGAAGTTGTAATAGTAGACATAACTTATTCTTATTTTGGATAAGGATAAGTTTAGTTTAGTGGCATGGTTGGCTAGGTGGGGCACCTAAGCCCATCAACCAAGCATCCCTCTTCCCTTCCACCTATAAATAAGTGCTTAGTGTATGCAAATGAATCTTTGGTCATTTACACTTAAGTGAAATATGAATTTTTACATTAGAGAGAGCTTACTCTTCTCTTTCCTTCTCTTACTTAATTCTTAAGAGCAAGACTATTTCCTTATCATTAGAACCTTTAATATGGTGGAAACTTGATTTATCTTTCTAACTTCTTGCTAGAGGAGTAGCTCATAGCTTAGGAGTATTTTTTTTTTTTTTTGCATTTTACATTCAGTTATTTATTTTCTTATAATTTATATTTTTGTTCTTAATTGGTGTCTTTATGTTTAGCCCTTAATTTTCTTTATTTGTTATGTCATTTATCCTATAAGTTCTTTATATTCTTATCTTTAATTTTTAACCTTTCTTTCTTTTTAATTCTTGTCATTTTTGTTTTATGTTTTCTTCTATTTTAGCATTTTAATTTCAACATTTAATTATTACAATCACCTTTCCCAACTTTTCCTTTTTCTATAAGTTCAAGTTCAATTTATTTTCAATTTTAATAAACAAATTTATGCTACATTAAATATATTTTGAATCTTCTTTATTGTCTAGAATTTTGTGCCCAAAATTCGATATTTTTAAGCTCCAAATCCACATCCAACTAGATCCATTCTTCTTTTCTTAAGTAGATTTTGTTAGCACTCTTAGCAAGTTTTTTTTTGAAACCAGTACATTATAGATGTTGTCTTTCTAGTCCATGTACTCTTAGCAAAATCGATAATAATAGGACAATATAGTAAACTAATAAATCTTATTCAATCAAAACTTAAAAAAAAAATATATTAAGAATGAACTAGAAAAGTATCTTATATTTATACATTCATAAAACTAAAATTTTTTATAAAACAAATGCATGTACAAATTGAAAATTTAGATTGATTGTATTATAAATAATATAGAAGTTAGAAATACACTATCAGCATTATTTTATAACTTGGAAATCTTCCAATGATAAAGATTTTTATTTGCTCATTACTCAAATAAATTAATAAAAATTGTAATTTTCTTTTTACTAAATTTTTTCATTAGATTTTAACATGTGTATTTACAATGGCTCAAACTCGATATTATTAATTTATTTTAAAAAAAATTATTACATATATACATAATAATATATATTTTTTTATATATAAGTATATATTGTTAAATCTATTTTTTATTTTTATTTTTATTTTTTAAACAAAATATCAATCGTTAAATAAAAAATATAAATAGATAGATAATATTATTGGTATATAAAAATATAAAAATTATTTATTTTTACAATTAATAATAAACTTATGTGTTTGATGATAATAAAATTATATTTATTCTATAATAAAATAAGAAAAGAGATTGATATATAATAATTTTGTGAAATTAAATTTAAAAATATTTAATGTATAAAATTAGGGGTTAGTATTATTTTAAGCTTTAAAGCCAAATAATTATTAAACTTTATTTTGTTATTTATTATTTTAAATTTTCATAAGAAAAATATAATAGTATTAAATATTTAAAAAATTAATTTCATAATAATATTCAGGAGAGTAGTATAATAATGTATTATTTTTTTAATAAATTAATTTGACAATAAACCTATTTTAAAAATATTAATATAATGATTTGTAGTTGGCTGAATAAACAATATACTATTTATATGTGATACAGATTACAAGTCGCACACGAAAGGCCCAATTTGCTTTTTATTTTTAACCATAGGTATTTTTTTATATAAAATTTGAGTCAACACTTTATTTTAGAAAATCAAAATCAAAATCAAAATTTTCTCACTTAAACCAATTTTAATTATATAGAAGTTGTTACGGTTAATAATATATATATATATATATATATATATATATATATATATATATATATATATATATATATATATATAAGTTGCTACTGTCTACTTAGTGGATCACTTTATCAATAATGTTAAATGGTCTTTATATATTCTTAGTTTTCTTTTAAAATATTATAATATATAAATCTAATATTTCGTATTCATATATTTAATAAAGTAACTTGTAAATTAATAGTTATATTATTTTATTTTTTATCTTCCTATCACATGTATTTTAGTTCACATTTTTATTTTTTATCACTTTTTAAATTATAAAAAATAAAAAATATAAATAATCATAATATAATTAAGATTTTTAAAATTGAACTGATCATTAAATCAATTAAAACACTAATTTAAAATTTAATAATTTAATCATAATTAAATGGATATTAATTAAATTTTTTTTTTTAAATAATTATAATATATTTTCATATTATAAAATATAAAAATATTAATATTATAATTTTATGTAATTAAAAATTAAAAATTATATATTTTTTAAATATTTAATTTAAATTATACTAAAAAATAAAATAAAATATAAAATAATTTTATTTTTCTTCTTTCTTTATATATATATATATATATATATATATTAATTTTTTATCGTTTTAGCATCGATTTATTAATTTTTATCAATTTTACTGATTTATTGCTATTTTTTTTAAATGATTGCGATTCAGTTAATCTAAAAAATATAATTTTCAATTCAACCAATCAAATGATCCTGATATATATATATATATAAAAGTTAAATTTAAATAGCAAATTTTAATATTTACATTAATTTAATAATTTTATATAAAATATAAAATTTAAATGTTAAATTATGTTATAATATTTTTATGATTAGATATATTAAATTTTAAAAAAATTTAAATATATTATTTAACTACTAATATTTATATATATTTAAATAATATATAAACTGTTAAAATTAAAATAAAATTATGAAAAAATTTGCATCCTTCACGAGATATGGACTTCGTCTTTGCTCTTCCGAGTTAAGAATAAAACAATATATTACCTTTTTTTTTTTTCAGAAAATATTATATATCACCGAGAAAAACACAACCAGCACATTATAAAACAAAATGAACCTACTTTTATTAGAAAGTACTAAATGGGCCTGGACTGATGGGCTAGCCAGTTTATAACAGTTGGGCCTGTTTGACACGTTCAACATTTGAATTTTCTTCAGGTAATATATAACTAATACTGCTATACTGAGATATTCATGGCGGCTGCCTCCAACTCATAATATTTGGAATTGCATCACACCTCAATCATCCTTCGATCATGATAACTGTTATTGGCTGACGTCACGTCTCATATGTCACGTGATTCATCACAATTGAAGTAATCTTACACGCTTCTCCTATAGACTATATAGGATATAAATTGCAATACAATATAACCGTGCAACCTAAACAATTGGAACATCTACTATTTGAGAATTGAGACGCATTATTCTGAATAAACAAGAATTTTGATTTTCTTTTAACAAAGGTGACAATGTTGGTTTCTTTAGAAGCCTTGGCAATGGCAGGCGCAAGTGCTGTGGAATGTGGCATGGATATTGAAGAATGGGAACGAAAAGATTTGGAGCAGCATCCACCACCTCATTTACTAGCCGAAGAAGAAGGGGACAATGGCTTTTCTACTTGCTCGAATCACAACACAAGGGGATATGACAATGAAGAACAAGGTGTCACTTTCACCAATCATCAAGGAAAGCTCGATAGCACCAAGGAAACAATATGGTTAGAATGCACAAGATCAAGAAAAATAATGGGGAGAGCACTTAAAACAATAATCATGATCTTGCGTACTTAGAAGCACAAGAGATTCAGTTTCTAGATAGCAGCATGAGTAATTTGAGGCATTTAGTTTAGTTTTCTAACAAGGATGACATAATTCAGTGTTCACAATAAATATTTTGTATTCTGCATCGTTGATCGTTCCTGGAACCAAAGTTCTCTGCTGGTCCTGGTCCCTTCCGCTTTGCCTTCGACGGTTATAGCTTTTCACTTGGGGAAATGAAAGTCTTTTTTTTAAGGGAGGATTATTCATTTTTTTTTTATCTTCTCATAATACATATTCTTGACATTGTAATGATCACATCTGAATTTGTTTATTATTTAATTTAAATTTTTGAATAAAAGAAAGACTAAATTGCCAAATTTAGAAAGTTATGAACGGAAATGTGGTTTCATGTTCTGTATTCAATGTTTCAAATTGGTTTGGCACCCTCCCCATATGAAAATTACTTGTCAGGACGTGACATGCATTTCTCATGAAGGTAGAATCTGATCATAATTTTGGTTACCATGGCGTCTCCTTCAAATGACGCCCGAGAGAATGAAAGTGGTTATAAGATTGGAAAATGTGTAATTTTCTTTTAGTTTAATGTTGATACGTTACTAATAAGGTAAAAAAATTAATATAAAACTTCCTCAAAATGTTGTTTAGTAAATATATAATATATTAATTATAGATGGGGATAAAGCTATTTAAAGATTAATTTTCATCAATGTTATTGTTTTATAAGTTTTTTAAAAATATTAAATTTGATCAAACTATTGGGTAGATTTAAAATTTTATTAAATAATAAATTTTAAAAAATACATTATACACAAAATTAAAATTATTTAATAAAATATCATTTTTTTTAAATTTTGTATACTTAATATATACAATAAAATTGAATGAAAATAATATTTTTTAAAAATTATAGTAGAATAGCCAAATTTACTTTTATAGTAAATTAATCTTCATCCATTAATTTATCAAATAATATAACATGTACATAAATTATTAATTTGGAGATCTCGTTTAACGGATAATCTCTAAATATTTATATAGGTTTTCTTTGAATTCTGATACATCTCTCAACTTTGATGGTTTTTGGGAATCTATCACCTATTTTTTCCTTTTTTTTTTAAAAATAAAATATCATGTTAATAAATATAAATAGATTAAATATATTTTTAATTTTTTTAAAATAATCAAAATTTAATTTTTGTTCTTTATTTTTAAAATTATTAATTTAAATCTCTATTTTTGAAATATTTTAACTATAATTATTGATGTTAATTTATATTAGATTAAATAAAATGAGATAAAGTATGGTTAAAGAAAATTTTGATTGTTTTAAAAATATTTTAACTATAATTTCTCTAACTATATAATCTAACTTGATTTATTTTAAATTTAATTATGGTGAAGATTATGATCAAAATATTTTGAAAAATTAAAGGATTTAAATAAAAAATTTAATAATAAATAATAAAAAATAAAATTTAATTATTTTAAAAATAAAAAAATATAATTAAAAATATTTAGATATTTTTTTGAAAATAAAAATTTAGTATGGTAAAAAATATAAATTCAATTTTCATCCTCACATCTTTGTGTGACTAGTAAAACATTTCAGCTAACTAAAAAATTAATTCTTAACTGAAATATTTTGTTTATTTTTATCTTTAATATATTTTTATAATTTAATTTTTTATTTATCTATTTATTTTTATAAATTTAATATTATTTTATTTTTTATAATAATATTACTAATTTTGATATATTTATTTTTATATTATCATAAAATATATTTTAAATTACTTTATTAATATATAATATTTATTTTATTGAAAATATTAAATTGTTTGATAAAAAGTTAAAATTATAAAAATATTACTTTAAAAAAAATTATTTGATATTTATTTATATAAAAATTAAAAATAAAATTTTATTTAATTAATTTTAATATATTTTTTTAAAAAAATATAACATTTATCATGTTTTAATTTATTTTTTAATCATATCTTGATTTATATTTTTAGTTCAACAATTAGTTTTACTAAATATTTTTTATTTAATTGATAATTTATCAATTTTTAACTACTTTTTAAAACTAACTTATTCGTTAATTTATCAAACACACATTATATAACAAAATTTATAATCCAATTTCTATATTTACGGAGGAAAAAACTTCCAATCTCAAAGTCGCAGATAATATAATCCCCAAGAATCTTTTAATCTTGAAAAAATTGTCATTCCTACGTTTTCATTGTGTTTCAATTCTCCCACACCTTAAGCAGTAAAATTCAATCCCTTACATCCCAATCAAACAGTTGTCATGTTTAAAAAAAAATAAAATCAACCATTTACGTCTGAATATATTTAGTGTAGGATACGGAGAAATACTTTTTTTCCAATTTTGATTTAGTCCGAATTTTCTATGGAACCTCCACGTTTATTAATAGCATCATAGACCAATCAAGCTTATCATTTATAGTTAAGAATCATTCCACAAAATGGATTCTGTCGTAATTGCCTACATCAGCTTTAATAAAGTGTTAGCATGGATATTTTCTCAAATTCTTCGTCTCTTGTCAAGATCTCTGGTCAAGCATTGTCCTATTGTACGGATGAATGCCGTATTCTAAAGAAATATAATGTTTATATTAAATTATAAAATAATAATACCTGCATAACATCTTATTTTCATGAACCTTTCGCGGACTCAACGAATGCAATTCACAAGAGTTTATTAAACAAGTTGAAAAAAAAGTTTGAACAACAATATTTTTCTTAAACCAAAGAGCATTATTTTCTTTTGCGCTGCTACATAATTAACCCATAGCTATATACAAGGGTTGTCAAAGTAAGATTCAACTAACTGATCATTGAACCAACTAGCCGATTAGATAATTACTAAGCTACAACTATTTATTAAATATAATGCTCTCACCAATTATTATATTTTTATTACATGTATAAACGTCTTTCTTCAAAATTATGATAATCTTTTTTTTCTCAAAAGAAGAGAATGCTATAAAAATGAAATATGCATGGCTAAGTGATCGGTTTTTAGACGAAAATAATTGAAATATAGTACCTCCATCTATTTATAATATCCCGTTAATTAATGGTTGACGGTCCTTGATTAATCAGATATAAATGGAAAGAAATACAATAAATATTTAACTTACTAATTTTGGATTTTTAGATGACGCACGTGAGATACATAGTGGTCAAACGGCTTGTTAGGAAGCAACAAGCAGGTCAATGGGTATGCTACGACGCGGTGAAGACTAATCCACCCCTAAGTAATGATCTCTATTTTGAGTGACGGTAAAACCGTACTACTAGTCAGTTCCTCTGGTCAATACTTTGACGTGCTTAAACTTTAAACACGTATCACTCTACGGCGCATTGCTTCGCCAATGCATTGCATCATACCAATCATATCGTTCATACTTATACTTTTTGTTCTCAGAATGTTCATTAGGTCAGATATTTCGAGCTGAGTTAAAATTTCTACTCAAATAATAATTCTACAAAATAATGTGTTCTATTGTAATATATAGCCTACTTTTTAACTTGTACTCAAATGTGATGATGGGTTTATTTTAAATAATTAAAATTATAATTGTTAATAAAATATTATGAAAATAAATTTTAACAATATACTAATTTATGAGATTTACACACACACACACATATATATATATATATATATATATATATATAATTATGCCAACTATTTAAACTTTTGTTTTTTCACCATTAGAATCCTTTGGCTATAGTACAGGTGAATATTCCCGTATGAATATACCCCGCGCTTATCTTGTACATGATGCATGTTTATTTTGTTTATGATGGTGCCATCTCCCATTTTTGGTCTATGAGATTCATTTAACTATTTAGATAACTTTTTCTTTTTCTTGGTCGTAACCTACATATGGATTAATCCATGTTCGTTGCTGAAAATGCTGTGCGGTCAGAGATTTGAATCTGAATTGAAGGTTTTAGCTTTCGAGTTACATGAAAAGCCCGTGCACCCTTTACCTTTTAGCAGCCAAAAAGGAACCCGGTATTAACATAGTGGTATATTTATAATGTACGAACCCTCCATGTTTTGTCCTCATCGATCATTTGCCAGCTTTTCTCTGTCTAATTAAACATTTATATATACTTTAATTTCTGAGGGTATAGAAATGTCAGTTGAAGCTTTAGCAATGGCTGGTGTGGATTACATGGAGTGCTATGCAATCAATCATGGTGCATTGTTGGAGCAGAGTTTTAAACAGTTGAAGCCTAAGGTTGAGAGTGATCGAAGTTTGAGTCCTGAAGGTGACAAAAGCCATAGCACTAGTTTGAACTTGGACATTGGCATGGAGTGGCTGAAAAAGAAGATGCGCGAATGGGCTACAGCTGTTGCCTCAAACAATGAGGCCGAAGCTAATCTTAGAGTTTCAGAGATTTCTCTTATAATGGATAATCATTTAACGAGAGGAAAATGAGACACCTTTTCTTTCTCGCCATCGATTTTGTATTTTATTTGTTTTTTGTAAATATTGTATTGTCCTTAATAATCAATGATCAGCTTTTATATATATATATATATATATATATATATATATATAGCTAGCTCATAATTTTTTTTTTTGTTGTTATGACTTTGTGATTGGTTACAGTTTCTTCAATTAAACGGATGAAAAACAACAGAACAATTAACTCATGAAAAGCAATAGAACAGAAAGGAAAATAAAGGAAACAAACAAACAAACTAGAACGAGCTGCATATTGAATATCAGTTAAATATTATTATTTTTAACATATATTTTCCCTGCATCTTCCCGAAAAATATACTGAATATATAAAAATTTAAATTATAATTCAGTACTTTATCTGTAATCTAGCTTTTTTCACTACAACTACAAGTACCTCGATATTATCATTTCCAATAACCATATATACGTACATCTGTTATATATTATTTTTTATTTATTCACTCTATCATTTGACTATATTATTTATGTACGTATCTTTTGTGTGTCTTCGATATGTATATATAACTACATTTTTTATTTTGTCACTTATCTAGATGTTAGATATGTATAAAGTTAAGTGATGTACGTAACAGGTACATTCAAGCTATATCTTTCCAAGTTACTCCGTAATAATGTACGCGAAACATTGGATTAATTGTATACGTATTTTCTTGCTGCATCATTCCGAGCTATATATACGGAACTTTCGCATTAAATGGACTTAAATGACAATTTAGCTCTCCACATGATATTACTAAGTTTCTTTCAAAATATAAACTCGCTTAAGAAGGCTTAGAAAGGATATTAATTTTCCTTTCAATTTTTAAAAAATATATTTAATTAAATTGTCATTTTACTATTAGAGATACAAGATAAAGTACATAATTGAATCTATAATACACATGCACTACAATTCCATACTATTTTAATGAATTTTTTGGGAGGAGGCTTTTGGAAATTAAAGAAGGAAGAAAAAGATAATTTTTTAAATTAATGAAATTATATATTATGTATGATGATAAAAAATAATTAACATATTCAATTTATGGTAATTAAATTAAAGTATATGTATTTAAATTAAAAAAATTTCTTTTCCTTTCTTTCTCTCCATAAGTATTATATATATATATATATATATATATATATATATATATATATATATATATATATATAAAAGTAGATCGAGATCTTTTAGCATGGCAGAACAACAAAATTTGTTAGCAGAAATACCAATAAGTTCTAACCTAACAACTATAAGACCAGAAAGTTATCAAGAAAAGATACTTATAAAATTAGAAATAAAAAAGAATGCTATTTGGAAAGAAGTAATAGCCTCAATAAACCCTGAATTACTAAAAAGTTACAGTGAAGAAGATCTAACAGAAGACAATTTAGAAACAAAGGAAGAAGGAGTAAAAACAACTTCAACAGTAAGATTTAATAAAAGAGATATAAAAGAAATAAGATTATGGATAGAAGAAAATACCGATAAGGAAGTAAAATTAATAATTGGGAATGATATATTAGAAATATTAAAACCATATAGAATACACAAAGATAGAATAATGATAACTATAAATTATCAAGCTCTTATAATTCCAAGGTATCAATGAGTACACAGTTATTTTATGTTCTAGTAAAATTTAATTATAAAAAATATAGAGCTAGAAAATACCATGCTTTAATAGATACTGGTGCAAATATAAGTGTAGCTAAATATAATGTATTACCACCAGAATTATGGAAAAGAAAAGAAAAACCTTTAAAGATGGAAAGTGTAGGAAAAGAAATCCATATAATAGAACAAGAATCAAAAGATGTAAAAATACAAATAGGAGATTATGAATTAACTATAAAAAAATTAAATTTATATAATGAATCTTCATGTGATATAATATTAGGTATAAATTTCTTAAGTCAATATTATCCAATACATTTTATAGAAAAAGCATTAATTTTAACAATTCCGTGTAAACATGAAGCTTGAGGTATAAGAATAACAAATCCTTATAGAAGGAAAGATGCAAATTTTCAAAGAAAAGAAAATAATAGAGAAGTACAATTTTTACCCAACAACAAACCTGTTGAGATAAAACAAATAATGGCAGTATTAAATATACAAACTATAGTACCTAAAACAATTGAAGAAAGAATATAAGAAAATTTTAGTGAAAATTCTTTAGTACATTGGGAAAAATCAAAGCCTATGGCAAAAATTGAATTAAAAGACTATAATAAAGAAATAAATTGTAAACTTTACCCATGGACAGGAGAAAATAGAAAAGATTTTGAAAAGCATATAAAAGAAATGAAAATGTATAATTTAATTAGGGAAAGTCAATCAAATTATTCCTCACCCGCAATGATTGTTATGAATCATAATGAAGAGAAAAGAGAAAAATCTAGATTGGTAATAAATTATAAAAAATTAAACGATTTAGCTATAAGAAATAGGTACCCTATACCAAAGATGGATTTATGGTTTAATTTAATAAAAGGAGAAACCATATTTAGTAAATTCGACTGCAAATCTGGATTTTACCAAATAAAACTAGAAGAAAATAGTAAGAAATATACTGCTTTTAGCACTTCAGAAGGATTGTATGAATGAAATGTCCTTCCGATGGGATTCCATAATAGCCCAAGTATATTTCAAGAATATGTATCAAAAATATTAATATCTATAAGAAGTTTTGCTGTAATTTATATAGATGACATATTAATATTTTCAAACAATAAAGCAAAACATGAGTATCATTTAGAACAATTTGTAAATCTTATTGAAGAAAAAGGTTTAAATATATCACCTAAAAAAATGGAATTAAGACAAGAAAAAATAGGATTTTTAGGACAAACTATCACTCCAAATGGAATAGAATTACAAGAACACATTAGTAGAAAAGTTTTAGATTTTAAAAGACTAAAAAATAAAAAAGATTTACAATCAATTTTAGGACCAGTAAATTAAGCTAGAAATTATATTCCGCATTTATCAAAATTAACTTCTAAAATATCGAAATTAGCCGGAGAAACAACTAAATGGGAATGGAATAATGAAAATGAAGAGATAGTGGAAAAAATAAAACTTTTATGTCAAGATTTACCAAAATTAAATATCCCTTCAAATAATGAACAATGGGTAATATATACAGACGCCTCAGAAAATTATTGGGGTGCTGCATTATATTATAAAGACAAAAATAAAAATGAACTTATAACTAGATATGCCAGTGGAAAATTTAATGAATCTCAAACTAAGTATCATTCTAATTGGAAAGAATTTTTAGCCATAATAAAAGCAGTGGAAAAATTTGAATTATTCATAGTAGGAACAAAATTTATTATAAAAACTGGCAATACAAGTAAAAACTTGGTTAAGCAAAGGAATAAAAAATCAAAAGTTATCAAACAAAATGCTGATTAAATGGAAAACTGATATGTTTTATTATGATTATGAAATTGAATTTATTAAAGGAAAAAATAACCTTGTTGCTGATTTTTTAAGCAGATGGAATCAGATAGCAGTTTAACTCAGACAAGTAAAGCTCCTCAGGAGAATACCAGTAATCCAAGTAATTCCTACCTGGAACAAATTGGAATGAAATTCCAACTCATAGAATTAAACATGAATTTATGGACAAAACAAGTAACTGAAAATTTTACAAGGATATTTATCCAATTGGAAAATATATAAGGAAGGATTGAAAAACTGGAATCAATTTCAAAAGAAAAACAAGTAATTACTAATACTGAAGAAACTAAACCAAGAAGTTTTTTAGAAATAATAAAAAATCAGGAAAAAGAAAAAGAGACTGAAAAAAGTTCAACATCAAATAAAGAAGATCAATTTAAAGTAATAGATAATTTTAAATATCTAAAGAAATTAATTGATAATTTGAATCAATGTAATATAAATGTTAAAACCTTAAGTTACATTTCCCACTTTGCTATAAATAAAGTTGTAATCTATCCTGAAACACCCCCAAATTAGTAAAAACACTTTTTCAATTTGGATTAATTTAGTCAACTTATCCTTCTACTAGCATGGAAGAAATATCCGAATGACCTGAACCATTAAGAAAGGCTGTGAAAAGTTATTTTGGAATTTTTAAACAACATAATGTATTTATTAGATGTTATTCAACTATTGCACAGATTAATCCTGATAAATTTTATCATCCAATAAATCTAATAAGATTAGGAACCACAAAAAAACCATTTGATTATGAAACAAAAATAAAAGAAAAAATAACTGAAGAAGAGGATCTTTTAAGAACTATATCAAGAATAAGAGCACAAGACTATAATATAATATTTCAGGAAATGATACAAATAATTGCAAACAACGAAGAGACAGCTTGGGTATATTTCTCAAGCACAACAACTTTAATTTACTCATCCGGAAGAACTCTCAGGAACTATAACCAATTTAATCAATTTTATGACAAAATTAAGAATAATAAAATGGAACATCCACCAAATACAAAGAAAATGATATGCCAAATATTATCAGAATATCCAGTCCATCAATGTAACTACTGTGAATACAATAAAGCCGAGAAAGCAGCCTTTGAAGATCCAAACATTGAACTAATTGACGATCTATAAGATAAAAGAGTATTACAAGGAAATCTTATCTTGAAGAAAAAGTCGCCGACAGCATCTCCCTTTTTACTGTAAAGCCATCCAAGTCGCCGACAGTATCTACTTTTACTGTATAGCTATCCGAAGAAATCTTATCTTATCTTTGTAACTTTATCTTTTAGTTAAAAAAATGTAATGGTATTTGAAGTCCGACCATTATAAAAGGACTCACCTTTACTCAATAAAGGCATCGCATTTTACTCTCACATAATCTCTAATATCATTCTTCACTAGTCTCACTAGTCTAAGTCCGACGGTCGGAGCGAAGCTCGCGAGCGCGCACCGCAAAATTTTCTTCAATCTGCAAATCCCAAACGATTGTAAGTTCTCAAATTTTACTATGAGTAACTAAACTCTATAAAGGGATAGAGGCGGAGTATTAATTAATTTTAAAGCAACGAGAACATAATTTAGTATTCTTATTTTCATTATATCACGCCTCCAGTAGGAAACGAAGGAAGGCTGTATTGGGTATAGCTGAAGGGGGAAGAATGATCTGTTTAAAAACAGAATATTACCTATGCATGAAAAAGGCATAGCTTTACTTCCATAACCCGACTATATTTCGATAAAAAATATAATGAAAACAAGGAGCCTGAAGAAATATATATATATATATATATATATATATATATATATATATATACACGTTGTTAATATTGCTTCATTTCTTTTTTTGGGATCAATATTTTCTTATTTCATTGAGAAAAAAATAAAGTTTAAAATTTTAATCCATTAATGATTTGTAAAATATGATAAATAAAGTGTTAGTTTAAGTGGAATAATTTTTAAACATATACTATTTTATTCAATCCTATATTTTATGTGTGCGAAAAATAATGTTAGAAGAGTTTCTTGCTTTAGCACTTGAAAATACTATCGACAGCTAATAAAGTGATAATATTTTTGGTCTAACTTGTTAAAAAAAGTTACTTTAAAGTTGAATTCAAAATAAAGAGTTTTAAAATTAAATTTATTTTATAATTTTATAAAAAAATTTACCTGAAAATTTATTTGTAAGTGAAAAATTAGTTTACAATTAACTTATCAAAAGGATTTTGTTTAAAAAAAATTTAAAAAAGCTTTAGCTCTTATACAATTGTGTTTAATTGGGTAAATTTAAAATAAGTTGAGTTAAATACTACTAAAGAGTCGTGTAACATGGAATTAATAAGAAAACTCTAACTATTACACAACATGCAAGATAAGGAAAAAAAAATATGTTAAGAATATATACGACAAAAGTTACGAATATCTAAGATTTTTTTAATCAAATCTTAATTATTTATTAGGTGGATTACAGAACAAACCAAAAAAGGTTCTGTTTATTTTAGAAGAATTGAATCTTATATCTGAATTTAATATAAAAAATAAATATATATTCGTAAAAATTTTATTAAATATTTTTTATTTTTATCAATCTAATATAATCTGAATATAATAATAAAATATTATAAAATATTTATTATGTATGATAATAAAATAATATTATCTAATCTAAATATATACTTATGACAAAAAATTATATATATATATATATTGAGATTTGTTAATAAGTATCAAATTTTAGTATTTATATTAATTTAATAATTTTATTTAAATATAAAATTTATTATTCAACCGTTAAATTATATTATAATATTTAATAGATTATGTATATTGAATTTCAAAGAATTTAAAAATTTATAAATATGTTATTTATCTATTGATATTTAAATATATTTAAATGATATATAAATCATTAAAATAAAATTATGAAATGAAATATTTATCAATTTTTATTTTGTGTGAAATTTTATATATATGATCTACTAGATATTATAACATAATTTATCAGTTGGATTAATAAATTTTATATTATATATAAGATTATTAAATTAGTATAAATGCTAAAATTTATCATCTAACGTGAATTATATATATATATAAAAAAAATTTTAAAAGTAATTTTAGTTAAAATTACTTCATTTAATAACTTTTATAAATAATTAAATTTTATTAATTCAACTTTTAAATTAATAAATTATACTATATAAATTATACTTATAAAATTTTAAAAAAATTGATATTTTATTAAATAAATTCAAATTAATGAATATTATAAAAAATATATTATTCATTAATTTAAATTTATTTTTTGAAATATCAAATCCTATTAAATTTTATAAAATTTTGTAAGTATATTTTATATAATTTAATTTAATTTAATAGTTAGATTGATGAAATTTAATTATTTAGAAGAATTATTAAATAATAAATTTATTTATGAAATAACTTGATTTTTATATATATATATATATATATATATATATATATATATATATTAGTTTTAACAAGAGATACTTTATAGTATATTTGATTAGTTTATATATCTGTTTGATCAAAATAGATAAAATTGGAAAACGAACTTATCTCACAACTTTATAATTGTTTTTTTTTTTAAATTTACTTAAAGTAATATTTGAGTTTTTAACTTATTATTATTATTATTTTATCTTTATCTTAATACTTTAATAATTTTTTTATAAAAAAATATAAAAATTTAAAATAAATTTAAAAATTTAAAATATAATTATCTAAAAATATTTTTATAAATAATATATATATATATATATATATAACAGATCAGATAAATATTTTTATAATATTTTATATTTATCAATTAATTTAACTAATAATTTTATCAAACATTTCTAATTTAATAAGCTTACTTAACTTCTTTAAACTTTCAAATAAAAATATTTAACTAAAAATAAATTTTACCATTCAACTAATTTTTAAATTATCTCTACTAAATATCAAATTTATTAAAATTAGTTCATAAATCATTCCAACTTCTATTCGAACTCTTTATTAAATTTTATTTAAAAATAAAATCTTTTAAATTATAATTTACCTTACCAATAAAAATTAATAAATTTGTGATCCACAATATTATGGATTCATACCCAACTTTATTGGCAGGTGATTGATAAATACCTGTATAGTAAATATCTTTATATATATAAATTTTTTTTATAAAAAATTATAATTCACGTAATTTTTAAATTAAATAAAATTGGACGAACGGTTAGTTTATAGATTAAATAATATTTTTTATAT